>CAIGQQ010030653.1:1163921-1180291 GCA_903798035.1 Danio albolineatus
ATAGATAGATAGATAGATAGATAGATAGATAGATAGATAGATAGATATGCAATACACAAAAATAATTCATTTTTAGTGGCCAACTTTGCATTAAACTACTAAACTAACTTCCTTATTAGCTTCAGACATGTAAAACAACATGGTAATTAGCCACCTTAATTCTTACATAAATCATATAAAGTAACTACATGCTTATAAAGTAATATACAGTTTACAAAAAGTTTACATTAACATTCATGTCATGCCACCTTAAAACACATTTTCTGTATGGCTGTCACTTATCGACTAATTAATTACAGATTACATGCTCATTTCAATGATCTTACCTGAAAATTTCAACCGGAAAAACTGCACGGCCGCGAGTCATCCAGTAGACTTCCAATTACCAGCTGGATTCCTCGGGGTTGGCTGGTGCCAGATATGAGCCAGATATGGTGCCAGATATGAGAAAGATCTACCGCCTACAGTTGATTTCGATATTCTGGGAATGATAATTTGTCCAGAATTAATTGAGCATAGTGGACATGAGGGGCTGTAATACACCAGGAGCTCCCTCAAATACTGGGGAGCTTAGCCATTCAGGGCTTTGTAGGTAGTCAATATTTTTTTAAATGTATACAATATTTAATAGGGAGCCATAAGGAGGGCAACCGCCTAGTAAAGCATTACAATAGTCTAACTGACAATTCGTGAAAGCATGAATAAGCTTTTTACATCAGACATTAATAGCATATGTCGAAGTTTGGCAACATTTTTGCGATGGAAAAATGCAGTTTTACAGATGCTTGAAATCTGGCCTTCGACAGGTTGCAATAAAAAAAATCACCCCCTAATTTTTGACTGAAATAATGTGTTTTCTGAAAAAATTGTTTTCTGAATTTTTTTTTTCAAAATGACATACATCTTCAAAAAAAGTATAAAGGTGTAATACATTTAAAGTAATGTGGAGACCAGGGTAGCATTAAAACTTTCATTAAAAATGCACAGCAAACTGGCACTGGTAACTAAATTACGGGCTAACTATGGCAGGAAGTCGTGGAATTACCAACCTATTACTAAGAAAGTATCTTTCTGGGATGTTTTTAATCATTTTGTTATGTAAGTGGGATGTACTGACAACGTTGTGATTTGGTAATTGGATGGTAATGGAATTATTAGCATACAATGTTGTGGTTACACTGTTGGTAAGTCACAAAATTACCAAAAATTACCAATATGTTATGTAACTGTTACGTCATGTGTTAGGTCAGGTGTGTTAGGTTATGGCCTAACAATAGATTTGAAGTCAACACTTTCACACTATTAAATGTCCTATTCATAGATATACTTTAATTTTTTTAGCAAAATATAATTGCTAAGACAGTGTATCAGAAAATGAGTTAAAATATATACAAGATACACTCACCATACTATTTCAGATATAAAAAGCCCAGTTGCAAATTAATTTCAATTCATTGAATTAAAAAAGTGAAATCACACATAGTTGGATAGTGTAATATGAATTGTAGCCTAGTTATATGTTTTCAGAAAGAGATAAGCCTTTTGTTGTATTGTTTATATATAAAGTTTCTGAAAAAAACAAAATTGTAACTAAACAATGCAGTGTAATATGGATTAATAATTTGTTCTGATGAGAATGCAGTGGTGATAACTACCAGACTTGCAGACTTGCAGACCTGCAGAACTTTTAGACAAACAATCCACTCTTTTCTAAAAATCCAATGACCATTTACCTACCTCACCATTAAAAACCAGACAACATTTGAATTGTTTTTAAACATTTACTTATTGGCAACAATATCACTAGGCATTGCCAGTCTTCTTTAAAGTATCCTGAATCCTTGTGTCAAATGCAGCCATGACCAAAATTGTTGGCACTCCTGAAATTTTTCCAGAAAATTAAGTAGTTCCCAAAATGTATTGCATTAACATGTTTTGCTATATATGTTTATTTCCTTCGTATGTTTTAGATGATAATAAAAAGGAGGAAAAAAGCTAAATTTACATGATGTCACACAAAACTAAAAAAATATTGGCAACCTTAACTTAATATTTGGTTGCACACCAATTGGAAAAAATTACTGAAATGAGTTGCTTTCTGAACACTTCTTATGCCTCTCATCCAGAATTTTAGGACACTCAACAGTAATTTTAAGAGCTCTTCACAGGTGTTAAATGAGATTTAGATCTGGATATTGCTGACCACTTTAGAACTCTCCAGTGCTCTGTTGCCAACCATTTCTGTGTGCTTTCAAAAGTATATTTGGGGTCAATGTCCTGCTGGAAGACCGAAGATCTTAGACGCAAACCTAGATTTCTGACACTAGGCCCTACACTGTGGTGAATGTTCCCTCTTGGTTGTATCATCTTGCATCCTCATCATTCTTCGGTCCCTCTACATCATAGGTTTCAAGCTTAATTCTTAGAGGGCTGAAGTTCTTCAGAGTTTTGCTCCAACCCTAATCAAACACACCTGATCTAACTAATCAAGGAGGTCAAGACTACTCTCCACTGCTCATCATATTCTGCAAAAGACTATGACTCTATGGCAATGGCAGTGTTGGCCTTTTTAGAGGACTTTGTCAATGGCTTGCAGAGTTGGGTCCAAATTTGGAAAGAGAGACAACGAGGAGCCACGCATTACCTGTTCCCTTACAGGTGCTGACAACACTTGGTTTCCTGGCTACTGGTTCTTTCCTAAGGGAACTTCAGACCGCTTGGGTCTAAGCCAGCCGTCTTTGAGCCGTGCAATGCCAGCTGTATGGGACGGGATCATCCGCATGTCTAGCAGGTATATAAGGTTTCCATACCATTCACCTGACCAGCCAAACATTAAAGAGCAATTTGCAGCGATCGCCGTTTTAATGTTATTGGAGCGATCGACCAGATGCACATTCCTATAAAGGCGCCATCTGAAGATGAATTTGCATACAGAATCAGAGACATTTCCATTCAATAAATGTGCAAATAATATGTGATGCTAAAATCCTCTAAAGGAATATTGTGGCAAGGTGGAAACTTAAATGCAAACTGGTATGTTTTCCAAAGTTAAGACATTAAATTAGAAGTAAGTTACCTTTGAGGGGTTCCTCTAATACATTACTGTTTTCCACAGACATGGATACAACCCAAGACAGTAACCTGCACCTTTACATCAGACCATTTTTTTAATTTGTTCACAGTGCGATGTTCAGACCCCACTGCATTAACCACATCTGCTAAACTCTCCCACTCTATTTTTTTCTTTTGTTATTAATTCCAGAGGAAAAACATGCAAATAACACAGTTTTTCTCTGGTCTGTCTGCAGTAGGAGCACCTCCAATTCACATTCTGTGAAGTTTCTGTTTTTGCTTGCTTTTGCCATTGCTTTTTCATTTTGCCAAAGTGCAGTAATTACCATATTTATATGGGGGAGGAGGCAGGGAGGGGTTTTGCGCTTGTGCATGAGCGCTCAATTTCAATAGAATTTAAAGAAAATATGTGTGGGATTCCACATACACAGTGTTTCAAACATCAGATTTTTTTTTACTGCATATGCACATATACAGCTTTGTCCGTATGCAATGTTTTAGTATTAATTCAACGCAAGTCTTTGTACATGAGGCCCCTGGTCTTGTCCCCCTTCTGTGACACAATGATGCACCCTGAGCCTGCAGGGCTGCTTGAATTTCTCTGGAGTTTGTTTAGGGCTGCTTATCCACCATCTGGAATATCCTGCATTGCAACCTTTCATTAATTTTCTCTCAGGTTCATACCCAGGGACAGGGGCGCCGATAAGGGTGGGAAAGTTAGGACGATTCTAAGGGCCCATGCACTCTAGGGGCCCACAGAGACCTGCTTTATAATTAATAACAGTACTATAATGTAATATAAATTATGAATGTATCTCTAAATTACAAGTAAAACAATTTATTAGAAATAAAAAATAAAAATACGGCTTATATCTGCCCCTCGTGTCTGTCACAACTGTCACTGTCAAATTGCACCCCCCTCCTTTCGCTGTATGGTTCAGTCCATCAGTAGCGGGAAGAGAGTTGAGTGCGATCGTCAGGTAAACTGTCAAAGCAGCGATGAGCTCGAGGTTAACAACAGCTGCGTCCCAAATCGCATACGTATGCACTATTCTACGCCATTTTTTTTGTATAAATAGTGCAAGTAGTGCGTTCACTCTGAAAACTCTAACAATAATGCACTTTATTTACCTGGATGATGCACTCATTCAGCCGGTAAACAGAAGTGTGTAATGATGGACACTTCACACACTCAACGACCGCAGCTTTGAGCACGTAACAGAAGGGGCGGAGCTATCACGCGCGCATGTTGGATAAATTAAAAAATAATAATTTTGGATTGTGAGAGCAGTATTCTCCTGTGAGAGTGATTATAGCACCTCCCGATGGTGAATGCATTTACACTCATGCCAGGTAGGCTATTATTTGGTATTTTGGTCATTTATTTCATTAGCTGCATCCCAAATGACACGCTATACACTAAATCAATAAGACACAAAATTATATTACAATGAGACCCATAAATAAGAAATGTTCTTTTGTTTAAACTCACCATTACTAAAATGGCAAAACCCTGGCCTTCTTGCCGGCAAATGAAAAAAAATAATAATAATTAAAATTTATTAACAGAGTGCAAAATCCAGCACACTGCAAACCAAATAAACACAACATATTTAAAACGGTCTGTTGATCAACCTGACAGTAACTTAAATTCCAAGTGCCAAATGCCTGGCCTTCTTGCTTGCAAAATCCTCAATCAAAGTGTATTGCACATTGTATGAGACACTATTGCAGTACAGTTATTTAAATAGTTACACATTTGTGTTTTGTGTGTTTAGAAATGTAAAATTTTCAGTGAATATTTGATTACTGTTCCTTTTCTTGTGCTACATTTACATTTGAACAATAAAGCATCTGCTAGCTACAGTCATGGCCGTTCTCTTACTAAATACTGATAAGTAGTGGACAAAATCAATAATAAAATGCATAGGGTCAGTATAACTACATTGCAGACAAAGAGTTTGGATAGCTAGGTTGGTAGTAGGGGGCCCATCCTCATATTTTTTCATGGGGCCCAAAATTGCTAGCGGCGCCCCTGCTACCAAGGCAATGCTTACTCCCCTTCGGTCTGTCATTGACTCCCCGCACCTTTACCAAGTGTATGGATGCACTCATTTCCCTTCACCAACAGGGCATCCAGATAGCCAATTACCTGGATGATTGGTTGATCTGTTCTTCCACAAAGCAGCAGGCCAAGAACAACACAAATGTGGTGTTAGCCCACTTACAGAAATTGGGGCTGAAACTGAACAGCAATAAGAGTTGTCTCACTCCCACAAGAGTAGTGACATATTTAGGCTTGAATCCGAATTCACTTATAATGGGAGCATCTCTGACTCCTCAGAGACAGTCTGCGCTGAAGAACTGCCTGTCCAAATTCCTGAAAGAGGAGCAAGTTTCTGTGAGGGCGGGTCGAAGACAGCTTGACCTAATGGCAGCAGCCAGCCAAGTAGTGCCACTAGGTTTGCAAAGCACAAAGTCAGTCCACACAAGAATGGAAGGAGATTAATTCCAAAAGACCTGAATTGTCTTTCAGCAGTAAAGTGGTGGCTTCTGATTCCAGGCCTGAAGAAAGTTGTACAGTTGGACACAGTATGTTTGAGGGAGACCATTACAACTGATGCCTCACAAGTAGGCCTGTCACAATAATCAATATATCGACTTATCGCACAATACATGGACATGACCTCAATGATTTTTGGTAATGCAATATATATCGCCCATACATAAAAAAACAATAAGGGTGATATATATCGCCCTTACAACATTTTATCTGATTGCACAACCTCTCTGTCTCTATTGGAGGTGTCAATGTCAGTATGGTTAAAAAACACTATAGTATTTTCCATAAATGACTAAAGTATATTTTGAAGTGGGTATCTGACAACTGAAAATAGATCTAGTAGCAGATATCACAGACTTTTTACCTTGCATATTTGCCTTGTTGGCAGACGCTATCACGGTAGGTTTATCTAAGGTCAAAGCTGTCGCGACGTGCCTCAATCGGGGTCAAATGCTGGTCACAAGGCGCGAATATTTAAATTTTGCGCAAGGGGAATCATGGGATCGATCAGACGTTGCGGTGAAGCGAATCGGAGCGGAGGAACGCTTTAACCTGCTAATTTCGTGGTAAGTTCTGTTTTTAACTTTATTGCATTTTTTAAAGTTCTATCATATGTTTTTTAACGGCCATGGATGTTACAAGTTGTATGATGTGTTTAGTTAATTATTTCCACATCATGTAGAATGGTGTGTCTTGTTTTGTAACATTATGCTAATAATAGGGATGATAAGAATCATGATTTGCATTACTGAATTGGCATATCGCTGCGATATACCATCGAAAAAGCTATTTATGTAACACAATGTGTTCTACCTGTATTACTTACGAACACACAATATTGTATGTAATGTAAAGTTGATTTCTCAAGTGCATTTTTCTAATCTCCACTGCTGCCATTTAGATGTTGATGCAGGTTTGCTCGTTTTGAGAACAACATCTAAACATGCTTTACCAGCAAATGCTGTTTTTTTTATTTATTTATTTATTTATATATTTTTACACACACTTAAATCGATGTGCATAAATTTGGCTTGAGGTTGAAGTTTTGATATTTACATATTTAGTGAGTGTCTCTAAATTTCAGCATTTGTACACATTTAAAACAGGAACAGTATGAGAGATTTCATAAAACCAAAGTTAAAATGATCATATTAGTGTCAGGTATAACTTGCATCTTTTTATATTTTGGATATTTAAGGAACAAACGAATAACATATTTTTCTCTACCAATAGTAGTAACCGGTGTTGATGTTTAATTGTTTTTCAGGAAATTAAGAATATACTGTTAAGTATCAGTTGTTAGTTCCAGTTTACCTTTGAATGAATGGAATACTTAGGAAATTTTACAACTGAAAATATAAACATTGCATATTGTGATTTTAAGTCTATTAAATGATTGGGCGTGTCCAAATATTTCTTTTTTAATACCAAACTGATTTCTGAGTTTGAAAATTATTGTTTAAGTTATTTGTAATATGAGTAAACTATTTTTTATCAATTAAAGTATATATTTTTAACCTTTTCACTTATTAATTCAGATTATTTCCTTAATAATTAATTTACTTATTACTTTGATGCTGCATTGCAAATATATTTATATTACCAATATTTGTAAATGTTCCAGTATGAGTAAAACAAATGTATATTAAATCTTTTTATGTTACCTGGTAAGAAAGTCATCTATAAATGCATCATTAATTTCATCGCTAATTATTTACTGATCCATTAATACCTTAAGATAGTGTCATACCGCCACCTACTGGGTGGTTTTAATTTAATATCTGTACTACTTTTTATTCAATATTAAGTTAACAATTTCATAATCTTATACTGAATAAAAATGTGTACTGATTGTACTGTAATAACTATTGACCTTGTTTCTTTTTGTTTAGGTTGTTCATGCTTATCTGCACATCCTGGCCTCAAAATCAGAGACCAAAGTGTTTGTTTTGGAGGAAAAGAGACATACAAATCTCTTGGATATACAAATCTTTTTTATATAACTTTATTTCACAGGTGCAATTTTAGGATTTCCAATGGGCTTTACTACAAGTGTGCAGGTTCAGTGACTGGTTCTAAGTTGTTTTCCACATTCCAGAGCACAAAGTTCACCCAAAAGTACAGCAAAGCAACATGGATTCCTGTTCCATTCGTGGTATGTATTATTTGCTATACTGTTTTCATGATTTTGTAGTGTATATTGGTTCGGCATCTGGGTTTTCAATCAGGCTTAAGACCGTTTGCAGCTCCTTTCTTGCTTTATTTGTTGTCCGATGTGAACACGACATACAGTACATGCAGTACATTAGTTTTTTTTTTTAATCATTTATGCAAAATAAATGTACAGTTTGTATATTTTTTTGAGTTATGTGTGTGAGTGATTCTTAATTGTTGTCCTTTTACTGTAGTGCTGTACAGGGACTCTTTTTCTTTCTAACAGCAATTTCACAACGACATGAGCTTGTTTTTAAATAGAAATCCAGGAGAGATGGACATCGAGTTAAATTTATGTCATGCTACAAACTGCTGGGTCAAGTTGTGGAGTTTTTCTGCTATTGGTGCTCTGGTTTCCCCCACAGTGCAAAGACATGCGCTTTAGTTGAATTAGGTAAGCTAAATTGGCCGAAGTGTATGTAAGTGTGTGCAAAAGTGTGGCTGTGGCTGGAAGGGGCATGCACTGTGTAAAACATGTGCTGGATAAGATGGCGGTTCATTCCGCTGTGGCGACCTCTGATTAAAGAGCCCATATTGTACATTAAAAAAGGTCATATTTTGGTTTTGGGGGTCTTCATCAACAGGCTGATATGCATGCAAGGTCAAAAAACACATTCATTGTCTTATAATCTGCATTTATTTTTACCTCATTATCCCAGCGACTCCCATATGAATCATTCAGTGATTCATTTGTTCCCAAACAACTCCTTAGCGCGATGCTAAACAGCACTGATTGGACCGATGAGCCGATGACCCCGTCTGTTGCGATTGGTCGACAGCGCTCAGCGCGAGAGAATGCCCATCACGGCATAGTGAATGCGTAAGCATACCTGCCAACACTCTCGTTTTTCCCAGGAGTAGCCCGTATTTCAGACCCATCTAACGACACCCTCCCGATTTGTTATGTCTCCCGGAAAACCACCCCCCGGTCCTCAGCATTTTGGTACCGTCTGTGAAACCCCCGGGTCGCCAACATTGGTCCGATCGCGGCGCCCGAAACACGCTTCACAGGAGTTTAGACAGCTCACTTCTGAACTCAACCTTCCCAATCTCACAGCATATTACTCTATTGTTAACCATAACTAAAAAAACAGCGACAGACATTCAGTATTAATGCACACAGCAGCAAAAGCTGACCCATTATGACACATGACCGCCGCGCGTGAGTAGGAACAGCCCATGGTAGCCATAGCAACGACAAACAGCAGAGGGATACGAGCTCACAAACGCATTTTAATCCGTAAACAAAGCGACGCGCGTCGCGTTTTCAAAACACAATTAAATACATAATTTGCAAGCTAGAGAAAACAGCGAGGCAACAGTTTTAATCACACTTACGTTGAAATGGGGGATGAAGGAGAGGTTGGATAGAGGGTGCACGCCAGATTCACGGTGGCAGGCCAGATCAGCCGTCAGGCCACTGGGAAACGTCCCGGTGCTCCCCATGCTCCTTCCGTTAACGACGGCCGGCGGCGAATCCCCCGTTGTAATAGTGTAGATTTTAGAAGCACTCCTCAGAGGGAACACAGCACAAAGCTGGGCTAATGCCGAGGTTTATTTTTGCAAAAATGCCTCACGCACTGACTCTCACAGCTTCATCTTTAGGAAGGGAAAAGAGCACAACTTTCCCCTCACACTTCAGTGCGCTGCGTCCACGACGTAACATGATTTAACCTGAATGCGATAGTGCTTGTCATCTTCCACTTTCTCTTCCTGTCTGTGGGCGGGGCCGGGGGTTTCAACTTTCCCGGGGTCTGCGCGCGCAGCTAGTGGGCGGGGCTTATGTTTCGTGTTCACGTCATGCCGAAACGGCTAAAGACTCGTTATAACAACGATTCATTTGAAGAACGATGAGTCGACTCTTTTATATATGAATCAATAGTTTTAAACACTGTGCACTTTCAGATTTAAGCCTAAGCTGGACAATTCACTTCACTTAGAGCTGTGGTACACACTACATGCAAGCTCATTTTCAAAAACCCATAATATGGGCTCTTTAATAAAGGGACTAAGACGAAAATAGAGAATGATTGAATGAATATTTTGACTTTAAAATTAAATCCAAGGTGTGTAGCTGTTTTGGCTCATCTCAGATGAAATGGACAGTTCATCCTACAATGCAAATGTGCTGTTATTTACTCATCCTCAGGCCACAAGCTGTAGGTTACCTTGTACTCCAGTGGGACAGTAAAACATTTTACCCATGGTTGTTGGGGATTCATATGATACAAATTGATGGTCAAAGCCAAATTAATCACCTACACCTCGGATGGTCTGAGAGTGAGTAAATTAACTAATTAACTAGGTGAACTGTGTTTTTAAAACTTTCACATAAACATAAAATGTCACTTGTCTCTATACTTCAGGTTTCCTGTAGACATTTCTAGTGTTTGTCTAGTTGTAATGGTACTCTACACTGCATGTCTAGACATCTCTTTAGAAAATGTGATGACAGATAATATACAGGTGCTTCTTAATATATTAGAATGACATCGAAAAGATCATTAATTTCAGTAATTCAATTAAAAAAAGTGAAACTCATTATAAAGATTTATTGCACACTAACTGATTTATTTCAAGTGTTTATTTCTTTTCATTTTGATCATTGTAGCTTACAGCTAATGAAAACTCAAATAAGTATCTCAGAACATTTTAATATACTGTAACTTAAGACCAATAAAAAAGAATTTGTAACACAAATGTTGGACTACTGAAAGGTATGAACAAGTACAGCAATCAG
This sequence comes from Danio albolineatus, assembly GCA_903798035.1. Taxonomy (NCBI): domain Eukaryota; kingdom Metazoa; phylum Chordata; class Actinopteri; order Cypriniformes; family Danionidae; genus Danio; species Danio albolineatus. The sequence continues at coordinate 1,174,511 of CAIGQQ010030653.1, forward strand.
TTCTTGTTTTTATGATTTACTTCAGTAATGTGACATGACATGGAGGAAGTCGGCTTATGGCACTGCTGAGGTCTTATAAATCCCAGGTTGCTCTAAGAACCTTCAGCTCTTCTGTGTTGTTGGGTCTGGTGTCTCACATCTTTCAGTTCACTATAGATTATATAAGTCTTAGGTCAGGTGAGTTTGCTGGCCAATCAAATACAGTCATAGCATGGTCCTTACAATAGGTATTAGTACTTTTCGCAGTGTGGACAGGTGTCCAAGTCCTGCTGGAAAATTCAAACCTTTATGGAGATGCTAATTTGATTTTCCAGCAGGACTAGGCACCTGTCTACACTGCAAAAAGTATGTTTTAAGGCCCATGGTGTCCCTGTATGTAATTGGCCAGCAATCTCCCCCGACCAAAAACTCTTATGAAAGAAACTGTTGTGCATCGTGAAGAGAAAGATATGAGACACCAAATTCAACAACACAGAAGAGCTGAAGGCCACTATTAGCGAAACCTGGGCTTCATCAGCAGTGCCACCAACTGTCACATTGCTGGAGTAATTCATGCAAAATAGTCCTGAACAAGTATTGAGTGCTGTACATATTCATAGTCCAAGATTTCTGTTAAATCCTTTTCTTTTAATGATCTTAAGTAATATTAGTTTTCTGAGATTTCATTAGCTGTAAGCCACAATCATCAAATTATAAAGAAGTAACCAAATACATCAGTCTATGTGTAATGAATCTATATATGAGTTTCACTTCTTTAATTGAATAACTGAAATTACAACCTTTTTTGATGACATTGTAATTCATTGAGATGCACCTGTAAATTGATGAGAACTTTATTATATACTTTATATTATACAACTTGATATTATATTTTGACAATTTTCTTGTTAAAGTAACGTTCCACTTTTGCTGTTGTACAATCTTTTGTAGTACTAGTGTACAAACATTTTTCAACTTATCACATCATTAGGCAAGCCTTCATCTTGTCATCAAAGATCACTGTTTTTTGTGTTGTTGGAAATTCCTAGCTCTCCACTGAAACAGGAGCAGGAACATGTTATAGTTTTAATGCAACATATACGTAGAGACAACCAATTAACAAATAAATCCATTGTTTTTCCCAGAATGCAGAGCGCTTGTAGCAGAACAAAATAAATGAATTCACCAAGCAGAAAGAGATAGATGTGTTCAAATACATTAAACACAAACTTACTAAAAGATTGCAAAGTGAATAAGTGAGTTTTTCATGTTAATGTTGTTGAATGAATGAATGTTGAATTGAATTGAATTAAAATAAAGGTTAATTGAATGTTGTTTTAGCCCAATTTGCAGAGACAACTACAAGTCAGCCATTCATATGTTTATTATTGTTTTTGTTTGTTTTTGATTGTTTTCCAGAATGGAGAGGCCTTGCAGCAGACGATGATGCTTTTCATGACAAGAATGACAAAAAAATAAACAAATTTTGTTTATTTTAAAATGTGTCATGTTTGTTTTTTTATATTTTATTATATTTCTATACATTTTAGAACAAATCATATAATCCTAACATTGTTATATCAATAGATGTCTTCAAGGATTGAAAATTATCCTACAGTAATTGATCCTGCACTTTTTTCACTGATTAGTATATTTTGTTTGTTCATAGATGAAGTGCAACATTTAGGTGTTCCTTCTTTCAGCTCTTAGTGCAAATATATACATTTTATTAATACAGTATAAATATCAAACATTTAACTTCTGCTAACATTTTGTTTAAATGGCATATACTGCTAATACTTATGTAAATAGCATCTACCATCTATTAACACTTAAGTGTACTGTAAACAGCATTTACTGTTTATTAGTGTAAATACCATCTTTTAACTGTAATTGACATCCAATTATTAAAATTGTTTAACTAAGACTTGCTAAATAAACTGTATGCTTAATTTTTTTGTGTAAATAGCATCATACTTTTAGTAACACTGCAATAGTGTCTACTTTCTATAAACACAAAGTGTAAATGGCATATATATTCTATAAGCACTGAGTGCAAATAGCATCTACCATACCTTTCGTTGCTATATTGTGTAAATAGCATCTATTGCTATTTGCATTTAGTGTAAATAGCACCTGTCATTTGCATTTAGTGTAAATAGCATCTCTTGTTATTTGCATTTAGTGTAAATAGCATCTCTTGCTATTTGCACTTAGTTTAAAAAGCATCTCTTGCGCTGCCTTTATTTAGGATGTGCGTTTTCACATTCTGATTCCAATGCCTAATCTTTAAATTATTAAAATGACTAAATTAAATATTCTTAAGAATAAAATGTGATGTGTTCTTTTGAAGTGTACTTGCGTTATGATGCTATTATATTGCCATTCTGGCATTATATAATAAGTGGCCTTAAATGGTCTTAAAATGACAATAATATCGTTCATCGCAATATATTTTGGTGCAATATATTGTACAACAAAAAATAGATATCGTGACAGGCCTACTCACAAGTAGGCTGGGGGGCTGTTTGGAGGGGCAACCCTGTACAAGGGCAATGGGATGCTTCATGGAGGGACATACACATAAAAAGCCTGAGATATTCTTTTATGGGCACATGCTCGGGGGTATCCCTGAGGGCTGTACATTTGCCAGGAGAAGACAATGTAGCAGCCGACCTTCTCTCCAGGGGCGGTCCCAGACAAGAAGAATGGAGACTTCATCAGGCAGTGGTGCAAGCCATTTGGCATTGTTTCGGGGAAGCCAAAGTAGACCTTTTTGCCACACAAGAAAACACACATTGTCCCCTGTAGTATTCGATGGTGGGCCACAGAGGGCCCCTAGGGGTGGATGCCCTGGCGAACTAATGGCCTCCAGTCCTTCTGTATGCATTTCCTCCTGTCCTGCTTCTGCCAGCAGTCCTAGCAAAAGTTAGATTTTTTAAGGCCAAAGTCCTGCTGATTGCACCAGACTGGCCCCAGCAGTCATGAATGCCAGATCTAATTGCATTACTGAGGGGGTCACCATGGCAACTCCCAATCAGATGGGACATGTTGTCTCAAGCCCAGGGCCACAATCTACACGTCTGGCCCCTAGACGGCAATCAGACAGGAATATTATAGAAACTGTTCTCTTGACCCTGCAGGCAGCTTAAGCCCCATCAACAAGACAACTTTATGCTTCTAGATGGTAGAGATTTTCAAAATGGTGTCAATCCAAGGACATTGACCCTATTTCCTGTGAAGTGGATTCAGTCCTGTCATTTCTTCAGTCCTTGCTGGAAAATAGATTGACAGAATCAACCCTGAGAGGGTACGTAGCTGCTATATCAGAGAACCATGAAGGCTATGAAGGTTGTACATTGGGGTCTCAACCTGTAGTCAGGCGTTTTCTCAAAGGGGCTTGTAGACTGTGTCCATCTCAAACACAGCTGATTCCCTCATGGGATCTGGATATTGTTTTAAAAGCTTTGACAGAACTCCCTTTCGAGCCACTGGATGAAATAGGGATAGAATTTCTCACATTGAAGACTGCACTTCTTTTGTCTGTCTCATGAGTCAAGAGGGTGAGTGAAATTCTTGCCTTTTCTGTCCATCCTGCATGTCTGAGGCCCCGTTTACACTAGTGCGTTTCAGTTTAAAAACGGCGTTTTAGCATGAAAACGATACGCGTCCACACTAGTGTCACTCAACAGATCTCCCTCCACCAGAAACGTATATCACGTGACCATTCGCGCACCGTCCGCGCACTCTGGGCATGCGCGTTCAAGTATAAACAGGAAGCACGTGTCTCGCTCGGCATTTGGTTATTGTTAGTCAACAAACGCTGGTTGAGCGATGAACGCGATGGTAAAGAAAGCAAGAGAGGTCCTTTTGAGGACAGACGACGAGGTTGAGTTGTTACTTAAAGTAACAAGTGAATATAAAACATCCATGGCTATCGAAAATACAGTGTTTACAGTGAAGGCTGGTCTGCCATCTGCCGGTGACGTTATAGCAATGTGCGCTTGACGAATAAGGAAAGGATACGCAATGACCCAAAGCCCCAATCACGTAGCGAATCTCAGCAGCCACGCCTCCATCCACACTGAGACGAGGCAGCAGCGTTTTAGAATGAAAACGCCCTCTCCAGCGTTTTCAAAACGCTCCGTTTTCGCACCTCGAAAACTCTGGCGTAGTGTGGACGGATGGCGTAACCGTAGCAAAACTTATGCGTTTTAAAACGAAATCGCAGTAGTGTAAATGGGGCCTGAGATTAGGACAGGATGGCTCATCCATCTTACTTCTCCCAAACCCCTCTTTTCTGCTCAAAGTTCTGCCTCGTTCCTTTGTTTCCAGGCCCTTAGTGCTAAAACCATTCAATCCACCACCTCACAATTTATCAGAAGCCAGACTGCATCTGATTTGTCCAGTTAGAGCATGGAGAAAATATATTTCCTGCACACAACAGATAAGGAAAACCAATCAGCTGTTTGTCTGTTATGGCAAGTCAGTGCAGGGAAAACCTGTCTAAGCAGAGGTTGGCAAAATGGCTGGTGAGGCTGATAGAGGTAGCTCACCACAGTGCAGGGAAGACTCCACCTAAAGGAGTGGTTGCCCATTAAACTAGAGGGGTGGCTTCCTCCTGGGCATTGTTTAAAGGTGCCTCTCTGGAAGAAGTGTGTGCTGCTGCTGGATGGTCATCATCCATGACTTTTGCCAGGTTTTATCACTTGAATGTTGCTGCAACAGTTTTATCTATGATCTTGCAAACAGCAGGCCAGGAATGATCTGCTGTATGCACACAATCTTATGTTGTAGTGAATTAACCATGTAAATACCATGGAAAAAACAAATAAAATGTTCTATTGGCAAGAATTGTTTGATTTCCTGAGTTTATCGAACCCCGTTTGAACTTTGTCTCCCCTCCTGACCTTATCTGGTACATACTTGATTTTCTGGAAAATTTTCAGGGGTGCCAAGATTTTTGGCCAAGACTTCACGGTCACTGAAAAATAAATAAATTAAGTTATTTATGAATGAGAAAATCGTTCCCTCGCCTAGAATTTTTGTCTTATTCCTAGTCCAAATATCTAAATATTCTTAATCCCTACACAGTCAGGAGTGGAAAAAGATGAGGAAAAATATAATGTTATCTTAAATATTATCTGCATCATCAAAATATATATTTTCATATCTGATTTATGATTTAAGGATTTTATGAGTTCCCAAGGATTAAGGATTTTATCTACCAAAATAATGTGACCGGGGATTTTGAATTACCACCAGGAACACATGGACAGAGGTGGGTAGAGTATCCAAAATCTATACTCAAGTCAGAATTATGAGCCCCCTTTGAATTGTTTTTTCTCAAAATATTTCCCAAATGATGTTTAACAGAGCAAAAAAAAATACACAGTATGTCTGATAATAAAGTCTTATTTGTTTTATTTCGGCTAGAATAAAAGCAGTTTTTAATGTTTTTAAAACCATTTTAAGGTCAATATTATTAGCCCCCTAAAGCAATATATATATATATATATATATATATATATATATAATTGTCTACAGAACAAACCATCATTAATGATTTGCCTATTTACCCTAACTTGCAAATTAACCTAGTTAAGCCTTTAAAAGTCACTTTAAGCTGAATACTGGTATCCTGTAATATATCTGGTCAAATATTATACTGTCATCATGGCTATATATATGATTTCAAACTTGTTTCAATTTAAATGTATTATCTTTCTATTCCAAGTGGCACGGTGCATGTTATAACAAAACAAAACAAAACAAAACAAAACAAAACAAAACAAAACAAAA
>CAIGQQ010030653.1:1180301-1200157 GCA_903798035.1 Danio albolineatus
ACAAAACAAAACAAAACAAAACAAAACAAAACAAAACAAAACAAAACGGATCACTGGTTCTTTTCATGCTACAAAGTAATGACGTCACTCACGATGATGTAATGACGATACCTCACTTAATCACAATACCTCAGTAATCCTTGATAATTCTCATACTTTTCAAAATATATAGTCAGCAATCATAATTTCAGTTAAAACATCTCCATAATCTGAAATGTTTTTTTTTTTTTTTTTTACAATTAAGTAGTAAGAAAAAAGGTGGCAAAATCAACAAAAAGACGTACATTTTTGTGATCCTGAAAAAATACTTAATTAAACGCAAAATAATCGCAAATTGGGATTTGTGCATTTGACGTGCTTCAGACTGCAAAAAAGTGTGAGCAAACATCTAAAAATGGAGCAATGGAACAGACAGAAAAGGAAGCAGCTTACAATGATGGAGACTGGTTCAAGGATGACGGCCGCTGGACTTGACCGAATTGAAAGACATTATTTTTGCTTTACACCTATGGCTGGTATTATGGTGTTCATGAACTCGAGAAAACCAAAACGCTTGGTTTTGAAAAACAAATCGCGATAAACTAGAGGGTCTGTCTAGTATCTGAATAACTCTTGAAATTGTTTTTTGAGTCAGACAGACTATAAAGCATGTTAAAATTAAGTAATGTCAACCCTCCAGTTTCTACTAAAACTGTCCGTTGAGGCTACGTCCTGACCTGGCCACTATTCTGCAAGAAGAATGGCTTAAAAGCCCTCTGGACACTGTACAGGACTTGTATCTTGCATTCTGAAGATCTGACCACAAAAGGAGGCCCTATACCATGCTAATGAATTATTGTGATCTTCATTGTCCAACCCCTCTATGTTTCTATAACTATTATAGAAATAGTTATAGACAATAATAACTATTATGGTCAAATATATTTGAACATACTACATATTAAATTATTATTATAATTAAGTCATATTTTTGTAGCCGCTTTGTGGATACTTTCCCAGTTGCTTTGCTGATTACTCACTCTGATCTCAACCAGGTCCTCCACAAAGTTGAAAAGCAGAGGATTAATCTCCTTCAGTCTGAGCACAGGCCTGGGCATCATTAAAGCAAGATAACGCATTGACGAACGACACACCTGAACACATCAAAACAAACAAGTCAGAGCCTTAAGTCACTAGTCACTATATAGCAAGCAAGTCACATTCATTTCTGTAGTTGCAATATAAAACTGTCACCGCAGCTAATAATTTTTTTATTGTAAAAACTGTAAAATTTCTATATCACACAAAACAAAAAAAGTCTGCAATCAGCATTGATAGGCTCAAGATCTTAAACTAGATCTATGTCAGGATCCAGCCATAACAGCCATGTCAGTCCTGTCCTTGTTTAATGTGATTGTTTTGTGCGTTTGCACATGGATGTCTGTTTGTGTTGGCCATGTGCTCCTCTTGTCTGGCGTCCTTGTTTTCCTATTCCTCGCCCCTTTGTTTAGTCTTTGGCTGCGTCTGAAATCATCTACTACTTTGTAGGTACTACATTTGAATTTGCATTCACTACACAACTTTTAGAAAAGTATGTCCTACATAGTGTGAATAAGAGTGTCCATCGAAACACACTTCAGAATCTCACTGAAAGTAGTAGGTCATCTGGGTACTATGAATTTGGACATACTACTCAGCTGGCAAACTGTTTTTAACGTAATATATAGTATGGAAGAATGCGATTTCAGACACAGAACTTTGTCCAATCTTGTTCACTTTTTCTTCGTTTTCTCTACTCCCATTATATTGGGTTAATTTCCCCTTTGTCTATGCCAGCATCTTTTTGTGTGTTTGTTTATCTTATCTTGTTAGAGCTTTGTTATCTTGTTAGAGTGTTGTATAGTTTTGGATTCTTTTATCCTGTCTAGTCATTTTGTTCATTATCTAAAGTTCCTTTCCCTTTTGAATTTTTTTGTTTCAACAAGATTGCTGACTCATTTTTGTTTTATTTTTTGTTTGTAGTTAAAGTTTTTTATTTTTTTTTATCTTTTGTGGTCCCAGTCTAGCACTAGTCCTTTGTTGGGTTTCTATTTGTATTCTATAATAACCCATGTTTATTGTTTAATTTCTAGCTTCTGGCAGACCTTAATGCGCTCTGCAATAAAACAATAAAAACTCTTTGAAACGTTTGGAATTTTATTGACAGTGGACAACAATATTTAGCCCATGAATATAAGGGTGCTTTCACACTAGCACTTTTGGTCCGCACCCGGGTTCGTTTGACGTCATAGTACGGTACGTTTAGCTAGTGTGAACACGTCTTCTGAACTCGGGTACCCGAGTCCGCCTGAAAGAGGTGGTCTGGGGTACGGTTCATGTGAACTCTGGTACGGTTCACTTGTAGTATGAATGCAATCGTACCAAAAGCCGGAAGTGAACCGTCAACAGTACAGCAAACTATAGGTTTTATAACGTTCATTCGTGTGTGTGTGTGTCTGTGTGTGTGTGTGTGTGTGTGTGTGTGTGTGTGTGTCTGTCTGAGTATCACGCGCTGACAAGCGCGACTGAGACAGAGCAAACACAGTGATAATGTCTGCTTGTCTCCTCTAAAAACAGCTGGGACATCACGTGATGTTCTGAACGTGTATAATATGTTTGCGGCAGATAGACGCGAGCCGTTTTCTGTATGTTCTAAACCAAAAGGTTCAGTTAAAGCGAAACAACCGCGATGTGCGGACGTCTCTCCCGTTTGCCGCTTTGCTTTCGTGTCCGTCGCCTGGCAACAGACGTACACAAAACATCGGCTTGATGACGCAAGCATACCGGGGTTCAGAAGGAAAAAAGACAGTGTGAACACAAACCAACCAAGCAGGTGGCAAGGGGGGACAATCGAACTTGGGTACGGTCCAGGCAAATGAACCAAGTGTGAAAGCACCCTAAAAAACCTGACAAAAATCACACAGATTTATGCCAAACTTCCTTCTGTCAGCAGGTGGCGCTATGACTGACTCAATATTGGCATGTAGATGTCTTGAAGAGTGGAATTCTCATCGAACGTGAATTTTCAAGGATATAACCAAAATTAACCTAAAAAGATATTTATAATTTACATGTCATCAACGGGATTCGAACTCGTGTAATCATCAAAAGGTTCTAAACTCGTGTCAATCGACCCACCTAACTGAGCTATTCATGACTTCAGATGAAAGGGTCAGTTTTGATCATGTAAATTATAATTTTTCTAGTATAATTTTGGTTATATACTATTCTGCTGTTCTGCTACACAAACGTTAAAATCAATAACGTTTACAGTGACACTGGCACCAAGAAATAAGCATCTTTATTTGTTATGGGCATGTTTTGTAAAAAAGTGACGAATCTGCCAATCTGCAACAGTGAATAGCTTTCATCTGGAAAGGGACACCAGTTAAGACGGTCACCAGTTAAACACCGGCTTCATTCAGTTTACTTTTAAAAGTCCTCAAGCTGATGTTTACACCGTGTAGACTTGACATTATGTCCATGATTACAGCGTACGAGTGACCCTCGTTAACACACTGAACACATTGATGCAGTACGTCTGCTGTTTACGTCTGGTCCGCGTCTTTTAGAAGCTCCAAACACCGACCACACGTAAAGCAAAACAGCGTCAAGCTGCTTATGTGTTTGCCACAAAACATCCCTCAGCCGCAGTCCATGTTCGGTCACCATAAACTTTATTTACACCATTTACTCCACAACACGAATTTACCGCGCTCACCAGCGACGACAACAACAACGCCCTTCGCTACGTCACTTCCGGTGTTTGGTACATTCCCTTTCCGTACGGAATCTGTCTTTGTAAATTTGTTTCGGGACTTATAAAAGTGTTTTGCGTTTTGTTAATTTGTTTTCTAAAATGTAAATTTGTTTTGTCCTTTGTAAAATTGTTTTTCCTATGTAATTGTGTCTTATGATATGTAAAAATGTTTTCCAAAATGTAAATTTGTCTCGAGCTTTGTAAAAGTGTTTCACACTTTGTAATGTTGTTTTGCACTTCCCGGCCACCATAGAAACTATTCACAATGCAATAAAATTACTGACTGAGTGTGGTGTTCAAAGCTAATTTATATTTGGTATTATGAAACACTTCTCTGTTTATGATTAAACTACAAACAGACAAATAAATACATGGGACAATTACAGAAGAGCTCAACAATTATAGTACATTAGAAAATTAATTTAGTGGTAACTGATTGTAGGAAAACAAGTAATTTACTTTAATAGTATTTTAACATCATAAAAGAAACTACACAATACATCAGTGAAACAACAGAACGTGTTGAGTTTAGAGATTATTTAATAACTTTTTGTGAAACACATCTCTGTTTATGAATAGACTACAACCAATCAAACAAACAAACAAACAAACAAAAAGCGTGACAATCACAAAATAGCTCAATTACTAGAGTACATTAAAAATTTATTTAGTTGTAATTGATGGTATAAACTAGTCATTTACTTTTAGTTTTGTTTTAGCATCAGAAAGAAACTTTGCATGTGTGGAGTTCAGATATCATTTAGTATCCCGAGTAATAGTTTCCTCTGTCAAACCGCGTCTGTATTCCATTAGAAGTTTAGAGTAGTGGGAAAAAAGTCTCTTCACATCCACTGAAGTAGTGGGGAGATGGAGGTACAGTGCTGCTAGTGGGGCAAGTTTTGGCATTCAATCTTCCCTGGCAGCCCACCACTCCATCGCACCAACCTTACCGGCATCCCTCTTTTCCATTCTGATGTATCGGTGCCACTCCTCTGCAGAGGCATTGCTCAGTGAAGGTACAATTTGAAGGTAATTTTTAATTTCAGGTTTTAATCCATATACCTTGGCTGGATCAAAAACTGGGAAAAGTTCAATGCAAGGCTGTTTCTCCATCACAGCCTTCGGCTTGTTGGAACATTCAGCCATTGCTTCCTTAAACAGTCCTGAACAAGTGTGTCTCTTCTCAACATATAATGTCTTCAGTTGCTCCCTGGTGTTGTGACGTCAATCCGCAACCTCTGCACTGCACCCATATTCAAAAAGCATGCTTATGTCCTCAAGCTGGCTGAAGATGGTGGCAGCCATCGGTCTGGAGGTTTCTTCCAGCTTAGTAAGTGTGGCTAATACATCAGAGCTGTGCTCAACGATGAAGTTAGCCTGGACTTTCAGGAGCTTTCCATTCTTCTCTAACATTGCTTTAAGATCTCACACAGCTTTGGAGGTCAGTGGCAGTGTTGGAATAAAGCCTTGCAGTACATCAATATTTTCTGCCAGATATTGCACTGCTTTTATCCAGGATCCCCATCTTGTCTGGACAGCAAACACAATCATGAGAGGAGAAAGACCCTGCTCCATCGTAAAGACCCTCAATGCAAGATGTCGCTGAGAAGACTGGCAAAAGACACACTTCACTAAAGCACACCTCCGGTTCACTTCTACAAATGTCTCCTTAAACAAGAAACAAACTAACTGCAGAAGATGGGCTAGACAGGTGATGTGTTACCAATCAGAAATAAAGTTCTTATACATTTATGTTAATTAACAAAATATCTTTATGAAGAGTAATCTAATGTAGAGTAGTAACCTAATCTAAATTATTTGAGGGAATAGTCAAAAAATATTTTGTCTCATACAGTGTGTTTTTGACTATTCCCTCAAATATACGCAAGCAACATAATGCTTATCTTTTATTGACTCATTTTCAATAATTGTTAGAAATCCATGGCATTATCTAGACAGCTACATAATATACTGGATTTCAAAAATAATAATAATTAGTCAGTAAACGTCATGTTATAATTAAACACCATTAAGAATTCCCAGAGAAATTCTGCACACGCTGTCTGTAATTGCACATCATATTTTGTGAAGTTTTGCGCTTATCTTTTGTGTTAACAGGCATGTGTATGCGTGTAGACACACCCCTTTTGTAATAGAACCTGTTACAGCTATTCAAAGTGGAAAGGTAAACTTTTTTCACTAACTATTGATCTAGGCAGTCCAGAGATTACTTCAACACTGCTTTTGTGGCAATTGATAAAAAAAAACAGGGACTAGTTAGCAAAAGTAGGGTTTTCATATGTTGATGAATCATTAATGAATGGTTTAAGTGACAGCTGTTGTTTTAGTATCAAAGTGTTCAGTATGAGCAGGCCTATCTCATTCTGTTCAAAAATTATAGCTACAATTTGCATTTAGCTTCCATTAGCAAATAATTTTTTTGTGTGTACTGCTTCACGAACCTTTCAAAATGTAAACTTTTTTTTCAATAATTAACGATATTCAGTGTCCAGAGTATATTTCTGAACTCATTTGGTTTCAGTTAGGCAAAAAAACTAGCACTAGTTTGCAAAAATAGGTTGCTCGGTGTAGTGGAAAAACAGTACATGATTAAATGGTTTAAACTGGTTCTTTGCTTGTCATAAACCTAACTAAGCCACATGTGTGTTTTTTTCAACAGGGTTGTATTTTGTAAGTTGTGTTTGCTATGTGAATTTGTTGCATTTGCATCGATCCTAATCAACAAATTATGCAGTTGCATATTTGTTAAAGTGCTTGTTTAGAAAGTAGTTCCTCATTGAATGTAGACAGTTGATAGCAAGATTATCCATTTTCTCAGAGTGATTTTGTACCTTACGGGGTTCAAACTCCCAGTTGTGTATGACTCTTGCCGGAACGATGGCAGTGTCATTCCAGTGGCAACTGCTGCAGTAATACTGACCGGTATAATCACACTGCCGTGCCTCATTTGGAATACCACCTACACAAAACAACACAATATCAAACAACTTTCTGTGCAAAAAGAAAATTCTAAATATACATGTTGACTCATCAAGCAAGCAAAGCAACCTGTTATGCATGTTTGGAAAAAGACTCACGCAAAGAAATGGGTGTCCGGCATTCAGAACATCTGTAGTCCTGTTTGTCCAGACCAATCTCGGGACAGATGTTGAGTTCATACTCAGACTGATGGCTGACCTTTGATCTCACACATGGTTTGTTGATAAGATTCATGCACTTGCTATGGCAGCGGTAATAACAACCTGGAAATGAAATATGACCATTTAAAACAAAATACAAGTTCAAACATTACACAACTAAGATCTGATTCAATTTATTAAAACATTTAATAAACCATGTATACTATTTAGCATCTTGTAATAAAGGCAGAAATTCCATACTAGATGGATGATCAGACCATCACTGTAAGATCTGAATATGCTTAAGCAATTAAAATAAAGCTAGAATAAAAACCTAGATGGTTTTGTGGACAGTGACCCACAAGTCACCATATGAAAATATACAATGCACCCTTGCATTGGCGTCAGCTAAACTTATTACAATACGATACACATGTTTTTGTGAAATGTGGCTTACTTGCTTTCCAAAGTATGGCACAATGAGAGTAAATATTTTTTAGGTCAGCTTCTTTGTAAAAACGAGCAGACTGGCTCAAAGGTTTAATTTTCAGATTATGAAAAAATTTGCAAATAAGCTTAAAGAGAAACATTAACAACTAGTGATTGTTAGATATAAGTGTGTATGTGTTTTGGATTGTCAACATCTATTCTCAAACTCGGTCAGAAGGTAAATAGGCAACATTAATGACAGTTTATGTTCTGTACATTGATTTATTCCAATCAAATCTTCAAGCAGTTTAGTATACATTAGGAAGTGTGTGGTTTCTGAAATAATAAACGAATAACAATAAATTAAAGTTCAACAATGTTAAACAAATGTCTTTAAATGTCATTAAATTAACATTACTGAATGATGAATAGCAATACAAGAGTAATTTCGCTAATGGGCACTAGGCAGGACTCCAGTAATAAAACAAATGGCCACCATGTGATATGGATCCGATTCTTACAATTCACTTAAGGGAGCCGATTCCTAGAACCGAACCGAGTCACTCGACTTGCAAACAACGTCTGTCCCCTTCACAGACAACTCAGAAAGCCCGCATTGTAAACTTGTCGTGGTCTCATCCAAACGGATTTATCGGTAAGTGTTGAAATGTCCAACTCTGTCAATTAATTGTTTGTTTTATATAATTTCTGCATATTGCACGTAGCGCCACGTGGTGTAGTGGGTAGCATGCTCGTGGATGTTTCCCAGAGATGGGCTGCAGCTGGTAGGGCATCTGCTGTATAAAACATATGCTGGATAAATTGGCGGTTTAATCCTGCTGTGGCGACCCCTTTTTTAATAAAGGGACTAAGCTGAAAATAAAATGAATGAATATTGCATGTAATTCACCAAGTAACTTTAGGTTCTTATGTCACGTTGTTCATTAACAGACGGGTTGAGCGTGCTATTTTATAAACGAAGTTACAGAATGTGTTTGTAACATTAATGCTATTTTTGAGATATTAGGGACTGTTTGAGTTATAAAAAAGGTAATTTTCTGTTAACTTAGTGTTAACTGCGTTCTATTTCAGCACAGCAATGAAAGTAAAGTGACCACAGAGATTTAGTGAGCACTGAGGAATAAAGCAAGGTAAGCACTGGCCTTCACTTAATTATGACCCTCATTATCAAACCAAAACAAAAATTATATTGTCTAACAATATGTACTAATTAGAACTTATTGTATAGTGTCAAAGAGGCAGAGGAGACACATCAACCAGCAAGTGTGTATCAGGAAAATGACTGACTGAATGGATGACTGTCTAGTTTGCAAGCAGAATATACATGTTACAGTTCAGTATTTCAGCTGCAACATACTGCTGAATCAAAGTAACCATATTGCCATTTATTGTAACTTCACATATGGCTGTAATTTGACAGTAATTTAGTGTAAAACAAATCACAGTGGCTTACTGTGAAAGTAATGCAATTATTAGTCAGTAATTCACTGTTAATTTAGGGTCAAATATTTTACAATGTATCAAAAAAAACTTGTGTAAACACTTTTTTCTGTCATTCTATTTTTTAAGGTGAGTGCTAAATTTGAATGAGAACCGTTCACCATGGATCTTTACAGCTGCTGAGGACCTCTTGGAGTAAGACAGAGAACTGAGACTAAAGGTAGAGTTTCTGACATTTATCATTTTGGACTGTATATCATAACAGATTGTTAACATATGTTCTCTTTTATTATTATTTTTTTTCTTACTGTTGTTCAATGGTGTTGGACAATGAAGAACCGTCAGGAACTGAACGGCTTGTGATGGCAGTAATGTTGACCCGAACGGGGGCCTTCAACAAGCATCATCATCATCGAAGGTGTTAAAGTTCTTGTAGACCTTATCTTTACCAGACTGAGTCTGGTATCCAAAAGTATCCAAAAAGGCCCTGGAAGTGACTGTGGAAATGCGACTGGCCCTGGCTCGCATTGGCACGCTCACTTAAGGCACGAGAGTGGAAACACAATTACTCTTGACTACATTCCCAGAGCTTGTGTCCACCTGGGTTTGACTTATGCATTTTAACTGTGACGAAGAAAGTGTTTTTACTGTCTAGTAAACACTGGAACATATTAGAGGGTGGTATTCCGATGAACTGTTGTGTTCTCTTTGGTTAATAAATCTGCATTATTCTGGCAAATAATACCTTTCATGCATTAAATCACAGAAATTTCACTTTCAGTTTACTATTATTGTTACTGTTTAATGTCCAGTTGTTTGAAACTATGCTGTGTAAAAAAAACATTAGCAAAGTCCTTGTTAAGATTATTGTAATATATTATTATTATTATTTGTTTAAATGTACATGTTTTTTTGTGTATTGTATGACGCATTGTCTATTATGAGATTGTTGTTCATCTGTTTTGTGGCTCCACACTGCTGAACAGGCTCCACTAATTTGAGCTAAATTTGATTAAAGTTTACTCAATCCATACTTGTTGAATTTAATTAATAATATTGCTTGTAATCTGTTACCTTAATTTTATTGTGTAGATATAGGATATTATTTTCTAGAGCTGATGAACAGGCTCCACACATTTTATTTTAAATCAAAATAAAAACATTGAGTAGTTTTCATTAACATTGTGTTGTTTTTTCAGCTCAATTAAATTAATATTAATAATAAATTAATATTTTTTGTTTAAAATATTTGTGTTTACTTATTTTGAATGACTAATTTTAAATAAGTTAATTTAATGAATTGTTACTCAATCCATACATGTTAAATTTAATTAGTAATATGGGGTATTATTTTTTACAGTGTCCAGTTAGTGTTGATCACAGTTTGAAATAAATGCGCTTCTCCCAAACGTTTACAGTTACCATAGCATCTCGCATGTGCTGCACATGAAACCGATGAGGGCTGTTAATGGCGGACGGGAAATCCGCAAAATTAGGAAAATACTCATAAACTATGCCACAAAATCAAGTTTCAAGAGTTTTTCAAGCAAGAATGTAGTTATTTTAAAGTCAAATTGGCAGTTTGTGTGTAAGAAAAGCACGTTTTTAAAAATGTTGGAAGCTCCAGGCGGTTAGCGGCAGCCCCGCCTGACTGACTGACTGACTGACCCACCCTCCTCCTTCCCTAAACCTGACCAATAGTGTTTTCAAAAGGACCGATTGACCCCAAAGAAATGTGTGACTGGAAACGCACTCCAGGTGTGACTGGGAATGTCTTATTTGTCCGCCTGTGATTGGACTGATGAAAACACATCTTAATAATATTAGCAGGTAAAAACAGCACGCACATGCTATCTCTCTCTGTCTGCCTGTTAGCCTGTCACAGCTGATTCAGTTAAGGGACTAGAAAATCTAACGTGACATAACATAACATCTAACATTTTGACAAATATTGCACTGCAAAGAGAAAAAATATTTTAAACTTAGGCCTACCTTGGCAAATGACCATGGAATAAGCGGGATAATAAACAGCTTGCCGTGCGTTAAAGGATTTTAGTCCTTTTGCCTCCACGTCGTCCATTAAAATCCTTTAACGCACGGCAAGCCGTTGATTATCCCTTACGTATATTACATACTCCACACACTCCCACTGTCAGCATCTTTATCACAATCTATCATTTTTCATTCTCTACCAACCTGTATTAAAGTATTTGATCCATATTTCCTAACAAAGCTGCCACATTTTCACTGTAATGGCACTAAAGCAGAAATCCTCAGCAGAGTTTTAGCTGAAATTCCAGTTTGTAATGATTGCCATTTTGTTATATGATTTTCTATATTTTAAAATAAATATGGCAAAAATGTATAGAATGGGAAATAGTATGTTTTGAACTTGGGCGCCACGGTGGCATAGTGAGTAGCACGTTCGCCTCACAGCAAGAAAGTCGCTGGTTCGAGACTCGGCTGGGTCAGTTGGCATTTCTGTGTGGAGTTTGCATGTTCTCCCCGTGGTTGCGTGGGTTTCCTCCGGGTGCTCCCCATAAGTCCAAAGACATGTGGTATAGGTGAATTGGGTAGGCTAAATTGTCTGTAGTTTGAGTGTGAATGAGTGTGTGTGGATGTTTCCCAGAGATGGGTTGCAGCTGGAAGGGCATCCGCTGCGTAGAACAGATGCTGGATAAGTTGGCAGTTCATTCCACTGTGGCGACCCCAGATTATTAAAGGGACTAAGCCGAAAAGAAAATGAATGAATGAACGAATAAATGTTTTGAACTTTTGTTAACTTTGGAATGAGCTTGTTAGCGTGCAAAAAACTGCTAAAATGTGTTTTTTGCCGCTTGTAGAATATTATTTATTAATGAAAAAGTGTTTATTGCATGCATTTTGTGCGAAAGCAACAAAAACTATCCAGTTTGCTCTGCATAGACTCCTATTTGTCTGATTGCGTGAACTGTTTTGAACTTGTGGTTGAAAAAAAACTGTAACTTATGCTGAGTGGTAAGAAACTTAGCACGGTCAGGCACGGGGTCTCAGTATAACATTTAGTAGCCAGCCCTAAGTTCCAGGGATGATTTGTTTAGCAAAAATGGCTCCAAGCCCCTATGCCATCTTGATAGAAGCCAGTGGCCCGCAAAGCTGTCTTAAGTGGCAGGATCTTAAGAGATACTGAGCTGAATGGTTTGAATGAATCTCAAAAGAGATGGTGAACTGAATTACACAGCTGAGTCTGAAAGTACATATGAGACATCACGACAAGCTGGGCAGTGCTAACAAGGCAACCAAACCATGTGCTAATGGCACCACTGAAATGTTCACTGGTGCACCAGTGGTGGGGTAGCATACGGTGTGAATGTTCTCATTGTGGGGCTTCAGTTTCCTGCAGTGGGCTCGATGCGGTCACTTGTCAATATTGTAGGCTGCAGTGGAGGAGTAGGTTTGGAAGCTGCAGGCTGATGCTCTTAGCTGTGCAGAGGTTATCAAGTTTGACTGCTCTTTCACTGTCGAGAACTCCTGGGTAAAACTCCCTGACAGTGTCCCTAAACAGACCAGCCTGAGATATGAAAGCATCATGAAGGTTGACCTTGTCAGTGTCATGCATGTTTGCCAGGTTCAACCAGAGGTGTTGTTTCTGGACCACAATTGCAGACATTGAACCGGGGCACAAGCGGTGTAACACCATGAGGACGAGGCAGAAAAAGACACCCTCCATGCCTTTATGAGCTCTTCATGCATTTATGGGTAAAAAGGGACAGGGGGCTGAGAGTTTTTTTTTTTACCTCTCTTATTGGTCCCCACATATGACCAATTTAGTCAGTCGGGTCCCGTTTAAATAACATCTTGATTGCGAGCAGATGTGGCAGTTATCAAGCCTGGGAGTGGCTACAGAAATTTTTTAAACCAGCATTATGTTTTAGTGACCAGGTCACTACATGATGCTGCTGAAAGTAAACATTTCGCTTAGCATTTCGACTCGCTACACCAAAACATCCCAAAGCGTCTCAATAATATTTGGTGACTGTGCAGGCCATGGGAGACGTTCAACTTCACTTTCATGTTCATTAAACCACTCTGTCACCAGTTTTGCTGTTTGCATTATCACCCTGATACACGGCACCACCTTCAGGATACAATGTTTGAACCATTGGGTGCACATAGAGCTCCAAAATGGTTCGGTAGTTCTTGTTAGTGACGAGTCTATCTAGCACAAGAATTGGGAATGACATGATTTTGCATCACCTATTGTCACTGATTCACCCCTTGCTTCACTCTGGACATGCAACAGTCTGTGTGGTACGCTTCTTCAGGGCTTCACCACACTGTAACTCTCCCCGAAGTGAGAAAGATAGTGAAAGGGAAATCATCGGCGAAAAATACATGTTTCACATTGTCCACAGCCCACGATTTTCACTGCTGGCACCATTGAAACTGATGCAGATTGCATATGATGTCCACACTCTTTAGAATGTGAAAGCAGTGAGGAATGGAGCACAGGTAGTTTCAAGTATATAGGCTTGAACAGAAAATTTCTATTCCGAATTACCTAAACTGAGAATATTTGTTTTACAGTTACAGACTTAAATAATTTAAAATCAAACATTCTAAGCTTTTAGCAGACTCATGTTACAGTTCAGTTTCTGACTGAGTTGTGTATGAAACTTCAATGATAGATAGTGAATGAATTATTTTGCAGAAATAAGCGTGTTAGTTTAGAAAAACTGCAAATGATTGGGTAATTTTGAATGTTTTTGAATTTTGATTTGGGATTTGAAATAAAACTTTTACTGCTCTTAGCTGAGATGGTCTAACCTGTGCAAGTGTACCAGGTTTGAATGAGACCCCATATGATGGTGCTACACTTGTCACACATCTGTTTCACACTCTTGCTCTTCTCCTTTGAGAAGCGATGCTCTAACATAATTTGCAGATTGGGCTCATCTTCCTCTGGGTCCTGTCCAAATTCAACACAAAAACACAAAACAAAATTATTATTATTTTGATAATTACAATTATTAAATTATTTTGTACAACCCACACTATATACATATATTAAACTTATGTTTCACATAAACACAAACATGTTTTAAAGGGTCACAAAACACCAAAATATATATTTTTGAGCTGTTCACTGTCATATATTAGATTAGATTAGATTAGATTAAACTTTATTGTCATTACACATGTACAAGTACAAAGCAACGAAATGCAGTTTAGGTCTAACCAATAGTGCAATAGCAGCAAGTGCAGATACAGGTATAAATTATAAGGTGAAGTTATAGAAAAACTATAGTGATATTCACAGATGGATGTGCTATGAACATTAAATACAGGTTGCCTTAGTTATTAGCCCAGATTTACTATTAATGATTATACGTACAGGTTGATATTAATAATAAGTGTGCAGATAGATAAACAATTACAAATGTACATGTACAGTGGGTATGTAAAGTTCAAATAAATGAATCAGTGCAATGTAGGTTGCTTATTAATAATCAAAATTGCAGATAAACATAATTACAAATGTATATGTACAAGTGGGTGTGTACATAATTACAAATGTATATGTACAGGGGGGATATACAGTTCACATAAATGAATTAGTGCAATGTAGGCTGCTTATTAATAATTAAAAGTGTGCAGATAGATAAACAATTACAAATGTATATGTACAGCGGGTATGTACAGTTCAGATAAATGAATCAGTGCAATGAATCAGTGCAATTTTTAAATGTGCAAACGTTCAGTAGTGCAGTGACTGTGAGGAGTATAAGTTATGAGGAGAGTGGAGGGTGTGTGTGGGGGTCAGAAGAGTCAGTGGGGAGCAGAGTTCAAAAGGGAGACAGCTCTGGGGAAAAAGCTGTTCCTCAGTCTGCTGGTTTTTGTGCGAGGAAGCCTGAAGCGCCTGCCGGAAGGCAGGAGAGAAAACAGTCTGTGAGCAGGGTGAGAGGGGTCCTTGAGTATACTGCGTGCTCTGCGCAGAGATTGTTTATTCTGAATGTCCTTTATAATAAGAAGTGGAGTCCCTGTGATGCGTTGGGCAGTTTTCACCACCCGCTGCAGGGCCTTACGCTCAGCAACAGAGCAGCTACCATACCAGACTGTGACGCAGTTGGTCAGGATGCTCTCTATTGTGCAGCGGTAGAAGTTCACCAAGACGGCTGATGACAGCTGGTTCTTCTTAAGTTGCCTTAAGAAAAATAGGTGCTGGTGAGCCTTCTTGACCAGACTGGAAGTGTTGGTGGTCCAGGAGAGGTCCCTTGAGATGTGGGTCCCCAGGAACTTGAAGGATGAGACAGACTCGACGGCCATCCCATTGATGTGGATGGGATCATGTGAGCCTGTTCGTCCCTTCCTGAAGTCCACAATGAGCTCCTTGGTCTTGGTGGTGTTAAGGAGCAGGTTATTGTCGGTGCACCAAGTGGCCAGATGCTGTATCTCCTCCCTGTAGGCAGTCTCATCATTGTTGCTGATTAGACCAATCACTGTGGTGTCATCTGCAAATTTGATGATGGTGTTGGATCTGTTCATGGGCCTACAGTTGTGGGTAAAAAGGGAGTAGAGGAAGGGGCTCAGCACACAGCCCTGAGGTACACCAGTGTTGAGTGTGACGGTGGGGGAGCAGATGTGCCCTGATCTAACATTCTGAGGTCTGTTAGTCAAAAAGTCCATAACCCAGTTGCAGAGAGACGTGTCGATATCCAGCTCTCTAAGTTTGATCAGCAACTTAGAGGGTATGACAGTGTTGAATGCTGAGCTGAAGTCCACAAACAGCATTCGTGCATAAGTGTTTTTATTTTCCAGGTGTGTGAGTACAGAGTGCAGTGCTATGGAGACTGCATCATCTGTGCTCTTGCTGCCACGATAGGCAAACTGATGTGGGTCCAGTGTGGATGGGAGAGAGTCTTTCAGATGCGCCAGGACCAACCGCTCAAAGCACTTCATGATGATGGGTGTGAGTGCTACAGGGCGGTAGTCATTCAGGCATGTTGGGCTAGAGTGTTTCGGCAATATGGAGGTGGTTTTAAAGCATGTTGGTACAGCTGCTAGCTTAAGGGACAGGTTGAAAATGTCTGTGAATACCCCAGCGAGCTGTTCTGCACATGCTTTGAGGATGCGCCAAGGAAATACCGTCTGGTCCAGCAACCTTATGCACAATGATCTGACGGTGCAGACTTTTGAGGAGTTGAGTGCAATAGGCGAGTGGTCAGTGGACTCACGTGTGGACTACAGTGCACGTGACACAAGACACAAAATGCGTTTGTTAGGAAAAATTTTTTACCAAGAGCTTTTCGCATCTGAAAATGGTGAAATCCAGGTTTGCCGCTCGTCTCCTTTTAAAAAAAGGAGTTCATGTTGATTGTCCTGTCTCTACAGAGTTGGTAAACAAGCGATCAGTGGTTTTTGTTTATTCAAATGGCAAAGTTAGTTTGTATCATCAGCAGTACTCATTTAGTGCTTAAAGACATACCTTAGTCAAAATGATTAGAACTGTTACTAAGTTTACAGTACGTTAATATCACTAGAATCTTATAGACTGAAAGATCCGCTGTAAATCCTGTTTCCGAGTGTAAACATGTACACAACTTAATCAAACTATTAGCATCGTGTAGAATTTGACACATTTTAGGACAGGATAGTCTATACACACGTGGTTTTCTGACGCTACCTACCGAGTGCATGCAAGTTACAGAGAAATGCAGAGGTTTTTTTTCTAACATGCGCCATGTAGTATCAAATACTCCATTAAAACAACACTCCTCCAGCAGTTCCTCGCATCTGGTTTGTCAAGGGGCACATGCAGGAAATGTTCCTGAATAAAATTGAAAGTGCCAAACTGCAGTTGAAGTCAACAAATTAAGAATTTGGCAAATAATTCGAGGACTTAAATCTGATTTTGAGGCCCACTGTAGTTCACCAGGTTTAAACATTTTAAACATTTTTAAAACAGATCATGCTTGTAATAAAGTCAGTAAAATCACTATGTAAGTGTACTGCAAGTGTACTGCAAATGGTATTTGTGTGTAACTCATCGTTTTAGAAAGGCTAAACTCCACCACAAATGCATGAAATAAACTTACTTAGGTGGCCTTTAATGCTTAAAAAACTCATATACATTAAAATTACATGCACAAATGTTATTTAACTTAAACATTTTTCAAAACTGTACCTACTGAAAACCAAATTTTGACTAAAGTCAACTTAATTTTGCAGTTCAATTCAAATTCAGCATGTTCATTTATGGCATTTACAAACACAAAACAATTACGTTCTGCAAATTTTGATTTTGATCATACAAACCTGTAGTTCTTGTAGTTTAAGTCGAAGGTGGATAAGTTTGACCACTGTGTCTTTTTGTTTCTCTGAATGCTCTGGTAGCTCCAGGATCAGTCTCTTGCATTCCTCAATGGCAAGTTTCAGCTGCTCTACATCAGATGCCACAAACAAACCCTGTGCATACATCCACACACAATTCAGTGCTTTAAACAAAATGATTAGGAACTTACTTCGGTTACAGTGAATCTAGGTTAGAACTAGTATGACTTATTTTCTTGTTTTCTACTCATTACGCAATTTTTTACATAATTCTTGAATTTAATTTAAAATCCACAAGAAAAAAAAACTTTTCAGTTGTTTTTAATAAGACCACAACATTTTTTTTTTTGAATGACAGCACTGCTTTAGGTCCCAGCTAAGACGGAATTACTTTCTAACAAGAGGCTACATGTGCTGCTAAAGATTAAAGACACATATGAGAGGTTTGCACTGACTGTGGGCTATATGTTGCATGTGATTTTTTAACCCAAATAATTACTAAATGTATGCTGTGTGTAGTTATTCTGTAATTGATAACATATCGGAGACTGTAATTGCAGACATTACAGTAGGTTATACATTGATCAGCAGTTATAATCAAATCATATTTCACAGAAAGGTTAGTAATTTAGGTCTTATCTATCTGAACATTATCAATTTGTATCAGTTAATGAAGAGGCATTATACAGATCAAAAGTACACTGTGGGGTACCACAAGGCTCAGTTCTTCCACTTAGCTTCCACTGTTATGCTGATGATACACAACATTATATCTCCTCTCGACCTGATAATTTGTATGAATTTACAAAATTAACAGATTGTATAGCTGATATTAAAAATTGGATGACTAATAACTTCTGATTTCTAAATTCAGATAAAACTGAGGTCTTGCTTATTGGACCCCAAAACCTAAACACACAAAAAACTACAATACTGTCTAACCCTTGATGGATTGTAAGTACAGTCCTCATCTTCATTCATTTCTCTCGATGTTTTTAATTCTTCACTTTCGCCAAATGGTGAAGTTTTTTCCTTGCCGCTGTCGTCACTGGCTTGCATGGTTCGGGACTTGTAGGGCTGCGCATCGATGGATTTTCTCTTAAGTGTTTGAACTCTCAGCAGTGAATATTAAACTACACTGAACTGAACTAAAATGAACTTCAACACTGAAAATTGGACTGACACTTAAAACTAGATTAAAGACACATCTTTTTACAATAGCATACACATAAAACACAAATGCTCCTGAAATCCAAACCCTCTAAAAGATTGTTAGGCTGCATTATCTAGGGCAACCGGAGCCGGGAACACTTCCCAAAAGACATAAAAATTTGAACGGCATTTACTCTTATGTTAGTCTGTTTTTTATTATTCCCGAGGTTTGCATAATTCTGGACGAGGTGGTATCCCGAGCAGCTGCTGTGGTGGTCATGGAGGAGTGGAGAGCATGAGACCGATGTCTATAAGACCTCAGCGACAGATGAGTCCTTGCATTGTTCCTGAAGGGCCAGCCTGTTCACTAGCCGGTGACCACTTCCACCTGCGGCTTCTCCACGATGGACCTCCGGCGCCTAGACTGCAAATCTGCACAAGATGTTTGGCCATAGGAGAAATGGTTGTGCACAACTAAGCCTGGTTTCTCTCAAGGTTTTGTTTTTTTAATCTTTCAATTTCGCCAATTGGTGAAGTTTTTTCCTCACCACTGTCGCCACTGGCTTGCTCGGTTTGGGACTTGTAGGGCTGCACATCGATGGATTATTCTTCAGTGTTTGAACTCTCAGCAGTGAATATTAAACCACACTGAACTGAACTAAACTGAAATTTAACACTGAAAATTGGACTGACACTCTTTCAATTTACTATAATCCATGTGAAGCTGCTTTGACACAATCTACATTGTAAAAGCACTATAGAAATAAAGATTAATTTAATTTAATTGAACACTCACGGTTCCCCGTTTTATATAAACTATAAATAAAAAAAAATGAAAGAAATTTTAAGTAGTGAACATTATGTAAAAAAATCTAAAAGACTACAAGCAAAATAAAAGCGCCTTGTCAGAGCTGAACATCACTACGGTCAATGCACGCCTGTCAGTTTACAGCTTCTGTAAAGATCAGACAGCCTATTCAGATCACACAAATTAAATAAACACTTCATGTAAATGTATAAATATTTGATAAGTTAATGTTAAACGATACGATTGCTTCTGGTTATTACCGGCTTTGAGCTGCGGCCCTTTCTCGCAGGGCGCTACACACACAGCACAAGATGAACAGGTTTTATTTGTTGCAGATTTGCATGTTGTTCCGTTTTTAAATTGCCTTTTTAAAATCTCTCAAGTTAATATTGGCTATCGAGTAACAATCTTCCGCAGGGACATTGGAGTTCAATAACGTGGTGCGCAGTATGACACCAACACCTCCCTGTAAGTTTACACACTGACTGTGCATACAGCTCAGTTGTGTTATGAATTGCATGTTTTAAATGACAGCGAGACATGCTACATTTAGTTTTTATTGTAAACTATACATTATAAACCAGTACGCTGTAAAACTCTTCAGTGTTTGGACTCTCAGCAGTGATTATTAAACCACGCTGAAATGAACTAAACTGAACTCCAACACTGAAAACTGGACTGACACTGTTTAAATTTTTTATAATGCATGTAAAGCTGCTTTGACACAATCTACATTGTAAAAGCGCTATACAAATAAAGATGAATTGAATTGAACAAA
>CAIGQQ010030653.1:1210157-1239729 GCA_903798035.1 Danio albolineatus
TATAGTTACATATTTTGGACAGTTACTTAATGTACCTTATTTAAATAAACGTTCTGGACATCATAGTTTTAAACTGTGTTTTGACACTGTTGAAATGTTAACTTTTCAAAAAATAACTTTTTTTTAAACAACCTAATGGCTTAATGCATAGATAGCATTAAACACACACCAGTTTAATTTACAATATAATTCTTACTCTGCAGAAATTACGTCAGGATATCTTGCTAATGAAGCCATATTTTATAACCTGTAAGGAAGCCATGGAGGCCAGACTTCTGCTGCACGTAAGTGGTTTTCTAACAATTTCATTTAGGTCCTGTCCCAGCTTAAACCTCTTTAATTTGCAAGCACCTAGCAGAAAGTCTTTTTTTTTTCTACATGTTTTTTTACATATCGGTGATTAGCCTATAACCAACTTCTTCTACATTTAACATACTGTACATTTGCAATTAACAATTACTTGTAGGCTTTACATAAAATAGCACAAAAGGTTATAATTGTGAAATATTCTTTGTCAAAATAAATTTTCGTAAGATTTTATTAGATTTTATCTAAATAAATAGCTAAAATAAAATACATTAAATTAATAGAAAAATACCTGCAGCTGTTTTTGCCAGAATCTTTTATTAAAAAATACAAATGTTTTACTGAACAGATTAAATTTGCACACTATAATTCTAATAATAATGTCATTTAAATATTTCATTGACTGATACAATTCTAATTTACAAACATTTAAGTTATTATTATTATTATTGTTATTATTATTATTTTTATTTTTGCTGAAACTGACTAGATAAATTGAACAAATGCCATGTGCTTATTATTTTTAACGTCTTAATTATGCAAGAATGGTTATATTGAGAACTATAATTAGTTCAGTTCACAATAAAAAAAACTTTGTATAATGCACAGTCATTATATGCATTAATGTTTGGTTGCAATTAGGAAACAGATTTTCACCTTCAAATGAAATAAGATGCACTATAACATCAGTTATTCTCAGTTCATTCTTGGATTTGAACACATTACTGCACAATGATGACAACGTATTTTACTTTTTTTTTCTGAATTTTATGGAAAAATACTGGCAGCTGTGGTCCACCCTTGCTGCTTTGCCAGTGCAGAGCTTGCAAATCAGTGAGTTTAGCTTGGGTAATGGGTGAGTCAACCCCCGCATCTCCGGTCTCTGCTTCCTCAATGGAACATATGTCAGTGGGATTGAGTAGATCCTCAAACTATTCTTTGTGCCATTCGACAATATGCCCAGTCCAGGTCAACAGCTTCCCACGTTCAGTGTAAACAGTGATGGTGTGGAACTGCTTTCCCCTCCTAAGGTGTTTCTCAAGTCATGTTTATATAAATTGTTGAATCCTACATTCAGATCACATTAGGGCAAAAATGGTGGAATTTAAAATAACAGATGTGTACTGTATTTGTATTGTCATAGCTTCAAGACCGGCAGCACTTTGTAGAGAATGATGACATGTATAGCCTACAGGATCTGATTGACACTTCCAATGGACGTCTCAGCTGTTCCCTTACTGAAATTCACACAACTTTTGCCAAACATATTAAACTGGACTGTGAGGTAAGTTTGTAAGCAACGCTCTCTGCACATAGAAGCACAACTGAAAAATAATGCTAAAATAATAGAGTTTGTTTAAAATCTATAAAGGAGTTTTGAATTTTTGTTTACTTATAATGATAGTCACAGGATTTCTCTCTTTGGTAATAAAACAATGTGGAAGTTATTTTTTTCTCTGAGTGATTTTCTAACTGACTGACTGAATTGAATTGAATTGAGGACAGTGGTACCACAATGATTTTTGAAGAGTCCAAGCTTCCAGAGAGCACAAAAAGTATAAATAGTTTAGATATAGGGGTGTTTGGATATAGTGGTTCAGACCCAGTAATTGCTCTGTAGGCAAACATCAGTGCCTTGGGTTTTTTTAATGTAAGTAGCAACCAGTGCAAATTAAACAACGGAGATTGAAAAACAGTGCACTCTATTTGGCTCATTTACAAAAAAACACTGATGCTGGACAAGTACCTGGACAAGGAAATGTGTAGCATGCTTTTAATCATCTCATTGAAACAGCAGAAATCAAGGCACAACATACATCTTCAGCTTGCCAGACTGCTGCCCCCAGTCCTGGGCCCGACCGTGTTAGGTCTGAGATTGAAGGGAAAAGTTCACTTCACATTAGGTGAGGATAGATAGATAGATGGATGGATCGATGGGAGTTAAACCAAATCATTTATCAATTTGACTTAATACCAGCCATACATGTAAAGCACAAATAATGTCCTTCAGTTCGGTCGTCATACGACCGATGTACATAGATGTTTCCCATATTCTATTGCAGTCTGAAGTGCTTCAAACGCACAAAACGGCTAATTCACACCACAGGAAGTCTTTTTTATCTTTGTATTGACTTCACATGTAAATCACTCGCACTTCATCTGGGTCTGCTGACTGCACAGGCTGCAAAACAATTCTCCCCTCCTCTGCCCTACTCTCATGTAATGTATTGATTGTGAGGGCACAGGTTACACATAATTTTTCAAGAGACACTTAAATACATCACATGCGCTGCATATGCAACGTCTATAAGTCATATAAAACAATTCATTGCAAACTGAAATCTAATTTAATTATATGGTTTAGAATTGGATGTTTTATGAGATTTACATTTTTTGCGATTATTTCGCATTATTATTATTATAGTATATTATTATTTGCTGAATTTTTCAGGATCACAAAAACTTGTGACTTTTTGTTGATTTTGCGTCGGATTCAGCGATCGCAGAATCGCAAAAAAACTAGGGAGTCTGAGTATTGATAAACACCTTAAAAGTGGCACAGCTTTTAACGCATGACTAATACCCGCATCTTTGGGTCTCTCTCTCATCCTGTGATTTTCTCTGATGCTTGGAAGATGGAATTTCTTAAGAAGTCCTTTTGTTGTTTGCATGGAGTTTGTAGTGCAGATTGGAGGATACTTTCTTTAAAGTTTAGACTTGTCAGAAAAAGAAAAAAAGCATGAACTCAGGCGAGTACAGAAACGGGGTCTTCTCTGGTGGTATTCTGCCGGAGACCCTCTGCAAGGATTTTGGCGGTTTAGATGGATTTTATCTATTGATCAAGTCGCATCTATTGTCTACTAACTGACCAATAGCATGAGAGGAAAAGTCATACGGTAAACTTACTTTTTTCCTCTCGTCAGGTTTGAGGCTGTGCCAGATAGGCAAACTTTAACTCATGGTTATGTAGAATTATGTACGGAGCAGAATGATATCAAACATGACACTTTAAATACACATTAGGCAGGATCTATGCATTTTTAAAAAAAATTTAACACCATAAGAGGTCTATTGGTTTAAACATTATATTTTAACTACTTTTGCTATAGAGCAGAACATATAGATTGAAAACAAACACATTATGTACATTTTGGAGTGAGTCATGGTTTCTAATAGTCCAATTTAATATTTGAGCATTTGTGTGTGGGGGGGTTCTCAAGATGAAAAGGGGTTCAAGATGAAACCCTCTAGTATGTCTTTGAAGACGGGCACAGGCTGACTCTTGCCAGCATCTTGGTAGATGAAATGTCACTTTGACTTTTTGGAGCCACGTACCATAAATGTCATATAGCGCTGACCCAGACCCTTCTAGGAGGAAAAATGGCTCACACATTATTTTGATGGTTACATACGTTGTAACAAATTTTCATTAGATTATAAATAGACTGTTAATTTGGGGTTAGTGTAAGTTGACGTGTACTTGCTAAGTTTCTTATAGTCGGTTAAATGTCTGTTGAAGTAGCAGTATCAGCAGATATTAAGCAGACAGTCTACTAATACTCAGATGGACATCAAAATAAAGTGTTACCAAAAAATGGAATTTCACCTCCAGACTATATGTTACAGTACCAATGCCAAAAGTAATTTTCACTGATGCCAACAGCTCATACACACAAACACAACTGATCCAACTCATCAAAATGTTTGAGACTACTAGTGCCTAGTAGTCTTGAATAGTTGGATCACCTTGATTAGTGGAGTTTAATTGGGGTTGGAGAAAAACTGCAGAACTGCTGCCCTCCTGGAATTGAGTTTGAGACCTATGATTTAAAACATGTATTGTTCTCTGATTAGTTCACCTTTATTGTCTTTCAAACATCCAGGAGGGTAACAGTGTGTTGAAGTCCAAAATAATCATACCACTCAGACTGTCGCATTATTTGCTAATGCATAATAAATTATTTATATTGTGCAGTTATTAAAAAATGTTGCCAAAAATGCAGATGTATGTGTGCCATCTGGTATTAATATTATGGTATTAATGTTGAATTTAAAATTAAGCAGGCTCTGAATGTGTTCTGTTCTGTCAGTGTTCTACTGTTCCTGTTCTACTTTCATGCTTACATCTCATTTTTATTGAGATGTAAGGGGTTAGTAATCCACTTCCTGCTATAGAAGACATACAGAAAAAACACAGTCTTCGCAGAGCACGTAGTATCCTCAAGGACCCCTCTCACCCTGCTCACAGACTGTTTTCTCTCCTGCCTTCCGGCAGGCGCTTCAGGCTTCCTCGGACAAAAACCAGCAGACTGAGGCCCCGTTTACACTAGTGCGTTTTAGTTTTAAAACGGCGTTTTAGCATGAAAACGATCCGCGTCCACACTAACGTTTCACCCAGCGTCTTAACAGATCTTCGTCTTCACTACGCCACCAGAAACGTATATCACGTGACCATTCGCGCACCATTCGCGCACTCTTGAGCATGCGCGTTCAAGTATAAACAGGAAGCATGTGTCTCGCTCAGCATTTGGTTATTGTTAGCCAACAAACGCTGGTTGCACGATGAACGCGATGGTGAAGAAAGCAAGAGAGGTCTTTTTGAGGACAAGACAACGAGGTCGAGTTGTTACTTAAAGTAACAAATGAATATAAAACATCCATGGCTATCTAAAATACAGTGTTTACAATGAAGGCTGGTCTGCCGTCTGCCGGTGACATTATAGCCACGTGCGCTTAACGAATAAGGAAAGGATACACAATGACCCAAAGCCCCAATCACGTAGCGAATATCAGCAGCCACGCCTCTGTTTTCAAAGATATCCGTCCACACTGAGACGCTGCGGCGGCGTTTTAGAATGAAAACGGCTTCTCCAGCGTTTCTAAAACGCTCCGTTTTTGCACCTCAAAAACTCTGGCGTAGTGTGGACGGATGGCGTAACCGTAGCAAAACTTATGCGTTTTAAAACGAAAACGTACTAGTGTAAACGGGGCCTGAGGAACAGCTTTTTCCCCAGAGCTGTCTCCCTTTTGAACTCTGCCCCCCACTGACTCTTTTGACCCCCACACACACCCTCCACTCTCCTCAAAACTTATACTCCTCACAGTCACTGCACTACTGAACATTTGCACATTTAAAATTTGCACATATTCATTGCACTAATTCATTAATCTGAACTGTACATACCCACTGTACATAGACATCTGTAATTGTTTATCTATCTGCACACTTTTGATTATTATAAGCAACCTACATTGCACTGATTCATTTATGTGAACTGTACATACTCACTGTACATATACATTTGTAATTATGTTTATCAGCACACTTTTGATTATTAATAAGCAACCTGCATTGCACTGATTCGTTTATTTGAACTGTATATACCCACTGTACATATACATTTGTTACTGTTTATCTATCTGCACACTTTTGATTATTAATAAGCAACCTACATTGCACTGATTCATTTATTTGAACTGTACATACCCACTGTACATGTACATTTGAAATTGTTTATCTATCTCCACACTTATTATTAATATCAACCTATACGTACAATCATTTATTGTAAATCTGGGCTCATAACTAAGTCAACCTGTATATAATGTTCATAGCACATCCATCTGTAAATATCACCATAGTTTTTCTATAACTGCACCTTATAATTTATATCTGTATTCTGCACTTGCTGCTATTGCACTTCTGGTTAGACCTAAACTGCATTTCGTTGCTTTGTACTTGTACATGTGTAATGACAATAAAGTTGAATCTAATCTAATCTAATCTAATCTTTATTCCATTAGAAATGCCAGGCCAAAGGATTCATGTGTGAATTGTGTAAAGAGGGTGACAGTCTCTTTCCATTTGACAGCCATACCTCCGTTTGTCATGACTGCCTAGCAGTTTTCCACAGGTTTGTAATCAAATACAATTTCAATTATTACATTGTTTTATGTATTGTGTGTATGTCTTGCTTTGAAGCCTTAAAAGAGATAGGTTCGCTCTCTTGATTTTGTTGTTAACATATCATATTAACTGGAAACATTAAATTAGAACATCTTGGAAAAAAAAAATTTGAGAAAATTTTAAAATCTATTAGTAATAGTAATAAAATACCAGTTTGGACGAAGGTTGAACCCAAACCATATGTAACCAATGTATAAAATACTTTTTGGGGGAAAAAATCGGTCACACATTATTTTGATGGTCTGTTTGTTGAATTTAAGTTACATTACAACTAATTCTTATTAGATTATAAGTAGACTGTCAGGTTGGGGTTAGGGTTAGTGTAAGTTGACATGTACTTGCAAAGTTTCTTATAGTCAGTTAAATGTCTGTTGAATGCCAGTATCAACAGATATTAAAAAGATAGCCTACAAATAGTCAAATGGACCATCGAAAGATCAAGTGTTACCAAAAAATCAGACAAAGTCATTCATTACAAAGATGATATATTATCAAACATGTAATTCCTTTGGCAGATGAAAAAAAATTTGGAGAGCAATATACTTCTATATAAACATAAGGTTGACTGATGTTTTTATTTTATAACTGTGTACTATATTTATTTTTTTCATATATTGTGAAAATTAAATTAAATTTTATTTCAGTTCATGAAAATTTTACAATTATGTGTTCTTAACACAGCTTAAAATAAGGATGTCTCCTGACGTCTTTGCATTTTTCTGGGCCAGTACTTCTAAAAGAACTAAACATTGGGGACCGTTGAGTAGATTAAGTCTTCTTTATATTTTCAGCGTTTTCTGCTTTGGTGAAACAGTTCATGCCCAGGTGTTTAGTAAAATACTATTAACAAAAATTACACCTTTTTAAAACCCTGTCCTCTGTTAGATAATGTCAATCATTTCAGCATCACTTTAATCCTAATAATTTATAGACATTTTTGTTAGGACTCTGACACTTTGGTCTTGTTAATTCTTGTTTTTGTGAGTCCAGGCACTTCACATGTCTTGTCAGGACAGGTCTTGTTACTTGTCTCTTGTCGTTTTGAACGCGCTTCTGAAAGATTGTGTGCATTTGAGTTCAATTGCATTTACATTGAATGAACTCTGATGTGATCAATTCTCTGTACACTCTAAAAAAAGGTTCCTTGAGGTTCTATATAGAACCCTGGGGTTCTATACTTGGCCAGTAGAACCTTTTACCCCAAAAATGGTTCTATTTAGAACCCTTTGAGTGCAAAGAACCTTTTAGATTAAAATGTTTCTATAATGTGAGATTTATAACATAATTATATAGTAAAGATTATAAATAATAATAAGCTATAACACAGAGAGACAAAGCTTTTTGAGTCAAAACCTAATAAAATGACTGCTATGGTCAAAAACCTAATCAATGTATGATGGGATTTTTGTTTCATGCAGGTTTGTACATTACCATATAACTAATATTTTATAAATGCTTTTTTTTGACGAATTATTTTGTGAAATAATAAAATAACCAGTTTATTCAGACTATACAGTGTGTTGTTATGGTTTAATAAATTATTTTAAACTAATAATCATGAAAAAGCCCTCTGGTGATGTCATTCATTGGTGGACTGGTGGTGAAGAGCCTGGAGAGTGACGATAAATTTTTGAGAAGGAGAAGTCGGCTATTTCAGCTCCATCATTCAGGTACGTTGTTACTCTTTTACAATTATAATAATGAAATATTTTGTATTACGGGGTAATGTTTCTCTTCCCTTGTGTTATATGGTGACACAGACTGAATAAGGGGTAACGTTAATATGGATAAATACTGTGCTTGTAAGTTACTGATGGCCTCGATTGACAGACTTCGGTTCAGAAATCTATGTCAAGCTGACTTTGCTCTGCTTTTTGTTCGAAATAAGTTACAGTTTTGCTTTATTTGTTTGTCAGTATTAATTAAAATATCAATAACAATAAAACAGCTGCATTATTTGAAGGCGGGCTCCGAGGGGGAGCGTGAAGCGCGTGCACGCTCTTTTAATGGTAACTTGATAATATGAGCCGATTTCCGCTTTCGTGCAGTTTTTATCTCCAACCTTGAACAAACGAGTACTTCCAGCTTGTTCGTGTGTAAAGTAGTGTACACTCCAGCTAGTCTGCATTAAAACCGCAAGGTAGTGCAGCGCTCGTGCCCGCCCGAGTCTATGCACGCGCTATAGTGATGATTGCTAAGGGTATTATTGAAACCTTTTAAAGCCAAAACATATTTTAATAATCCATAGATGAAAGATCAGGTGTTATTTATGAAGGACATACAAACATGCAGGCTAAATGTATTGTGAAATGTTGAACCTTGTTAAATATAGGATACATATATGTATATATTGTGCTAAATAAGTTTAAAATTCATTTTTTATTGTATATCTTTCTTTTTTTCAAACAGCCTGGAAACTATGTATTATGTATGTATTATTGCTTTTAATTCTAAACAAACTGTATTAAGTATAATGAAATGAATATTATAAAAGACTTTAACATTGTATTGTAACCTGGGCTGCAGGACACAAGTAGCTTTGAAGAGGAAGGATCCCAGCTTAAAGAAGGACATGCATTACATCCATAATTGTGACACAATTATCATCAACAAGGACACCTGGTAAATATTGTATTTTATAACATGCATATGTCAGACTTGGTTGTTGTGTACTGAAATAATATATTTATCACAAAAATGTTCTATTACTTATTGCTGCTGTTTGTACAGTGAGTATATTAAGGTCATTGCTTATTAAAAAGTCCTGCAAAGAAAAAAATATATTTTAAAAGAAAGTGTAAATTTGCCTACAGGATACCTTGTTGCAATGTCTTCAAAGCAAATTTAAAAATGAAAGGATTTCAGTGGTGAGCTCATCTATCATCTTGCAAAATGAAACAAATTATTGGGATGAAAAGGAAGTGAACTGTACTCTGAGGAACCTAACAAAAGGCAAGTTCAGTTCAATACATTTTATGCCAAAGGTAGATTAATTCTGTATTATAAATTAATATTTCCACACTCTAAAATGCTGTCTTCCTACCTCACATTGTGATGGACCTGGAATGCGACACCAGATACTCATAAGTCAAGAACTGAATGAACACCCTTTTCCAGAGTACAGATTATGGAGGGGTTTGCAGAACTAATGGAGCAGTTTCTTCTTCTTGCCGGGCCAGAGCTTGTGAGTAAACACTGTTACATTGTGTGCCAAATAGTTTTGCGTCCATGATGACTTTAAGAAACTTGTATTGCTGAAAATATGTCATTTGGAAACTTACACATGAAGTAAACAAAATGTTTTTTTGCATTTAGGATGCTGCAAAGAAAACTTGGAGAAGAACACAGAAACATCTTTAAAAGAAATGGCCCAAAAAGGGACGGAAAGAAGGTAGTGCTCCATGACAGTCTTATTGGACCAGCAGAGGAAACCGCAGAAGGTAACTACACCCTATACTACATACTATTTGCCCCAAACAAACACACACACACACACACACACACACACACACACACACACACACTTTAATTGTATTAATTATAACTGTAATTCTATTTGATGACTTATGTTAATTGGTTTAAAGTACTCAACATTAAAATATTGTTTTACAGAAATCCAAAGGTCCTGCACCATCCAGGATTCAACAGCTCTCCTGATTCCACCAAGGCTTGAAGTTTCAGCATTACAATGGACTCACTCACTATCCTTCAACTTCCTCATTTATCAGAGGCACCACAGTGGAGTGAATCACCAACTAATCTGCCCTTTCCAGCCACAACCCAGCACTTGGAAACACCCATATACTCTCTCATAGATCTATTCAATTTAATTCACCTTTATTTGTATAGCGCTTTTACAATATAGATTGTGTCAAAGCAGCTTCACATAGAAGGTTATAGTAAATTGAAAATGTCAGTTTAGTTATTAATGTTTGAGTTCAGTTCAGTTCAGTGTTGTTTAATATTCACTACTTAGAGATCAAACACTGAAGAGTAATCCATCGGTGCGCAGCTCTAGCTGCAGTCTAGGCGCCAGAGGTTGGAGAACTCGAGGCTCGTCTGTCCTTGGAGGGTCACAGGAATCCGTCTCTTGCTTGCTACTCCGCCAAGCAGCTGCTCAGGATACAGCGTGGTCCAGGATTATGGAGCCTTGGAATCGTCTCGTCACGGGTCTTGGATCGCATCCGTGGCGCTGCATAGTCTCTGGGGGCCTCGGGATAAGTATCCCCAGTTGGAAATAGAGAACAAAGAAAATAATTAGCAGAGCTGCAGTTCATAGTGTATATAAAAGAGATGCGTGGAGCACATTCATGCATCATACCGCTAAGTGATGTATTGAGTGTATGCTTTACTAAAAAGATAGGTCTTTAATCTAGTTTTGAACTGTGAGAGTGTGTCTGAGCCTCGGACATTATCAGGAAGGCTATTCCAGAGTTTAGGAGGCATAAATGAGAAGGCTCGACCCCCTTTACTTGATTTTGCTATTCTGGGTACTACTAGAAGCCCTGAGTTTTGGGATCTTAAAGAGCGGGTTGGATTGTAGCGAGACAGAAGGTTGGTTAGATAAACAGGAGCTAGATTTTGGACTGTGGGGTCAACCAGAGCACTCAGAGGAAACCCACATGAACACTGGGAGAACTTGCAAACTCCACACAGAAATGACAACTGGCCCAGTCGGGACTCGAACCAGTGACCTGCTTGCTGTTAGATGACAGTTCTAACCAGTGAGCCACTGTGCCACCCATGGACAAAACTATTTACCTTATAAGAGAGGCTGACAGACATGGACATGCCACAGGTTGTGGAATGGCTGTTCGCAGTGTTTTGTCTAATCATTTTGCAATGTTTTAGAAATGTTTTTTATTAAATTATGTATTAAAATGTTGCCATGACCAATACATGCAGGTACCATCAACTTTTTGAAATTGTAGTGTTATTTAATAGATGTTTTAATTGTTTGTGTATTGTTTCTATCTGCATTGTGATGTATTTCTCTTCATTTTAGAGGTGTGTGAAAGTTAAGTACTGTATTTGCTCAAACAGTAAAAAAGCTTCTAAAAGTGAAATCATTACAGTTACAATGTTGGATGCCATTAAACTGTTAAGGTAGATCTGCTGTCCAATGCAAAGTATGCAGAGGTGCAATTTTAAATATTTAAAAAAATATTTTGTATAATGAATTGAATAAGTTTAAACAATTTGAATTGTCTGGATTGGTTTTATTTTTTATTCATTAATAAGTAACAATAATTCAATAATAAATAAAAAGAACCCTTAAATGGTTCTAAATAGAACCATCTAACTTGAATTCAAAGACCATTTGGGGTTCTATTTAATGAACCCTTAAAATGGTTCTATATAGAACCTTTTTGGGGTTCCATATATGAAGCGCTTGATAGAACCATTTTTGGTTCTATATAGAACCGTTTTTTTAAAGGGCCATGAAACACCAAAACACATTTTTTGGGCTGTTGACAGTCATATATGTGTCCCACGCTGCTATAAACACTATTAGGACACATATAATTGACTAAAAAGTGAAAATTGGTTGTTTTTGCGTTATTTCGAGCAAATTCGTTCTTCCGGTTTGAAACTAATTTTTGAGGCTGCGTCACGCCGTTGAGGTCTATGCATATGGTCCAGCGTGGAGAGTGGACGTCTCTCCCGGCACAAACAAGTTGACGACACTCAGCGTGCGGCATTAATTCATGACATGGCCTTTGTTCAAACCAATCAGAGCGCTCTATTGTGTATGACGCGGAGCTTCATTAATATGCATGAACTACATATACAGGAAGACGTGTTTACCTGTGACAAGTTTCAAAACAGCAGAGAGACGTTACGTTTTGTCGCCAGCCGAGAGGATTGGTTCGTCAGTGTTGCGTTGATAAATGTGGCGCAACTAAGTTTTTGTTTCCATTTCCCCGAGATGAGAGTAAAGCTCACGTGTGGACCCAAGCAGTTGGAATACAGTGGTGTATTACCACGTGTCATAAAAACAATTGCAGAGAACATGTCACCTGATCGGTAAGTTGGCGTTTAGTGGTGTTTGTTGGTTTATGAAGATGGCAAAGTTAGTTGGTTTCATCTGCAATACTCTTTCAGTGTTTAAAGACAGACCTTAGTCAAATGATTAGAACTGTTGCTGAGTTTACAGCACGTTAATATTACTACAGTATTATAGACTGAAAGATCCGTGTAAAATGTAAACATCTTTACTGTCATGTAGAATTTTCGCTGCATTTAGTGACAGAATAATGTATACACACAGGGCTTTCTGACGCTGCCTACCGAGTGCATCTAGTTACCGAGATATGCGGAGGATTTATTTTCCTGAAATATGCCGTGCGTTTCAAATACTCCATTAAATCTGCACTCCTTCAGCAGTTACTAACATTTAATATCTGGTTTGTCACGGGGGACACGCAGGAAATGTTCGTGAATAAACGTTAAAGTGCCAAACTGCAGTTAAAGTCCACGAATTAATAATTTGGCAAATAATTAGATGACTGAAGTCCATGTGAACATAGTCCCTGTCTTTCTCACCCTGCGTCTGTGTGTGTGTGTTTGAAAGTCAGCGCGTGCACAAATGGAAACTCCCATTTATATGCAAAACCTTCCCTCTTTCTCTCCCCTGACACTCCTACCTAAACCGAGCTGAACACACCCACTTTCCTGAGCTTTTACAGACTGTAGGTGTGAAAACACCACGCTGAGACTGGGGGGTTTCGTGGCCCTTTAAGGCCCCGTTTACACTAGTGCGTTTTAGTTTAAAAACGGCGTTTTAGTATGAAAACGATCCGCGTCCACACTAGAGTCTCTCAACAGATTTCCCTCCACCAGAAACGTATATCACGTGACCATTCGCACACTCTGAGCATGCGCGTTCAAGTATAAACAGGAAGCATGTGTCTCGCTCGGCGTTTGGTTATTGTTAGTCAACAAACGCTGGTTGAACGATGAACGCGATGGCAAAGAAAGCAAGAGAGGTCTTTTTGAGGACAGACAACGAGGTCGAGTTGTTACTTAAAGTAACAAATGAATATAAAACATCCATGGCTATTGAAAATACAGTGTTTACAATGAAGGCTGGTCTGCCGTCTGCCGGTGACGTTATAGCCACGTGCGCTTGACAAATAAGGAAAGGATACGCAATGACCCAAATCCCCAATCACGTAGCGAATCTCAGCAGCCACGCCTCCGTTTTCAAAGATATCTGTCCACACTGAGAGGCAGCAGCTGCGTTTTAGAATGAAAACGCTCTCTCCAGCGTTTCTAAAACGCTCCGTTTTCGCACCTCGAAAACTCCGGCGTAGTGTGGACGGATGGTGTAACCGTAGCAAAACTTATGCGCTTTAAAACGAAAACGTACTAGTGTAAACAGGGCCTAAGAGTGTATGATGGGGTGACCTGTGCCTCAACCCCCACAAACTGATAGGTGTGAACTAAATTACCCTTTTACGATAGGTGTGACCCTTTCACGATCTCAATGGGTAATAGCAAAACAACAGCTGAAACATCTGATAAGAGGGTCCTGCTGAGTAAACACAGAATGGTTTGTTTGATGCTAGTATAAAGTACTGTCTCACAGACAGTACTTTAGGTTAAGTTACTTGAAGACCGACGAGTTAACATCACTGCTGAGGAACTGTACAATTGATTGTCTTCAATAAAGTCTTCTCCCCATAAGAACTTTGGTCAGCTTACTTACTTTATGTATTAGAATCATCTAATACATCGGCAAGCCCCCCAAGAATGGTTAAGCCAAATACAGCAAAATCTAACAATTGGCGAGCCAGCCAGAAGAAATAAAAAGAGGAAAACTCATCGACTGCATCAAAAAAACTGAACAGAAGAATCTTGGAGATTCTACAGTTTAAGCTGAAGATAAACGGATTTTGTTTGTGGACGAGTCCTGGATCCACATATTGCGTCGGTGGACAAAGTTTATTTTAATCAGCTGGATCACATCTCAAATATCCTAGTTTGGTGAGTGAAATTTATCAGCTCTCTTAAAGAACCCTTAAAAGAAACATCTTTTCTAAGTAAGCATTAAAGCAAGCAGATCAACTGGTATATGTAGTGCAGTATTAAACAAAATACAGTGATAATATTGCTGAAATTCCAGACTTTCACTTGATATTTGCAGAAATTGTTAAAGAAACAGTTTAGTCCATTTATCAAAAGATTTTGAAAGAGCAGTGGAAATTTTAGGCTTAGTCCTTTCTCGGGGTACTTGTAGGAATTATTTAAGAAACAATTTGGTCCTTTCTTCTAGAGTTTGTAGGGAGCAATAGCTTTAGTCCTTTCTCTTGGAGATTGTAGGAATTGTTGAAAATAATGTGGTCCATTTTCCCAGGAGACTGTAGGAGCCATAAAATAGTTTGGGACTGATGTTGCTGCAAGAATTAGGAATTCTTGACTGGGTGCTAATTCAGTAGCCACTATTTTAATGTTGAGAACAACATAGCCTTCTGAGCTAAGACAGAAATGTTAAAGAAATTTTAGGTTTGGTTCCGTTCCTGTGTAGGAACTGTTAAAGAATCATTCTGGTCCAGTCACTAAGATAATGCAGAAGCAGAGCTTTGTCCATTCTCAGCTGTGATTGTAGAGATTGAAAAATAACAGTTTAGCACATTCGTCCAAAAATTGTTAGGAGCCATATAAGAAAACATAAATAATTTAGGACTGAAATTGCTGCAAGAATTAGGAATTCTTGACTGAGGGCTAATTCAGTAACCATTATTTTAATTTTGAAAATTCTACCTGTGTTAAAATATGATGGCATGAAACTGTAAGGTGTTTGCTTTCTGTTTAAAGATAAAGTAAGATTTAAGTACACTGTATAAGGGACAAATCCTAAATAAAGTTACTTAGTCTTCTCAGATAATGCTCAAAAATAATTGTTATTATTAGTATATTGTTAGGAGCCAAATGAGATTTGAGACTGAAAGTATGAAGTGGTAATTTAGTAATCACTACTTTAGCTTTGAATTTGATCTTTTTGATCTTTTTCTGGAGTTTGTAGAAACTGTTAAAAAAATCATTCAGGTCGAATCACTAAGATAATGTAGAAGCAGAGCTTTGATACATTTTATGTTGTGATTGTAGAGATTGTAAAAGTAACAGTTTAATACATTTGTTCAAAGATTGTCAGGAGCCACGTAAGATTTGGGACTAAAAGAATGAAGTGCTTATTTAGTAGCCACTATTTTAGCTTTGAAACAATATTTAGAGTTGTCTGTGTATTTGAAATGGTCATCAGTATAACAGACTGCTGTGAATTTAAATTTGAAAAAGCACCTTTGATAGCTCTAACACCTTTTGTTCTGTTTTCACACCTCTGAGGGCACTGTCCTGTACTTCCCATGGCTGAGTCTGCAAGGAACTATGCTAATGGAGCTACTCTGAGACCAACATCAGAAAAACATGGAACAGAACCTCCATGTGTTACCATTGATGAGATGTTGGAAAATCTGAATGCATGAAGTTTCATGATGACATGAAGCACTTAAAAAGGGCTTATGGAAAGACACAGCGCTTATACACAACCACCAAGAAGGATGGACTATCAGTGATTTTGATCAAGCAGATACTTCAGCATTGGCATAAGTATGAGACTCACAGGTTGGAACATGAGAACAAAGCAGAGAAAGCTAAAGTTCGAGCATTGGCTGAACAATTGCAAAACGTATAGAAGGATAAAGAAAGACTGGAAAATGAAAACAACA
Organism: Danio albolineatus; assembly: GCA_903798035.1. Lineage (NCBI taxonomy): Eukaryota > Metazoa > Chordata > Actinopteri > Cypriniformes > Danionidae > Danio > Danio albolineatus. Next base: position 1,226,163 of record CAIGQQ010030653.1, read on the forward strand.
AGCTATTGACTTTGATCTCCAAACAGCTGGAATCAAGACCTTCAAGCAGCTTTGACAGTGAGGCTGATCTTTCCATCAACACCTTTGTTCATGACTCAGTGAACTCAAAGATTAGATTAGCTCCTGTAATTGTCAAACACAGAAGGACTAACGTTGAAATTGACAATGAGAAGGGCTATGAAGAGAATGGAGAGAGACGAACTTGCACTGTGACAAAAGTGGTAAAGAAATATTTTCCATACAGGACATACCATCCAGCTACTCCAGAGCAAGTTGAAAAATGGTCAAAAGAGTTGCCAGATGTAAACAAACAACCACGGAAGGTTTGACAGTTTCTTCAGCGCCTACAGAAAATCTACAACTTACATCCACTAGACGGTGTGATGATTCTTAATGTCACTCTAAGAGACAGTGACCAGAAGAGACCCACAGAAAGAGTTGAAAGAAGGATTGGTAAATCACAAGAAAACACAGAGGATGGATGGGAAGCTGTAAAAAGCTTCTTGTTTGAACTGAAACCTGCAGAGGTCAATTGGACAAGAATTACCTCATGCATGCAGAAAACCAGAGAAAGTGTTGCAGAGTTTGAAGAAAGCTTCAGACAAACATGGATGGAACACTCTGGTTTGAATACAAGTGAAGATCTTGACCAAAATACTGGAATGCCTCTGAAAACAGCATTTGTCAATGGACTCAAACCTGAGATTTCTAAGGATCTTAAAATTAGGTATGATAACTGGGACAGCATTGGAAAAACATTCATCCAGATTGTTGAATGGTCAGCTAAACTAGAGAGAGCACAAGAAGTCAGACTGAGATCTTTGCAATCCAAACTTTTGTTGAACAACAACAGAACAATTGAGGATGATCATATTGAAAGTGAGTATCAGAGATACTCAAACTTAAGAACTAAAGGAAGATGCAGGAACTGCAATGAAGAAAGACACTGGGCCCGTGAGTGCAAGCTCAGTTTAAAACATCAAAGCAATGATGATGACTGCCTGTTCAAACAGTTTCAGCAGTTAACAATACAACAAAAACAGACTCTGCTAAATGCTGTACAGCCACAGGGAAACTGAAGTACCTCTCTCTGCAGCACCAGCTAGAGACATCTTTTCCAGAAACTGATGAACTTTGTGTGTATGCAAACAATACGGTAAAAGCTGACACAGAAGTCTCAACAGATGAAATCAAGTATGATGTCCTAGAAGATGGTGTTGCCAAACAAGTCGTAAAGGAGAGAGGTGAACATACAGCGGCAATAAGACAGCTTCAGCTAGACCAGCGATCAGTTTCAGACCGAAAGCAGACTGCAAATGAAAAATCTACAAAAGAAAAGCAGATGGACTATGCAATAAAACTGTGCGATGGCAACCAATGCAGTATGGATGGAAATAGACTGCGCTTTTGAACTTTGCTAACATCACTGCTGAGGAACTGTACAATTGATTGTCTTCAATAAAGTCTTCTCCCCATAAGAACTTTGGTCAGCTTACTTACTTTATGTATTAGAGTCATCTAATACATTGGCGAGCCCCCCAAGAATGGTTAAGCCAAATACAGCAAAATCTAACACTTCTCACTTGTCTCTCTAGCGAATATGCGTGTCACGTGCTCCCTTGTCCTGGTGTGTGTTGTTTGTTCGTGGCATGCTGTTTCATTCTCAATGCTTCAGTCTAGTTGGTTTCTGTTTTTGTTGGCGCTGGGATCAGAACATGCATGCCACGTGTAAGTGTTTTATTTATTGTGTACTTGTGTGTTGCATTAAGTCTAGTCTTCTGCTGGTGTTGTGTTAGCACGTGGCTTTGTGTTTACATTGTGGCCACATACTTAATTGTTTTGTTTCATGTGACCCACAATTAATGAGTTCTTTAACGTTCGTCATCCCTCCAGTATCCTGTCTAGTCTTGTCCAGTCCTGCTCCTTCCCTGCCAGCCCAATCAAGTTTTATGTTAATACAGACCCCACCCCACCCCCCACCACCCCCCTCCCCAACAGCCCCCTTCAGGCCTGGGAGATGGAAATGCTGGGAATCCTAACATTATGGCAGTTTGTGAGCTACCTGTACCACAACCAGTGCAATGGTTGCCTCCCTCCCCTTGGTCCACCACCCCTCCCACTCACAGATTGCCAAATTTTTGTTTTCCGAATTACCAGTTTTCCGATGACCCATCAGGGGAGATGGAGGAGGAAGAATAGGTCTGCCTCACCCATCACTCACCTATAGGTGACTGAACCCACTGCAGCGCATCCAGCTACCATGCTCACTGCAGCGTCATCCTCCTGAGGTGCCTGCTAAAGACACTCCTAGAGGTGGCGAAGTGCGCTGCAGTGTCTGAAAAGGTGGCCAGCTTCCCACAACCTTAACCACGGAAGTGCAGGAGGAGAAGGGTCTTCTCCATCACAGAGGCTCCAGCCCAAGAGCGCCTGCCAGGGTTGGCTCCAGTCCCAGAGTACCTGCCAGATTTGGCTCCAGCCCCAGAGCACCTGCGAGTGTTGGCTCCATCTCCAGAATGCCCGCCAGTGTCAGCTCCCAGAGCGTAGCTAGGTACCGGCTTTAGCTCCAGACTGCAGTTAAATGACGGCACCACCTCCTTACCCTCCTGCCCCAGCCTGGCTCCTAGCCCTGCCTGTACTGCCCAGACATCTTGTCCTACCTGCACCACCAAGAGTCCTTGTCCTGCCAGCTCCAGCCTGGCTCCATGTTCATGTGGCTCCCCACAGGCCTTCAGCCCTGCCGGTTCCCCACATGCCTCCAGCCCTGCCAGCTCCCCTCAGGCCTCCGGCCTTGCCTCCTCTTGCTGATCCTCCCTGGGTTACCCCACCGGTCTTGCCCTTGTCTGTCCCTCCGGCTCCACCCTGGCCCCCCTGGCGAGCCCTCCTGACTTTCCTTTGTTTGTCTTTCCGGCCCTGGCTCGCCTTCCTCCCTTCCTAGGTTCTTACATGTTCACTTCTCTGTCTAATGTTGTCTGTTGATGTTGCTGGTTTTGTCATTTTGTGTTTCTTGTCTGTCATGTTGGATGTTCCCCTTAGGGATGTCAGGTGGTGTCACTTTTGGGGGGCAAGAGTTAGGACTCTGCTGCTTCTGTCTTGATAATTCTTTTTTTTTTTTTGTGGCAGAGTCCGGGCACTGCTTATGTCTGGTCATTGTTTCTTGTTGTTTTGAACACGTGGTCTCAAGTAAGCCACGTGTTTGTGTTTTTGTAGCAAGCATGTGCGCGCTCCTGAGGAGGTTCAGTTCAAGCATGCTCACTTGTCCTGGTGTGTGTTGTTGGTTCGTGACATACTGTTTTGTTCTCCGCACTTAAATCTAGTTGGTTTCTGTTTTTGGTTGGCGCTGGGATTGGAACATGCATGCCGCATGTGTGAATTATTTATTGTATCCTCGTTTCTTGCATTAAGTCTAGTCTTCAGTTGATGTTGTGTAAGCACCGGGCTTCATGTTTACATTGTGAGCGCATGCTTTAGTGTTTTGTTTCATGTGAGTGTGAAGTTAATGAGTTCTCTCATTGGCTGTGTTCTAGTCCTGTTTCACATGAACATATGGCTTGTGTTGTGTCTTAAAGTGATGTGCTCTTACTGTCTTTTGTCTAGTCTCTCCCATCTTGTTTACCCATTATCAGTTAATTCTGTTCACCTATTAGTGTCTTAATTCCATCATTATACGTCATTTGTCATCCCTTTCATTATCCTGTCTAATCTTGTCCAGCCCTTCTTTTCCCTGCCAGCCCAGTCAAGTTCCCCCACCCCCCTCTCGTTTTTAAATGTTTTTATAAATAAATGCCCACTTTTGTTCCTGCGATTAAGTCCTTGTCCTTCCCTAACTCAAATCATGACAATTTTGTTTTGGAGTAAAAATGTCAACACTTTTAAAATGTGTAAAATTTCAGTTACTGAGTTAGTGATTAGGCTAATCAGCTTCTAATCAATCAGCTTGTAATATTGTTTAAATAATAAACACATATAATGTTTTTGGACCAACTCATGACCATCCCAGTACCACAGTTTGAGAACCACTGTCACTGCTGAGATCTCAATACAACCTTAATTTTAAATTTGTTGAAACATTTTGCAAAACGCAAGACAAATGTAAATTGCTCATTCTTTAATTTACAAAAGTGCAAAGAAAAATGTTACAATATTTTCCATGAGCAATTCAATTTTCATCTTTATTTCTATAGCGCTTTTCCCAAACCATGCAAGCCAGTGGCGACAGCAGCGAGGTACAAGCTTCACCAATTGACGAAAGTGAATGACAAAAAAAAACCTTGAGAGAAACCAGGCTCAGTTGGTCATGAAACATTTCTTCTCTGGCCAATTGTCTTGTGCATAGCTGCAGTCTAGGCGCCGGAGGATGGAGACGTCCATCGTGGATAAGCTGCAGGTGGAAGAGGTCACTGGCTGGTGAATGGGCTGGCCCTTCAGGATCAATGCGAAAACCCGTCTGTCACAGGGGTCTTACAGGAATCAGTCTCATACTCTCCTCTCCTCCATGACCACCACATCAGCTGCTCAGGGTATGGCCTGGTCCAGGTCCATAAGAATCCATCAAAGGTTAGACAGTGTTCTAGATTTTTGGGTCCAATAAGCAAGACCTGAGTTTTATCTGAATTTAGAAATCAGAAGTTATTAGTCATCCAATTTTTAACATCCACTATACAATTTTTTAATTTTGCAAATTCATACAAATTATCATGTTGAGAGGAGATTTAAAGTTGTGTATCATCAGCATAACAGTGGAAGCTAACTCCTTGTTTTTTAATGATATCGCCTAGCGGTAGCATATACAGGGATGCATGTTGTCTTACTCCAAGCTGTATAGGCTCGAAAACCTACTACCAAACAAGCATATTAGGTAATGTGCATCTCTGTAATGAGAAGGGGTGTGGTGTAATGACATCAACACCCTATATATGGTGTGCATAATTATTAGGCAACTTCCTTTCCTTTGGCAAAATGGGTCAAAAGAAGGAATTGACAGGCTCCAAAAAGTCAAAAATAGTGAGATATCTTGCAGAGGGATGCAGCACTCTTAAAATTGCCAAGCTTCTGAAGCGTGATCATCGAACAATCACGCATTTTATTGAAAATAGTCAACAGGGTCGCAAGAAGCGTGTGGAAAAACCAAGGCGCAAAATAACTCCCCATGAATTGAGAAAAGTCAAGCGTGTAACTGCCAAGATGCCACTTGCCACCGGTTTTGCCATATTTCAGAGCTGCAACATCACTGGAGTGCCCAAAAGCACAAGGTGTGCAATACTCAGAGACATGGCCAAGGTAAGAAAGGCTGAAAAACGACCACCACTGAACAAGACACACAAGCTGAAACGTCAAGACTGGGCCAAGAAATATCTCAAGACTGATTTTTCTAAGGTTTTATGGACTGATGAAATGAGAGTGAGACTTGATGGGCCAGATGGATGGGCCAGTGGCTGGATTGGTAAAGGGCAGAGAGCTCCATCTGACTCAGGCCCCGTTTACACTAGTGCGTTTTAGTTTAAAAACGGCGTTTTAGCATGAAAACGATCTGCGTCCACACTAGCGGATCTCAACAGATCTCCCTCCACCAGAAACGTATATCACGTGACCATTCGCGCACCATTCACGCACTCTGAGCATGCGCGGTTAAGTATAAACAGGAAGCACGTGTCTCGCTCGGCGTTTGGTTATTGCTAGTCAACAAACGCTGGAGGAAAGATGAACGCGATGGCAAAGAAAGCAAGAGAGGTCTTTTTGAGGACAGACGACGAGGTCGAGTTGTTACTGAAAGTAACTAATGAATATAAAACATCCATGGCTATCGAAAATGCCGTGTTTACAGTGAAGACTGGTCTGCCGTCTGCCGGTGACGTCATAGCCATGTGCGCTTGACGAATAAGGAAAGGATACGCAATGACCCAAAGCCCCAATCACGTAGCGGATCTCAGCAGCCACGCCTCTGTTTTCGAAGATATCCGTTTCCCTCCATCCATACTGAAACGCAACAGCAGCGTTTTAGAATGGAAACGCTCTCTCCAGCGTTTCTAAAACGCTCCGTTTTCCCACCTCGAAAACTCCGGCGTAGTATGGACAGATGGCGTAACCGTAGCAAAACTTATGCGTTTTAAAACGAAAACGCACTAGTGTAAACGGGGCCTCAGACGCCAGCAAGGTGGAGGGGGAGTACTGGTTTGGGCTGGTATAATCAAAGATGAGCTTGTGGGGCATTTTCGGGTTGAGGATGGAGTCAAGCTCAACTCCCAGTCCTATTGCCAGTTTCTGGAAGACACCTTCTTCAAGCAGTGGTACAGGAAGAAGTCTGCATCCTTAAAAAAAAACAAGATTTTTCATGCAGGACAATGCTCTATCATAGCGTCCAAGTACTCCACTGCGTGGCTGGCAAGAAAGGGTCTAAAAGAAGAAAAACTAACTACATGGCCTCCTTGTTTACCTGATCTGAACCCCATAGAGCACGCAATGTTAATGGTAAACAGATCAAAACACGGACAGAATCCATGGATGGCAGGCTTTTGAGTGTCCTTGCAAAGAAAGGTGGCTATATTGGTCACTGATTTGTTTTTGTTTTGTTTTTGAATGTCAGAAATGTATATTTGTGAATGTTGAGATGTTATATTGGTTTCACTGGTGAAAATAAATAATTGAAATGGGTATATATTAATTTTTTGTAAAGTTGCCTAATAATTATGCACAGTAAAAGTCACCTGCACACACAGATATCCTCCTAAAATAGCTAAAACTAAAAACAAACTAAAAGCTACTTCCAAAAATATTCAGCTTTGATATTAATGAGTTTTTTGGGTTCATTGAGAACATGGTTGTTGTTCAATAATAAAATTAATCCTCAAAAATACAACTTGCCTAATCTGCACTCCCTGTATAGTGTGAAAAGTAAACGACCAAGAACTGAGCCTTGTGGTACCCCACAGTGTACTTTTGATCTGTATGATGCTGTTTCTGTGCTATGAAATGCTCTAATTTAAAATATAAAAAATCTGACATCATGGCACAATGAGCCCACACGTGCCTTAAAGAAAGCAGCCCAGAAAATGGAACGTAGATGGAAAAAATCAAAACTTGAGCTTTTTTGTCTGGCCTGGAAAGAAAGTACACTTAACTTCAGAAAAGCTTTAACATCTGCCAGATCTGCCTATTTTTCAACTTTAATAAAAGAAAATAAACACAACCCTAGGGTCCTGTTTAACACAGTAGCCAATCTAACTAAAAATAAAGCGTCAACAAGCATTTTTCAGCATAGCAGTAATGACTTTATGAACTTTTTTACATGCAATATTGATGATATTAGAGATAAAATACCATCAATCTGCCTCCTACAGCATTGTCCCAGTTAGAGCACTGTAGACCATTAATGGATAATCGTCACATTTTTTCAACAGTAGGTGAGGAAGAACTGTATAAACTGATATATTCGTCCATATTAACAATATCTATGCTAGATCCTATACCACCCAAGCAATCATAATATTCTCCTTGATTGGCTTGAAAATTATGTTGGTATTACAGGAACTGCATTGGCCTGGTCCAGGTGTTATCTATCGCAATGTTATCAATTTGTAACAGTTAATGACAAAGCATCATACAGATCAAAAGTGCACTGTGGGTTACCACAAGGCTCAGTTCTTGGTCCCTTACTTTTCACACTATATATGCTACCGCTAGGCGATATCATAAAAAAAACATGGAGTTAGCTTTCACTGTTATCTCCTCTCAACCTGATAATTTGTATGAATTTACGAAATTAACAGATTGAATAGCTGATGTTAAAAATTGGATGACTAATAACTTCTAATTACTATATTCAGATAAAACTGAGGTCTTGCTTATTGGACCCAAAAACCTCACATGCAAAAACCTAAAACACTGTCTAACCCTTGATGGAGTCTTCCATGGGGTTTTGATAGAAACCTATCACTTGTCTTCCAGATTTCAAGCATCTGTAAAACTGCATTTTTTCATCTTAAAAATGTTGCCAAACTTTGACACATGCTATCAATGTCTGATGCGGAAAAGCTTATTCATGCTTTCATCAGATTATTGTAATGCATTACTATGGCTGCCCTGTTGGCCTAATTAACAAACTTCAACTAGTTCAAAATGCTGCTGCTAGAGTGCTTTCTAAGAACAAAGAAATAGGATCATATTACCCCAGTTCTTTCATCATTGCATTGACTCCCTATTAAATATTGTATACATTTAAAAATTTTATTGACTACCTACAAAGCCATGAATGACTTAGCTCCCCAGTATTTGAGGCATCAATGGATTTGCTATTCAGTGTTTGAACTCTCAGCAGTAAATACTAAACCACACTGAACTGAACTAAACTGAACTTCAAATCTGAAAACTGGACTGACACAGTTTCAATTTACTGTAATCCATGTGAAGCTGCTTTGACACAATCTACATTGCAAAAGCACTATAGTAATTGAATAATGAGTTAGTATTTAATATGATCTGCAGAGTTTTATTGTGACAACTAGTAATCAAATTCAAAATAAAAACAGAACTTAGCAGATAAGGCGAGCTAAGCTACAACTACACTTGACAGAAGTGAAACAGGAAACATCAGGAAAGCAAATAAATAGTCTTCTGCAAGTATAAAATAAATTTGTTTTAGAAGGCTTCAGCACACTTCAAAATAGTAATGAAAGTAAAGGTTTATTTATATAGCACCTTCCCGAGACATTGAGTCACAAAGTGCTCCACAGAAGGCACAGTCACCCTTAGTCTTAAAACTAGTACTGGGAATGGCTTAAAGGTCTTTGCCAGAAGACCTTAGAGACCTGGCTTCATGAGTGACTATGTAAAAGATCTTGAATATAAAGGGGTGCTTGACCATGCAGAGCTCTATAGGTAATGACCAGGATTTTCAAACTTACTCTAAAACTAAAAGAAAGCAAGTGAAGTGCCTTAAGCAAGGGAGTAATGTGTGACCGCCTACTGGTGTTGGTTAAAACCTTTGCCGCTGCATTCTGCACAATTTGCAATCGATCCATAGAAGATTTTTTCAGACAAGTGAAAAGAACATTACAATAATCCAATTGTGAAGATATGAAGGCATGGACAAACATCTCCGTCTTTTCCTTTGAAACAATATCTCTGATTTTTTTTTTTATGTTTCTCAGATGTAAAAAAAAAAAAAAAACATGTACGAACAACAGACTTAAAATGGCTATTAAAACACTGAGCTCTATCAAAGATGACACCCAGATTTTTAATATCACTGCAATTTGAAGATGACAAACCCCTCAAAACTTGCCTGATCATTGGGGTGATGCTATCTGGAGCAAAAATCAACATTTCAGTTTTATCAGGGTTCAGTTGCAGAAAATTGTCTGCCATCCATTTGTTAATGGAGACTAAACAATCCTGCAAGATAGACAGTAGATTGTGTAACCTGTCAGGACTAAAAGAAAAATATAATTGTACATCATCTGCTTAGCAATGGTAAGATATAACTTTAAAACTACTAATAATCTTGCTGAGAGGGAGCATATATAAATTAAAAAGAAGAGGACCGAGGGCAGAACCTCGAGGCACACCACAGGACAGAGGAACAGAGTCTGACATATGAGTTCCTATGGACACAGAAAAACTCCTTTGAGCAGGATAGAAAGTTAACCAACCCAATGCTGACCCAGTAATGCCCACAAGAGAATGCAGCCTCTTAATTTAAGTGCAGTGATCGACAGTATCAAAAGCTGCACTAAGATCCAGCAAAACCAGTACAGAACATTCACCTGCATCAGCAGCCATTAAAATATCATTTGAGACCCTGAGAAGAGCAGTTTCTGTAGAGTGATGTTTACTGAAACCAGACAATCCTTTCTAAAACTTTTGAAGTAAAAGGCAATTTAGATATAGGCCTGTAGTTATTAAATATATCTGGATCAAGGTTACTCTTTTGCAAGAGTGGCTGAATAATAGCATGTTTAAAACACTTTGGAACCTGGCCTAGCCTAAGTGAAAGATTTATAATCGAAACCAAATAAGGCCCAATAAAATCGATTTGATTTTGAAATCAGTGATGCAGGTAAAATATCTGCAGGGCTTTGGGATAACTTCATCATACAAATTAAGAGTCCAGAATTGAAGGGCTGTGATTTGTAACAATATAAGAGACTGCTGATGGAACAAAACCTGCTCTGAAAGCATACACATTGTTCACAAAATGAAACAAAAAGCAGTTACAATCCTTATTTGAAAACACTGGTGTAACAGAAGTAGCAGGAGACACAATATTGTTAATTGTCTCAAGGTTTTAGGGTTTCTTTTGTTGGCTGATATCAGTTTCTCAAAATACGAGGTTCTAGCATCCTTGATCGCCCCATTTAGATTGAACAAGAGTTCTTTAAGACACAGGTGATGTGCTTGATGCTGTGTCACTTTCCTTAAATGCTCAGTTTTCCGACATACACGTCTCAAACTGCGAATGGCATAATTTATCCATGGGGATGTATTAATAGCTGAAATCTTACTGACCTTAAGTGGAGCCACATTGTCAAGCAACATGGTGCAATGATCATTAAATTACTGTAGTGAAGCATCGATGTCATTTGAAACAACAACCGCACTTTAATCAAAAGCAGCTGAGAAGCTCTCGAAAGCAAGCTGGTCCATACTGAGAGAGCAGGACGCTTGTTTGATTGGGCAGGGCACAATGCTAACAACAAGATCAAATAAAATACATTTGTGGTCCCTAATAAATACATCATCGATGCATACAGAGCGAATGTTTAGACCGTGAGAGAAAAACTAAAATAAGAGTATGGCCCTTACAGTGCATAGGACCAAGGACATGTTGAGTAAAGTTATAGACTTCATAATGTCAGAAAAATCAGAAGCCACTTTACAAGCATTGTTATCAACGTGAATATTAAAATTGCCGACAATAACAACTCTGTTCAGCTTAATAATTGACGAGAGAAAATCTGTAAACTCACTGAAGAAAGATGCTGTAGACCCATGCGGCCGATAAACTAAGCAAGAAAAAAATGAGTTTGAACGCTCAATTTCATCCATTTGTAATTCAAATGAAGTGTACATACCAGCACTCATCATATGGCAGGTGAACTTCTTCTAATAGTTGGGACAAAGGCATGTTTAACATGTATCACATCCACTTTCCTTTCAATTTCAGAGTTTAATCATCTAAAAAGCAAAACTACTAGCATTAAAAGTGTTACAAGTGAAGTCTTTAACACACAATCTGACAAAATACAAGTCTTCAGAGGCTCCACAGTCAGTGAGTACGTTTACATGGACTCTAATGGCCCGTTTCCACTGAGTGGTACAGTATGGTACGGTACGGGTCACCTTTATCAAGCTTGCTTTTCCACTGCTAAAGGGTACTGTTTTGGTGGGTGTGGTGTATGACAGAAAGTTTCAGTTGATGTCATTCTCGCTCGAGGAAATGTCTACAGTAAAGCCATACGGGTCGTTCAAAAAACATATGAGAAGCACTCCTCACAAAACAGATGCTTTATTGTACAAATAAATACTGGTGTATAAATGTTCATTACTAACCTTTCTATGAACATGATGTGATTATAACTAGATCAGTGATGCGAAATAGCCTACTGTCCGCAATTATATAAAAATAAATAAATAAATGCAGCATATATGAACACAAACAGCCTCTTACAGTCTCCAATATGTTACCAATTACAGAAAAACTACACACAGCATACATTTATGCCTTATTTAGGTTAAAAAACAACACGAAGTAGAGCCTACAGTCAGTGCAAACATCTCATCTGTGTCTTTAATCTTCACCAGCACATGTAGCCTCTTCTTAGAAAGTAATTTCGTCATTCCGAGTTCATAATAGTCCAGAAAGTGATGATGACAATGGTTAAACGTAGCAGTTTCTTCATGCTTGCTGAAAAAAAATTGCTCCTTTTTTCTGGCTTCTCCTTTGTTTTTGCACGCGACAGTCTCGCGTTTGTCTGTTTCTGAAAGGATCGGGTTTCAAAAGCATGTTAATAATCAAGCGCACAGGATGTGGTTTTAAAAGCACAGAAGTTTGTTTTTTCAAATTTTGACGCGCAAGTGAGAAAGCGAAACCACTCGCGCTTTAGACGGACTCGTAAAAAACTACTGGGCACAGGGGAGAATCTGCTCTTCTTCTCGGCTTTGTGGCTGTTCAAGACGACGACAAGGTTTGTTTGAGCTTGGGTCAACCAAGACTCGTTATTATATGTTTATATTATTTCGGTGTATTGTCTCTCGGCTGTGTATTAAACATGGTGGGTTCTTTGTTTTCATTCTGGCTTATTGCGCGAGCAAATTACATATCTCTGTAAAACAATAGCGTTCAGCTGCGCGTCTAGCTTCGTCTTTTGGTAACCCTTGGTACCCTTTGCAAAGAATGACCAAAAAGTGGTACGCTTCGGTTCGGTTCAATACAATTTTAGACAGTGGAAATAGCCCTAAAAGCATACCGAACCGTACCGTACCGTACCACTCATTGGAAACGGGCCATAATACTCCAATCTTAATACGATTAAGACCATACTCTTAGGAGTCTACCATGTAAACAGCATTTTTTCTATTACCTTAATCCGACTAAAGTCAATCAAACTAATCAAATTAAGACATGTACAGACTATTTTAGTTGCAATTGAAGTGCAGTACAGACATATAAACACCATAATTAAACTATTAGCAGGGCTTGACATTAACTTTATTGATCACCAGCCACAGTGGCTAGTAGTTTTCCACCGTTACGAGCTGCTTGTCATTTTCACTAGCCACAATTTTTTTTTGTTGGGAAAATATATTTTATATGCATAAATTTGACTTTGGCATGTTTAGATTTTGTTTTTTCTACTTGCCTCCTCGTTTTTTTTGTGTATGAGCTTACTCAGTGAGTATGAGCAAATGGGTTGTGCTTTCAGAAAATGTGTTGCATTGTAATTAGTTTTCTTTCACAGTACTTTTCAAGGCTCAACACAATGAGGATTTACCATTTTTTTCTCTGGCCACACCAAACTAATTATTTCCTTGCCACAAATTTTAAGTTATGTGTCAAAACAAGCAAAATACAGCTGTATACATACACTTTTTATTGAACAAAATAATTGACTTTTAGAAATATATATATTCTACATGGTTGTTTGACACTATTCTCTGCAACTACTGAGTCAGTCAAGGACCACAGACACCTACATTGTGAAATGCAGTTTTTTTTTTGTTGTTGTTGTTTTTTTTCTATTTGCCGTGCGGAAATATAACCTTCTACAAGCCCACAGTCTTTTTCAGCAGTCTGAGATGGTTTCTGGGCTGGAAAACCAGGAGCATTACTGTATAACTGATGTATAGCTTTCTCCTTACGGAAATTGTTAGTGCATTTCTTGATGCAGCAGCAGACTGTGTTCAGTGGTCGCATTTGGCTGTACATACCATCACTGCTCAATGTTTTGTTTTTATGCAATGCCACCTGAAGGCTTAAAGGTTTTTCTGTACTGCCCTACATAGAGTAGATTGACATATCTCTGAATTCTCTTAGTCTTTTCACAAATGTGTATATATATATATATATATTTAT
>CAIGQQ010030653.1:1329729-1356727 GCA_903798035.1 Danio albolineatus
CCAGAATTTGTCTGTAAAGTTTCAGCACAAAACACCCACTAGATTATTTATTAGACCTTTCTGAGCATTTTATTTTATAGCTCTGAGCATTTTTAGCTGTTTTTGTGAACTGTGCCTTTAAGGCTAGTCCTCCCCGCCCACCGATCCCACGTGCCCGCAGCATTCCTCAATCTCCGCCCTTGGCTGCGACAGACAACAGACAGACGTGAAGGAAGCAGATCTCACGTAATGTTTGTGAGAAATACTACAGTAAGAACTTTATCAATGAGTATCTGATGCCTTTGTTGTGGAGTTGTAACGATGAGTCACACACAATGTCATTACAAAGTTCACACACACACACACACACACACACACACACACACACACACACAGCACGTGCGTTTAGCTTTGCACTGTTTTTGCACGCAAATGTGACAGGATACAAGCTAATAAGGGTGTCACGATCCTCCAAATCCTCGTTTCGATTACATTTTCGATTCTAGAGTCAGGGTTCGAGTCGATTCTCGATTTAAAAAAGAAAAATTTGAAAGCGCAAGCTATGCCATTTTAAGACTTTTATGCAATATAACAATATCTAACCTTTGTTCGCAATGCACCCCACACTACATTGTCAAATTTAAAATGTTTATTAACAATATAATGTAACAATAACTTATATCTTCAGTCAATTGGAAACCTATACAAAATAACCTGCCATCTAATTTCTCTTTTGTAAGTACACTTTTCTTCACAGATGATGACATTCAAGTTTACACAAAAAAATAGCAGTTTCAAGTTCTTGTTAAAGAGGAATATGAAAAAAGAACTGCTAAAAATATTGCAAAAATACTGTACTGAGCTTCATATATGAGGCGAGTTTGAAGCACTAGATTTTGAATTTCCCAGTCATCATTAATGTAATGCGCTGTGACAGTCATGAAGCTCTGTGTTGCTCTAGAGGTCCAGCAATCTGTAGTCAAGGCTACTAAATGTCCATTACTAAGACCTTCAATAACTTTCTCCTTCACATTATTGTACATGGAGGGTATCACCGTAGCTGTGAGATGCGTTCTACTTGGGATTTCGTAGCGTGGTTCAAGCACGCTAATTAAATGCCTAAAACCGGAGTTTTCTACCACTGAATAAGGTCGCATGTCAGCGGCTATAAATACTCCTACCGCGCTTGTATTGCCTTTGCACGTGTTGAGTTGCTTGGAAGTTTTATTCCAAATGAAGACGGGAGAGTAGTTTGTTTTACACTTGTCGGTTTAACTGATAAATCTATGTTTTTGTGGTGCCTGCGCCGCCGGTGGAATAATGTGGTATACGTACATAGAAAAGCTAGCAAACTGTGTTTTTTTTTTTTTGTCGACAACACGAACGTTGTCTACATAACTCACTGGAAATCCAAAATACCTCCACACCGGTGACTTCAGTGAAAGAGGAGGTTCTGTCTACGGGTCTCCCGTTGCCATGCTGTCTTTTGGCTGTTAGTTGTAGCTGTTAGGTTGACTCGCAGCATTTTAACAAGTGTGTTTTTTTTCAGCTTGGCAAGCCAAGCTGACGTGACATGGGGGTGTGGCAGCATTGACGATTCCATTTTTGAATTCGATAATCGAGATTGAGCATGAATTTCGATCGATTTCGCTAATAACCACTGCTGTATAGATATGTTTTGTTAATGTACAAAATAAACCTGATTTAACGTCCACAAACCGGGATTGAAGCGTGTTCTTTTATAATTGTACTGACACACAACAGCAGGGGCGTAAATCCCCGGGGGGACAGGGGGACATGTCCCCTTCCATCCGAGGGTTGTCCCCCCCTCCCAAAAAAAAAGTTTAAAAAATTGCACTGTATTGTGAAAAATATATGTATATATACCTAAAATAATTGTATATGTAGAAAAAAAAAACGCATTTCGCATTTAAAATGCGTTTAGAAACTGTTGAGTTCCCCCTCCTCTTCCTCACAGTGGTTTGGTCCACTGCCTTTCCCGGTTTATCTCTCTGACTATGCACACCCACACAAGTCAGGTGTGGCCTCGGCTCAGTTCTAGATGATCACCAGTAAGGAGGGTACTTTATTCACTGTAAATAAAGCCATTCTCTTTAATGTTGTTGATACAGACTCATTCATAAATTATTTGCGGTAAAAATGCTGATTACCGATGTATTTTCTATGTGTCTGGTATTTTAGAGATTGAAATATTACCTATCTAGTTAACATTAGCTTCTGGCAAAGTGCACTGCAGCTAACGCGTCAAAGCCGTTTCCCATGCAATGTTTTATTTGTGACGAATTGGAATAATGTTTACAACATAAATGGCCACAATTAGCATTTTTTGTAGCTGTGCATTTGCTAAAAGAGCACTGTACTACGTCCAAACTCACCCCACTGTATTTCTGTATCAATTTCCATTCTGTTCGTACATGACAATTAATTCAAAACAACAACTTTAACATTTTTTTTTATTCCTTGTTTTTATTGTTGTGATTATTTTTATAGTTTAATGTACTTCATGTAAAGCACTTTAAATTACCATTGTGTATAATCTTGCCTTGCAGTGACTAGATAAAATGACAGAGAAAAGGAAAGTGGACATAAGATCATTTTTCAGCACACTTAAACGCCAATAAATACATAAGGAAAATATTAAGGGACAGCAGAGCAGGGTCATTCAGATGTACAGTGTCAGGTAAGGGGGTGAAGGGATAATGACTGTTTATTTGTTTATTATAATGAGTGTTTATTTAGATGAGCAGTTTCTTTAATGTTTTTAGAGTTGTGGCTGTTCAGCAGATATACCTCACAAGCTCACCTATTTACAGTATGATCTGTCGATTTAACAAGTGTAATGTAAACAAGTTAGTTATTATGAGTTTAGAAAACATCTCTCCTGCATTTCTTCTGCTTCAGGAGTCAGTGTTGACCATACACAACAAAAAATCTGCTGTCATTGCACCTGAGAAAAACTTTTAAAAATAACCATAATGACGCAGTCTCCATGCTGCAATAATAATGATAGAACCAAAGTTCTTAACTTTAACTAAGTTTTTGTATTATTTATGTCCCCCTCAAAAAAAAAAAAATTGCTCAAGGGAAATTTTATATTTATTAAAAAAAGTAATTAGTTTTGTATATAGCTGTGTGGCTTTTAAATTAGTTTTTTTTTTTTTTTTTTTACCTCAGATTTAGGCTAAATAATTTGGACATTATTAAAATGGCATGGAACTGAACACAGAACAGACTCAAGCAACTTTGCAATGCTTGAAGCTTAGAGGCAGAATATAATTTAAGTTAGTCTCCATGTGCAGAGGGAGGATCCACGAATCGTACCTGTAAGACTTTCTGAAAACGATGGTCGATGCACGGTTAACGTAAACTCTATGGCTCACTTAAGATAATTTTTTCATGCACCACTCTGCAGTCTTCATAAACAAGCTAATTAAATAACTTAAACTCAAAATAATCTTCCATGCTAATGACAAGTAATTTTGTATGGTAGGCATTTTTAACAAGTACATCAAGACACATTTTTGCTCCTGTAAAGTTTAACAGATACAGCTGAAGTCAATTTTTGTTGCCCTCTTTAACAAATCAAGGACATTTTCACAGTATTTCCTATAAAGCAAAAATAATTCTTCTGGAGTCATAATAAGTCTTATTTCTTGCCTGGGGGCACCCAAAAAGTTTGGCCAGAGGAGAACTGGTCATGCACAACTGAGCCTGTACAACTGAGCCTGGTCATGCACAACTGAGCCTGTACTGAGCCTGCACTCTAAAAAAAAAAGGTTCCTTGAGGTTCTATATAGAACCCCAGGGTTCTATACCTGGCCGATAGAACCTTTTACCCAAAAAATGGTTCTATTTAGAACCCTTTGAGTGCAAAGAACCCTTTTGATTAAAATGGTTCTATAATGTGAGATTTATAACATAATTATATAGTAAAGATTATAAATAATAATAAGCTATAACACAGAGAGACAAAGCTTTTTGAGTCAAAACCTAATAAAAGGACTGCTATGGTCAAAAACCTAATCAATGTATGATGGGATTTCTTTTCATGCAGGTTTGTACATTACAATAACTATTATTTATATATGCTTAATATTTAACATTTATTACGAATTATTTTGTGAAATTAATTAAATAACCAGTTTATTCAGACTGTACAGTGTGTTGTTATGGTTTAATAAATTATTTTAAACTAATAATCATGAAAAAGCCCTCTGGTGACGTCATTCATTGGTGGACTGATGGTGAACAGGTGGTGAAGAGCCTCGAGAGTGACGGTTAATTTTTGAAAAGGAGAAGTCGGGTATTTCAGCTCCGTCATTCAGGTACGTTATTACTCTTTTAAAACTATAATAATGAAATATTTTGTATGACGAGTTAATGTTTCTCTTCCCTTGTGTTATATGGTAATACATATAACGTTAATATGGATAAATACTGTGCTTGTAAGTTACTGATTGCCTCTGTCGACAGCCTTCGGTTCAGAAATCTGTGTCAAGCTGACTTTGCTCTGCTTTTTGTTCGAAATAAGTTACGATTTCGCTTTGTTTGTTTGTCAATATTAATTAAAATACCAATAACAATAAAACAGCTGCGTTATTTGAAGGTGAGCTTCGAGGGAGCGTGAAGCGCGTGCACGCTCTTTTAACGTTAACTTCATATGAGCAGATTTCCGCTTTCGTGCAGTTTTAGCTCCAACCTTGAACAAACGCGTACTTCTAGCTCGTTCGTGTGTGAGTTTAGCAGATTTTAACTCGGGCTAAACTCTGCAAAGTAGTGGACACAGCCCACTGTTGACACATTCCGGCTAGTATGCATTAAAACCGCAAGGTAGCCGCGCAGCGCTCGTGCCCGCGCCGCGTGCCCGAGTTTATGCGCGCGCTGAAGTGATGATAATCGCTAATGGTATTATTGAAACCTTTTAAAGCCAAAACATATTTTAATAATCCATAGATGAAAGATCACGTGTTAATTATGAAGGACATACAAACATGCAGGCTAAATGTATTGCGAAATATTGAAGCTTGTTAAATATTGGCTACATACATGTGTATATATTAAGCTAAATAAGTTTAAAATTCATATTTTAATGTATATCTCACTTTTCTTCAAACAGCCTGGAAACTGATCTGCATCATAAATCTTGTGCTCGGTATGTATCATTGTTTTTAAATCTAAACAAACTGTATTTATTAAGTATGATGAAATTAATATTATAAGACTTTAACATTGTATTCATGATTACAGAAAGAGCCATTGGACCCATATTAAGTTCCCAACCTTGGTCTGCAGGACACAAGTAGCTTTGAAGAGGAAAGATCCCAGCTTAAAGAAGAATATGCGTTACATCCATAATTGTGGCACAATTATCATCAAGGACACCTGGTAAATATTGTATTTTATAACATATGTCAGACTTGGTTGTTAGGTACTGAAATAAAATATTTATCACAAAAATGTTCTATTACTTATTGCTGCTGTTTTAATACAGAAAGAATATTAAGGTCATTTCTTATTAAAAAGTCCTGCAGAGAAAAAAATATGTATTGAAATAAAGTGTAAATTTGCCTACAGGATACCTTGTTGCAATGTCTTCAAAACAAATGTAAAAATGAAAGGATTTCAGTGGTGAGCTCATCAATCATCTCGCAAAATGAAACAATAATGGGATGAAAAGGAAGTGAACTGTACTCTGAGGAACTTAACACAAGGCAAGTTCAGTTCAATACATTATATGTCAAAGGTAGATTAATTCTGTATTATAAATTCATATTTACACACTCTAAAATGCTGTCTTCCTACCTCAGATTGTGATGGACCTGGAATGCGACACCAGATATTCATAAGTCAAGAACCGAATGAAGCACACTTTTCCAGAGCACAGATTATGGAGGTGTTAGCAGAACTAATGGAGCAGTTTCTTCTTCTTGGAGTGCCACAGCTTGTGAGTAAACACTGTTACATTGTGTGCCAAATAGTTTTGAGTTCATGATGACTTTAATGAACTTGTATTGCTGAAAATGTGTTATTTGGAAACTTACACATGAAGTAAACAAAATGTTTTTTTGCATTTAGGATGCTGCATAGAAAGACTTGGTGAAGAACACAGAAACATCTTTAAAAGAAATGGCCCAAAAAAGGGAAGGAAAAAAGGAAGTGCTCCATTACAGTCTCATTGGACCAGCAGAGGAAACTGCAGAAGGTAACTACACCCTATATTACATCCTATATCCCCGAAACACACACACTTTAATTTTATTGATTATAACTGTAATTATATTTGATGACTTATGTGAATTAGTTAAAAGTACTCAACATTAAAATATTGTTTTACAGAAATCCAAAGGTCCTACAACAATCAGGATTCAACAGCTCTCCTGATTCCACCAAGGCTTGAAGTGTCAGTATTACAATGGACAACACCCACTCGCTATCCTTCAACTTCCTCATTTATCAGAGGCACCACAGTGGAGTGAATCACCAATTAATCTGCCCTTTCCAGCCACAACCCAGCACTTGGAAACACCCATATTTTCTTACATCTACACACATTTTTTCACTATGGCCAATTCACCTATACCGTATACATGCTTTTGGACTGTGGGGGCAACCGAAGCACCCAGAGGAAACCCACAAGAAAACTGGGAGAACTTGGAAACTCCACACAGAAAATGCCAACTGGCCCAGTCGGGACTCGAACCAGTGACCTGCTTGCTGTGAGGTTAAAAATTATGTATAAAAATGGATGTTGTGATGACCAATACATACATGTACCATCCACTTTTTGAAATTGTAGTGTTATTTAATAGATGTATTGATATTGTTTTGTGTATTGTTTCTATCTGCATTGTGATATATTTCTCTTCATTTTAGAGACGTGTGAAAGTTAAGCTCTGTATTTGCTCAAACAGTAAAAAAGCTTATAAAAGTGATGTCATTACAATTGCATTGTTGAATGCCATTAAACTGTTAAGGTAGATCTGCTGTATGCAGAGGTGCAATTTTAAGTACTATTTAAAAAATATTTTGTATAATGGATTGAATAAATTTAAACAATTTGAATTGTCTGGATTGGTTTTATTTTTTTTATTAATTAATAAGTAGCAATAATTCATTAATAAATAAAAAGAACCCTTAAATGGTTCTAAATAGAACCATCTAACTTGAATTCAAAGAACCATTTGGGGTTCTATTTAATGAACCCTTAAAATGGTTCTATATAGAACCTTTTTGGGGTTCCATATATGAAGCGCTCGATAGAACCATTTTTGGTTCTATATAGAACCGTTTGTTTTAAGAGTGTGTACTAAAAAAGTTTTTTTTTTTTCCTTTACTTTTGTCAATCGATGAAGTTTGTTCCTTTCCACTGGCTTGTTTGGTTAGGACTTGTGGAGCAGCGCTTCGTTGGATTTGCTCTTCACTGTTTGGGCTTTCAGCAGTGACATTTAAATTAAACTGAAATTAACTTCAACAGGAGCAGTTTCAATTTACAAAAAAATTCTGTTAAGCTGCTTTGACACAATTTACAGTGTAAAAGAGCTATAGAACTAAAAAAATAATTTAATTGAATTACAATGGCTAGCATGTCAGCTAATCCCATATAGCCTAAAAAAATAGATATATGGCAAAAACTACTTTTATTCATTTGTTGCCATAATTAAATTTTTTAACTTTAAATTTTTATTTTTGAAAGCAAATTACATGTGAGAGAGACAACTTTAAGGTTGTTTATTATTATTATTATTATTATTATTATTATTAATCATTTTATGTGGATGCTGGAATGTTTGAAAGGAATAGGGCATGGGGGACAACTTGGAATAGAACATTCCCAGGATCTATGCTTCTAACTACAGACGCAGTTGTGAATGTTCGTTGGAATGACAGATTTGGGAAATACCAAACTGCTGAACTTTAATTGTAACAAACAAACTTGTGACCTTAGTTGGCTAACGATAGTTTTCAGAAACGCAACCTTGGATGTCTATATTTTTTGTTCTTTGTTATTTATGTATTAACATTTTAAGGGCAAAATAATCAGGATAATCTGAATATCACAAACTATTTATTTTGCAGCATGTACCTGTTATATGTTCACAGAAAAAAATAAAAGTTCAAAAAATCAAATATTCATTATTACTTGACACCAATTTTTCAAAAAGGCAAAAGCCAGTTTTATGGATACCCCTTTTTATAAAACATCCTTGAAAAAGGGGTCATTCATTCAATGTTTTAAAGTGAAAGAAAACACACACACACACACACACACACACACACACACACACACAAGCATTCGCATGTACACACACACCACCACCACCACATTGGTTCCACAATAATTAAATTTTAAAAAGTCTGGTTTGCTTGAAACAAAACAAATAATAATAATAATAATAATAATAATAATAATAATAATAATAATAATAATAATAATAATAATAACAATAATAATAATAAGAAGAAGAAGAAGAAGAAGAAGAAGAAAAGCAACACATTGAGCTTCAAGTAATATAACTTATAAACTACTATATTAATTTTAATTATACATCCGTCTTTTAGATTAAAACAAAATTGATCTATTAAGTACAAATAGCATTTTATTTGGACTAACCTGCATAGACATCACTGCACAGCATGTTGTCACATACAACTCGACATACAACGACTAAATAATACGGAGTAAAAAAAAAATAGCCTTGAGTCTTATTTGCACATTCAGGAAATAACACAGCAGTCACCACTTCTGTCATCTCATTCCAGTTTACCGTTTGTCTCACATCCTCTTGCATCTGATGTGACCTGGCACACAAATCCATGATGTCATACTTTTACATTTTCTGAATAAAATCTGTAGATTTATCAGATGTTTCCTTCAGTGTAAAAGGACCATTCAAATCAAGAACAGTAATTATGAAGTTTCAATAATTCTAACTTGGTGAAAATCAGTCCAAATCAAAGCTATAATGGTAAATAGAAAGAGGAACTATATTGCGGAAATCACTTTTGGAACACTTTCTTAAAGTTTGAGCATATATAGGGCACAATTCTATTATCTATTACACTACTTTTTCTATTATCTTAAGGCCAAAAATCTATTATTTAAAAATAAATGTATGATGGCAGTGTGTGCACAACCACCCCATAAAAATCTGCCCACTTCTATTTTTAAATCTCTACAAATCATAACCAGTCAATCCCCTATGTGCTGTTTTCAGAATGTGTGCATTGTGACATCACATTAGCAAATTACTCTTGACATATAATGTTTTAGCATAAAACCACCATGAGCAAGTTTTATACAGTCTGCCATTATCCTGAAGAGAATGTCACTCAAGCATATCCAGTGTTTAATCATATATCTATCCACATCGATCCACTGGAGACAAGGTGGATCAAATTTGAACGAAATTGCTCTTCCAAATAAGAGCAAAATTTGTTTGTCTGTTCATGATCCTGCTACACTTCCAGAAGATGATCAGAAAGATCACCTTCAATAATAATGTTCAGTCAACCAGTAAGCCTGGGCATACACTGTGCAACTTCTTGGTAATTTCAGAATGGTATCCACTCATTGCGATGTAAATACAATGCTCAGGATTCATGTGCTTTGATCATGACGGCTCACACTGTGCATATGAAACCAACATGTAACACCTACTTCTTCTTTTAGGTTTAATGTTGGTGGGTAAACCAGCATATGGTGCTTTTACGCCACCCAATGGGAAAGAGTGTGGAGCTCGGTGGAAAGGAAGAAATTGAAAACTACAACTAATAATTAATTTTTCAGAATGAAATTTGTATCACAAAAATATATGGACAGGATATTACACACTTTTAATAATTTCTGTGTATTCTGGAATATATGAATTAATGTTGTAGCAGTGAACCCCCATGAAACATGGAAGGATTTTTGTTTTTTCTCAGTATACGTTGTTATGTGTTCTTGCGCCCTTGTGAACCATCATCATCAACCACCAAATATGAGTTCCAAAACTCACATTCTGCAAGAACGGAGGAGGCATTCTTGATATCGGTGATGCATCAAATGCAGACTTGAGTGCAGAATTTACTCTGGAAGTCCCAGAAGACATTACGGCTGCATAAAGGTGGTGGGAGGCGCAGTATTTTATATGTGCTTATTATAGAAGTTCAGAAATGCAACTTGTTTATCTCAGGAGTTTCCCTAAATGAAATGGTAATGTTTAAATAATTTTCCATTTAAAATATGAGAAGGTTATGTGCCCATCAGGAAGAACACAGCATCTTATTTCTCATAGGATGGGTTCTCTGTTATCGTGGACTCCCAGGTTTGTTCTTCTAAGATAACTTGGCAAGATTACTCACCTTAAGAACACAACTCAACTGGTTCATAGTTCTGATCCAGCCAAATTTCTGATATGTCAGAAAATCATTTAATTGTCATTTGGGAGAGTTTAATCTCCTCTCCTTTCCCCATGTACACTGCATAAACACAGCATGACAAACTATCCACAACAAAGCTAAAATTCAGCTCAATCTGAAGAAGAGTCGAACAAGTCGGAATTCGGCTCAAAATCAGACCTAAAAATTGCAGTGTATTTAAAAATTAGCGGTTTCACTGAACAGCTGTAATTTTTTTCATTCATTCTTCTCTTAACCAAACATTCATTCTAAGCAATGCAGTAAGGTGATGTTATCAGATGCTTCCTAGATGTTAGAAACAGACGTTTTCTTTTAGCCTCATAATTTGATGTTGCCTTTGCTGTACTGGTTGTTACCAGGTTACAGAAAAAAAACAAAAAAAACTAAGTGCTCACAATCCAATCAGATGAGAGGAACCGAAAGGCAATATGGTGTTTATGACATCACAGAGAAGGTAGCATTTTAAAACACAAACTCTTTCTTGATTCTAAGACTGTAGTCTTAGTCAAATTAAACTAGCGACAAGGCAGCAAGTAAAGACCTTGTTGACTGTCCCAAGTGTCTCACATGCTAGCACGCTGCTATCGGGTACAGTCCAGCCATGATATACATGTTACAACATGTAACATTATTACATGTTTTACAATGTAACTTCTGCTAGAAATTTTATCAGATCAAAACCAAATTCTTTCAGTACAATATAAAGGCCTTTGTGATGTTAAATTGTGAAGATCTAAAGTTTTTATGGTAGGGCATGTCAGTTGTGGATTAACAATTTTAAGTGTTTTGCCATGGAAGAGGAAGTATTCATAACTCAGCCACACAATGTCCGATATGCCTGAAAATTCACGTTCGATTAATTCCTCTCTTGAAGACATTTACATGCAAATAGTAAGCCACAATCATAGCACCACCTGCTGACAGAAGGAAGTTTGTCAAAAAATAGTGATTTTCTCAGGGTTTTTTTAATATTTATCAGCTTAAATTATTATTGTCCACTGTTCTCTGTCATCCCAAGGCCACCACGTTGAGCCCGGCTGCGAGGTTGTTTGATTTATTTTTTCTGTGCTGAAGCTTTTTCGATTTAAAACGCTGAAAAATGGAGACATCTGAAATCCGACCCGTGGCTGCTGATATTCGCTATCAGATTGGGGCTGTTTCTCAATACCATGTAGGCTACACAAAATTCAGCTGGACTTGCAAGACCAGACTAAGATTAGTGAGTTTGAAAGGGGGAACAAACTCCTGAGGACGAAAGGACATGGCGGGTAAATCTTCAAATGGAAAAGTGTAGCTACTTCATATTCGAATCACCTTGGCGATCATTGTTTCAGTATCTTAACATTCATTCATTCATTTTCTTTTCGGCTTAGTCCCTTTATTAATCCGGGGTCGCCACAGCGATATGAACCGCCAACTTATCCAGCATTTGTTTTACGCAGCGGATGCCCTTTCAGCCACAACCCATCTCTGGAAAAAGTATCTTAACAAAATTATCTAAAAAAAATTAATAAAATAAAAAAAGATATAAAGCACTACAACTTTTAATTTTAATATTAACAGCTTTATAACATAAAGTGACAAATAACATAGTGACAGCCTAACATAAAATGACAAATGTTAAGGCATCGTGTACATATTTACACTGCCGTCATCTTCAATGTAGGCTAATACATATAACAAAACAGAGCCTAGTAGTCAACAAAACTGCCTCCTTTTATTTTCATTGAACAATATGAAACGTTGTGGTTTTGCCAATATGTGCTTAATGTTTGGCTATGCACAGATTATCAAAAAATGCATGGCGAAATATGAAATACCCTCTTTTGCTGAATATTATTTTTACAAATATCATTTTATTTCGCCATTTTAAAACCAAAACGTGTGTGCTGCCTGCATGTCTGTTTAGGGTGATGAGCATTTTTTTTTCTCTGAACATTGTTATAAATTAAATAAATAGCCTAGTCCATCAAACCCAATAAATATGTTAAAATAATACATATTACAATAACAAATAATACAGTTAAATCTCTTAAAACAAAAATCGTAGTCTATTGTTTTAATCACACAAAATCCAGACAACGAATCCAAAGTTTAAAAAAAACAAACATTTTATTTGTTAAAAAACGTTTTACTAACTAGTTTTTTTTCCCTTTTTTTCCTCATTACAACATTGTTTAAAGCTAGAACCCAGAATATTTGGACCTCCACTTTGCCGTTTCGGTATTGGCTGGTTGGGTTAAGGTGGGGTTGGAGGCGAAGTTATGTGTGTCACTTCACCATCAATGTCTTAGTCATTGACTTTCGGAGAAAGCAGACGCACCTTTGTTGTTACTCTAGCAAGACAAATATTTAATTCAATATTTTAAGGGTGCATTGAAGGCAGAGTTATGTGTGTTGCCTTAAACTCAGTTCATTCATTCTAAAAACACATCATGCAATGTTGTTTAAAACGACTTATTCTTTCAATTTGTTCAAAAACGTATGTGTATGCATGTGTTTCACAGCACTTTCACATCTAGCTTTTTTTTCTCTTTGACCCGTGAAAACGAGGACGAAACATGGATTTACTCCTATCAGAAAAATCTCTTTTTCTTTAACAAACAAATATTTACTTTTGTAACAAACTATTTTACTCAACATTGTTAAACTTTTTAATCCAACACCGTTTTGTTTTGTTTATAATAAAAATACGGTTTAAAACTAAACAACTGTAAGATTTTAATATGTGAAACATGTATGTGAAATAAAAGCAACCTTTTCCCCTATCTAAACATTTATGTACACATTTTAAAGTTTAAAGCACATACTTGTCCAATGCACACAAAACCGTTACATTACAATGTCACAAATAATATTCCTTTTTCCCCCTTACGATATGAAAACCCCCTACCTAGTTCCATGATGGGGTGAATTAGGAGTGAGGTGTCCAAATGTGGGACAATAGAGGGAAGGAATATTTTTATGAGGGAAATAAATCAATCATTTTGACACAGTGTGGACAAAACTAAAAAGAAAATGAATGAATGTTGCATGTAATTCATCAAGTAACTTTAGGTTCTTATGTTACGTTTTTCATTAACAGACGGTTTGAGCGTGCTATTTTATAAACGGAATGTGTTTGTAACATTAATGCTAATTTTGAGGTATTAGGGACTGTTTGAGTTTTAAAAAAGTAATTTTCTATTAACTTAGTGTTAACTATGTTCTATTTCAGCACAGCACTGAAGTAAAGTGACCACAGAGATTTAGTGAGCACTGAGGAATAAAGAAAGGTAAGCACTGGCCTTCACTTAATTATGACTCTCATTATCAAACCAAAACAAAAATGATATTGTCTAACAATATTTACTAAATAGAACTTATAGTATAGTGTCAAAGAGGCAGAGGAGACACATCAACCAGCAAGTGTGTATCAGGAAAATGACTGACTGAATAGATGACTGTCTAGTTTGCAAGCAGAATATACATGTTACAGTTCAGTATTTCAGCTGCAACATACTGCTGAATCAAAGTAACCATATTGCCATTAATTGTAACTTCACAGTAAAATATAGTTAATTCTACAAGAGTGAAAAATCACAGAAATGGGCCTTACTGTCTACCATGAAGTCAAATATGGCTGGAATTCTACAGTAATTTAGTGTAAAACAAATCACAGTTTCTTACTGTGAAAGTAATACAATTATTAGTCTGTAATTTACTGTTAATTTAGGGTCAAATATTTTACAATGTATCAAAAAAAAATGATGTAAACATTTTTTCCTGTCATTCCATTTTTTTAAGGTGAGTGTTGAATTTGAGAGAGAACTGCACCATGGATCTTTACAGCTGCTGAGGACCTCTTGGAGTAGAGAACTGAGACTAAAGGTAGAGTTTCTGACATTTATCATTTTGGACTGTATATCATAACATGATAACAGATTGTTAACATATTTTCTCTTTTATTATCATTTTTATCTTACTGTTGTTCAATGGTGTTGGACAATGAAGAACCGACAGGAACTGAACGGCTTGTGATGGCAGTAATGTTGACCAGAACGGGGGCCTTCTACAAGTGACCGCCTAAAGACACTGGCATCATCATCATCATCATCATCATCGAAGGTGTTAAAGTTCTTACAGACCTTCTCTTTACCAAACTCAGGCAAACTTTGCTTTCACTCTACCCCAAAGCCCCAGCTGGACTGTTTTGGCTCAAGGTATCCAATTAGGCCCCGGAAGTGACTGTGAAAATGCGACTGGCCCTGGCTCGCATTGGCACGCTCACTTAAAGCACGACAGCGGAAACACGGCTCTTGACTACATTCCCAGAGCTTGTGTCCACCTGGGTTTGACTTATGCATTTTAACTGTGACAAAGAAAATGTTTTTACTGTCTAGCGAACACTGTAACATATTAGAGGGTGGTATTCCCATGAACTGTTGTGTCCTCTTTGGTTAATAAATCTGCATTATTCTGGCAATGAATACCTTTCATGCATTAAATCACATAAATTTAACTTTCAGTTTACTGTTATTGTTTATTGTTTAATGTACAGTTGTTTGAAACTATGCTGTGTAAAAAAAAAACATTAGCAAAGTCCTTGTTAAGATTATCAATTTGTTTAAATGTACATGTTTTATTGTGTATTGTATGACGTATTGTCTATTATGAGATTGCTGTTCATCTGTTTTGTGGCTCCACACTGCTGAACAGGCTCCACTAATTTGAGCTAAATTTAATTAAAGTTTACGCAATCCATACTTGTTGAATTTAATTAATAATATTGCTTGTAATCTGTTACCTTAATTTTATTGTGTAGATATAGGGTAATATTTTTTTAGAGCTGATGAACAGGCTCCACCCAATTTATGTTACAGTTTTTCTCCATTGGTTTGGCTCATTTCTTCAAACAGAAATTACATTCTCAAAATTCTAAGATCATTTGGCAAAACAGTGTTACAGTTTAGCACAACACTATAGCTCACTTGCAAAATCTCGCATCTCTCCAAAAAACAGTTCACTCATGCATCAAATCTAAATTCCTTTCCCATATAAAAAGTCAGGGCCACAACAATGGCAAATATCCTTCTCAATTGCTTTGGCTCATTTCTTGAAACAAAGCGGACATTCTCAACACGTATGGTGCTTTTGCCAGAATAATGTGGATGGTTCGGCACAACACCATGGTTCACCTGCAACAATTCATACCTTTCCCAAAACAGTTCACTCATGTGTCAAAACTAAATTTCCTTCTCATTTAAACAGTCAGTGCCCCCAAAATGCTTCGTCCCTTTGGCATTGTGTAAGCACTGCAAGTCAAAATGTTTAGATGTTTTGTCACTATGGCAAAGGACCACTAAAATATTCCTCATGTCCACCTTACAGTCTTAGCCCAGTCATTCAGTGACAAAGGTTACTGTACTGTTTTTTTCTAGCTAACAGAATACAATTGTGTATAAAACGAAAAAAAAAAAAAGAAAATAGGATTTTAGGGTAAGAGTAGTCTCCAAGGTTTGACGTCACACACTGCACTCATACTGCCAAGGAAATGGTAACTCCCTTTTCTACTGTAATGATCAACCACACACAAAGTAATTTCCATATATCAGAGCAAAAAGAAACAGTATACAGCATAATGAACCGTAATATAAACACACAAACAAAAAACTAGAGTGCAATAAATAAAGCTGGAGTTTGATAACAGTTCTTCACTATTCTTCACATATTGTGGTAGGTGAGGCGCCACGAGACCTCTCTCATTTTCAGGGATCAAATCAAAATGAAGGCGGTCCACAAAGATGAGGAGCTTCTGTGTATTGTATAGGCCGGGACTGGGGATGTGAGTGGCCACACCATTCTCAGATATGGCAGCACACATAGTTATATTGCACCATAGTTATATTACGCCATCTTTGGCCTGAGACATTCACTGTGGCCTGATGGACAATAATATTATGGCCACATCTTTGTCCCTTGGCTGTCGATTGCTGTAATAAATTGTATTCAAATGTTCCAAGGATTCACCTACTGTATGGTATTCATGGTATCATGGTCTTGACTAATTTGACAATTGGACAGACTATTGTGCATGTAATGACAGATACAATGAAATGATGCTGACACATTTTGGAGAGAACAACCATTAGACTGAGAATCAACTATCAGTTTAGATCAACAAGATCTATTCACTTGGAAATTGTGCTAAATGTCGGCTGTCTGTACTTAATCATTTGCTAAGATGCACTTAGACATTTGCAATTTGATGAAATGAATGAGAAATGCTATTCTGTTGTGAACAATTGCCAAGTGGTTTTGAGGTTTGTCCATGTTGTTTTGAGAATGTAATTTCTGTTTCAAGAAATGAGCCACACCAATGGAGAAAAACTGTAAATCAAAATAAAAACATTGAGTACTTTTTATTAACATTGTGTTGGTTTTTGCGTTAAATTAAATTAATATTTTTGTTTAAAATTGGCTAATTTCTTTAAGTACTGTTTATGGTTACTCAATTTAAATGACTAATTTTAAATAAGCTAATTTAATTAATTGTTACTCAATCCATATATGTTAAATTTAATTAATAATATTGCTTGTAATCTGTTACCTAAATTTTATTGAGTAGATATGGGGTATTATTTTTTAACAGTGTTTTGTGTTTGTTCTGTCGGCATCGTGCTGTTTCATTCTTTGCAACTCAGTCTAGTTGGTTTCAGTTTTGGATGGCGCTGAGATGAAACATGCTCGTTGCATATGTGTGAGCGCATGGTAAGATGTTTTCATTTTATCGTGTGCTTGTGTCTGTTTTGGTTTTGTTGTCTAAGCACGTGGCCCTGTGTTTACATAGTGGCCGCGTGCTTCCATTGCGTGTTCTAGTCTTTATGTGAGCACATGGCTTGTGGTGTTTGTCATGTGCTCTCCCGTCTATTGTCTAGGCCCACACTCCTTGTTAACCCATTATTAGTTTATCATGTTCACCTGTTTGTTTGTTAATTATTTCTGCTTATTCTCCTCATGTCTGCTGTCCTGTGCCAGCTCGTTGTCTATACTTCCCTGTGTTCCTGCTCCAGTCCAGTCTTGCCAGCCCAGCCAAGTTTGTTTTCCTATTTGTATTTTCTAGTTGTGATTTTCCCCCTCTGGGTGGTTTTTGTTGCCTGTTTGTTTTATTTTTGTTAAATAAAAGCCATCTTCTGTTGCATTTGAGTCCTCGCTCCTTTTCCCCTACACAATCTTGACATCATGTTTAAATAAAAAACTTTATTTATTTTTAAGTCCAAAATGAGAAATGGACAATAGTTAGTTTTTTATTAATGTTCTGTGCTGTATTTAGTCACTGAGCAGCAATAAACAACACTTTAAAATATAAGCAGTTCTCTTGTGATTTTCTAGTAGTGTTTTGAATTTAATAAATGCGAAAAAGTGAAACCATGATTATTCTTCAGACTATAATTGTACAACCAAAATCTATATCATTGCGTTTGTAGCGCGTAACGTTTTTTTAGAGTGTCACACTATTATAAAATTCAATATGGGCCGGTGACCAGAAGCAAGAAACGACTACTGGAGAGAGAGGGTAACAACGTAGCAGGTAAGTGAATAATCAACACAAGCACTCTTTTGTGTGTTTGACCAAAATTGTATTTTAAAAGAGCAAAATAATAAAGAAATGTTCACATTAAACAAATGAATTGCTTGTAATTAGTTATTAATGTATCAATTGTGTACTATATATATATCAATAAACTCCTATTAACACCTCTGTTTTCTTTCAGGTTGAACAGACAAGATCAACTCAACCCTAACAATACACTCTTTTTCCCACAAATAAAATAATAAAAAGAAAAACTCAGTTTGTCTTGTGTAAAAATAAATAAACCAAAACAAATAAATTACAAAACTCTCAAAATAATAATAAAATAAATAAAACAATTCAATAGATGCAAAACAATAAACTGAATTCAGTAAAAAAGGTACAATTTGAAGTTCTGTTCAGTTTAAAACATTCAATTCACTTAACACTGTTAATGACTCAGTTTACAAATCCCTTTGTTTCGGTTCAGTTCGATTGGGCAAATTGATTCAGTTCACTCATGGTTGTAAATGAATCGGTTCAAATGAATCTTTGTGCGAATTCAGTTCGAATGGGTGAATCCATTCAGTTCGCTCAGTCCGCTCAAATTCAAGTTTAACTCAATGAACCGTTGTTCACTGCGAGTCAGTTCAAGCTCGGAAAAAAAAGATCCTTTTACAGCGAAAGTTCAAAAAAGAGAAGAAACAGGGAAAAGTCTGTCTTTGTTTATCCAAATGGGAAAGAATATAGGAACTTTCCTACCAGTTCGTTGCTCTCACATCCAAATGAACACTCACAGATTCAAGGTTGAATTTAAGGTGAATTTAGTGCACAATTTCATCCACATGGGTATCTTCACAGATCAGCATTCTCACATTCCCTCAGGAAAAGGATAGAAGAAAGAAAAACCCAGCCAAGGCGACAATTCAACAAAGATTTAACCAAAATGCAAATCTGCAGCGGTCCGTGAGATCGCACCATCTTTCTTCCTTGAGCCTCGTCCCAGCTCCACTCTGGCGATGGCTGCTCCGTGTCAATCAAATGCAGTTTTTCAACTGTATAAGTTCTCTTCTCTTAAAGCAGTGGGTGGAGTTCCAGCTTTGACTTCCTGCTTTGCTACTGTTCGGACGACTTTTGCTACTGCTCTGCTCTTTGCACTCTTGCTTTTAGATTTTATACTCTAATTTTAACTTGAGCCTATCAGCACAGTGCTCAAACAACAAAGCTTGAAAATCAACATCGAATCTACAAACTTTCTGGAATACAACTTTACCAACAAGTGGGGAATTATCGTCTAAACAATCCTCCCGCTACCAGCTGCTTACATTCCTGAGACGGGAAAACACGGCTGTGAAAATGCCTCTGGCTCAGATTAATTCAGGATCTCTCTGCTGCACAAACTGTCACAGACTTCTACAAAAGATTGCAGTTCTTGAAACAAAGTTACTTGCGACCTGACCAGAACTGCCGTATCACAAAAGATTGCTTCACTGTGGACCCTCACAACATTGAGCCGGTGAGTCCCATAAATCTACTCCAGCTACTGTTTTAAGCCCAGAAAAACAGAGTGAAACTGTTGAAAATGAGCTTGATAACCGATGGCATAAACAAGGTGCGAGACCAAAGGGTACTCGCGGGGTCAGATCATACGCTGCTGTATTAGCGTCCTCTACCCCAAATACAGCTCGGACTCAAATACAGCTTCAGAACAGATATGAAGTTTTGAGTAATATGGGTGACGAATCCCCAAATGCAGTCAGACAGAGATCGTATGACTCAGCAGCTAATTCTGCATGGAACAGAGGCTCAAGGCAAACTAGATAGCGGCTTTCTGCACCAATCGCACCTGAGATAGAACACTAGTGGTAGGAGATTCAATAATCAGGAATTTCAGGAGCAGAGCTACAATGACATACTGCTTCCCTAATGCAACAGTTTCTGATGTAAACAAAGAACTTGAAGAAATTCTGAAGAAGCACAAGACTGCAAAACGGATTATCATCCATGTGGGGAAGAATGATATTCGGAAGGAGCAGTCAGAACTGCTCAAGAAAGATTTCTGTGAACTCTTGGAAACAGTCGAAAGATTGAAAATTCAGCCGTTCATCAGTGGACCACTCCCTGCAAGAGGGACAAATATGTTTTCACGACTTTTTGGACTAAATGTATGGCTGCAGAAAACATGCAACGGGAAAGGTCTGAATTTCATTAACAACTTCAATCTCTTCTGGAACCAAAGAAAACTATTTACATCAGATGGCCTTCATCCAAACAAACTTGGTGCAAAGGTGCTAAAGGACAACATCTGTTTCTCCCTTCATCATCCATTGGCTGTGTGTGCCACTGAACTCAACCCAAATGGCACACACACACCTAGCAAATGTCAGGATGACCACAGGACTTCAAATCAGCTCCTGAGTGGACTTGGGGCTGATGCATTACACAAGGACAGTAATAACGCCATGCAGCCAAAACAACCACTGTTGATAGAGACACTGCCGCCCGCGCCCTGCACACTGAGGCCAACACAGACTGACTGTGATGCATCAGAACAGCAGCAAGTCTCAGTGTTCAACAATGATCCTCAGGAAAACAGCCAGGAAAATATATTTCAGCAGCCAGAATCTCCAGACCCACAACCTCTGCCACCTCTGTCACCAGACACGCTCTCATTGTCACCTTGCTCGCCTCTCTTGGACTTTTCAAAAAAGATGGAGGAACTGGTGTTTGCTGGAACTAAACTTTCACACTCCTTTGCAGCAAGTCCCCAGTTATCACCCAAAAAGTGGCGTGCTCCACAACCACTTCTGAGCCCACTTGGAAGAACCCTCCAATCACATTGCCAGGGCTCAAACAGCGCCCCATCTTCAGCTGGTGAACACAACAGCTGTCAGTGATGTATGTCGGGTGCCTCCTTAGATAACAGTATCTTTATCAGATGTTTACAGAACAAGCAGGAACCCTGTGTGCCTGTAGCTTTCTCTACGCAGATATGTGTTTTATTACGAGACAGAAAACCAAAGGCCTCTTCAAGCCGTATAGCAAATCATTCAAATCTGGTGTCGATTAAATGTAGATCTGAGACTACTGTAGGGAAAACAGCTAAAACAGTTAAAGTAGCACTTTTAAACATCCGATCACTTAACAATAATTCACTTTTAGTCAATGATTTTATCAGCACAAATTGCCTTGATTTTATGCTTTTAAATGAAACTTGGCTCGATAAGTTGTAGCGCAGCAGTTCTGAATAAAGCAGCTCCTTTAAACTTTGATTATTTGAGTGTTTGCAGAGCTAATAGGAGAGGTGGAGGCATCGCTGCCCTGTTTAAAGATGTCTATGAGTGTATTGGTGATTATTTGTCCTTTGAATATCTGAGTATAGCACTAAAGGGTGCTCCACGCATTTTACTGATCATTATCTACAGACCTCCAAAATATTCTTCAACTTTTATTGATGAGTTTACAGAGCTGTTATCAATAGTAACCTCTGAATATTCACATTAATAATCCAGAAAACAATGCTACAAAAGAACTTATGACTGTTTTTAACACTTTTGATCTGACTCAGCATGTTCAAGGACCCACACACAATCGTGGACACACTTTTGATCTACTTATAACTAAGGGGATTTCATTGACTGTTGTTAAGGATGTGGCACTATCTGATCAGTTCTGTATTTTCTTTGATGTATTGATCACTCCAGCCATTGAAGACAGATCTGTCTCTGTCAGAAAGAGATGCATAAATGAGAACACTAGTGAGCAGTTTATGAAGGCCATATCACTAACACCAAGCATATCTGCAGACTCTGTCGATTCTCTCCTTGATTTGTTCAAATCTAAAGTTACGAATGTCATAGATGGCATTGCTCCTGTTAAAGTCAGGAAGAGAACTGCCAGACAGAAAGGACCTTGGACAAGGTCAACATCTGTAAAGATGATGAAAAGACAATGCAGAAAAGCTGAGCGTATGTGGAGGAAGACGAAACTAGTTGTCCATTACAATATCTATAAAGACAGTCTTCATGCCTTTAATGTGGAACTAAACACTGCTAGGCAGACTTTCTTTTCAAGCCTTATAAACAGCAACATAGATAATACCCGTACCCTCTTTGAAACGGTAGAGAGACCCACAAACCCCCCAGTAGGATTCCTAGTGAACTACTCTCTAAAAGCAAATGTAATGAGTTTGCTCATTTCTTTACCGATAAGATCAATAATATCAGAAAGGCAATAAGCTCATCCAATCAGCCAAGTTGTGTCGACGTCAGACAAGCTCAACCACAACTTAAGAAATCAGACATTATGTCTTATTTCATGGCAATATCTTAGAAGAGATTGTGCAAATTATGAGAACATCAACCTGCAGTCTTGACACGCTCCCCACATCATTCTTTAAAACTAGAAATGGATCTTCTGAAAGTGGTGAATGCTTCACTTCTCTCAGGAATTTTTCCAAACTCACTTAAAACTGCAGTTGTTAAACCCCTGTTGAAAAAGAGCAACCTGGATAACACCCTGCTGAGCAACTACAGGCCAATCTCAAATCTCCCTTTCATTGGCAAAATCATTGAAAAAGTTGTTTTTAACCAGATCAACAAGTTCTTAATCTCGAAGGGGTGTTTAGACAATTTTTAATCTGGTTTCAGAGCACATTACAGTACAGAGAGCGCCCTTATAAAGATAATCAATGATATCCACCTAAATACAGATTCAGGCAAACTAACAGTGCTGGTATTGCTCGATCTCAGTGCTGCATTCGACACTGTCGATCACAGCATACTACTGAATAGGCTGGAAAACTGGGTTGGGCTGTCTGGGACGGTCCTCAAATGGCTCAGATTGTACCTTGAAGGGAGAGGTTACTATGTCAGTATAGGTGACCATAGGTCGAGGTGGACACCCATGACATGTGGAGTCCCACAAGGCTCAATTCTGGCACCTCTCCTGTTCAACCTTAACATGCTCCCTCTGAGCCAAACAATGAGAAAGAACCAAATCTCCTACCACAGCTTCGCTGAGGACACTCAGATCTACATAGCCTTACTGCTTAATGACTACAGCCCCATTGACAACCTTTGCCAATG
Organism: Danio albolineatus; assembly: GCA_903798035.1. Taxonomy (NCBI): domain Eukaryota; kingdom Metazoa; phylum Chordata; class Actinopteri; order Cypriniformes; family Danionidae; genus Danio; species Danio albolineatus. The sequence continues at coordinate 1,352,770 of CAIGQQ010030653.1, forward strand.
CATTGATGAAATTAACAATTGGATGTGCCAAAACTTCCTTCAGTTAAACAAAGAGAAAACTGAAGTCACTGCATTTGGGAACAGAGATGAGGTTCTCAAGGTGAATGCGTACCTCGGCTCTAAGGGTCATACAAAAAAAATTAGGGTCAAGAATCTTGGTGTGACTCTGGAATCAGATCTCAGTTTCAACAGTAATGTCAAAGCAGTCAGTAAATAAGCATATTATCATCTCAAAAACATTGCAAGAATTAGATGTTTTGTTTCCAATGATCACTTAGAGAAACTTGTTCATGCTTTTATCAGCAGCAGGGTGGATTACTGTAATGGCCTTCTCACTGGCTTTCACAAAAAGACAGTCAGACAGTTGCAGCTCATTTAGAATGCTGCAGCCAGGATTCTGACCAGAACCAGGAAATCAGAGCACATCACACCTGTCCTCAGATCTTTACACTGGCTCCCAGTTACATTCAGAATAGATTTTAAAGTATTACTACTGGTCTATAAATCACTAAATGGCCTAGGACCCCAATACTGTAACGTTCTGGGTGCCGGAGATTAAAGTCAACGGGAAGCGAGGATCCAATCGCGTTTTATTTAATGATTGCAGTAATCAAAATAACAAAAGGGCAAACCAAAAAATTGTCGTCGAGAACAGGCATGAGATCACAAGGCAGGCTGCAGACTGGATAATACAAAATACAAAAACTGTGGTCAAAACCCAGAAGCAAACTGGAAGCAGGGAAACACCGTTGACAATAACAAACAGAAAGACAGAAGGTAACAAGGAACAGATGGTAATAAGGTACGTATTGCATGGTAAGGATAGTAATGTCGCAGTGGGGAATGAGCGTGTGTGTGCTGCTTATGAAGTGTGTGTGATCAGTCGTGCTGGTCCTCCGGTGGTGCGTGCGCAATCAGTCGTGATCAGGAACAGGAGTGTGTGTGTGTTGCATGGCTGGAATTGTAGTCCTTAAACATGGCTGATTGTAGTTCATGGAAGTGTGTATGAACCAGCGATCTCTGACAGTGGAGAGAGAGAGAGATCGCTGGCAATCGTGACATAACCCCCCCTCTAAGGAGCGGATTCCAGACGCTCCAAAAACAGTTCAGGCGGGAGGTGGAGCGGAGGCGGACCAGGGGGAGGGATGGAGGGACAAGAACATGAAGCATTGACCGTTCGTTCAACCCCAGTGGGTCAGGAGGCTTAGGTTCAGGAAGGACTGTCAGTTCGTTTAACCCCGGTGGGTCAGGACGCTTCGGCTCAGGGAGAACTGTCAGTTCGTTTAACCCCGGTGGGTCAGGAGGCTTCGGCTCAGGAAGAACAGTCAGTTCGTTTAACCCCAGTGGGTCAGGAGGCTTCGGCTCAGGAAGAACAGTCAGTTTGTTCAACCCCAGTGGGTCAGGAGGACTGAGTTCAGGGAACACTGGCAGTTCGTTCGACTCCAGCGGGTCAGGAGGCCTGAGTTCGGGAAATACTGGCAGTCTGTTCGACTCCAGCGTATCAGGTGGACTGGGTTCGGGAAATACTGGCAGTCTGTTCGACTCCAGCGGGTCAGGAGGCCTGAGTTCAGGAAATACTGGCAGTCTGTTCGAATCCAGCGGATCAGGAGGCCTGAGTTCAGGCAGCGACGTCGACTCTGGCGGCTCTGGCGGCACTGGCGGCAGCGACGTCGACTCTGGCGGCAGCGACGTCGACTCTGGCGGCTCTGGCGGCAGCGGCTCTGACAACTCAGACGAAGGCATTTTCAGAACAGGAACAATGACAGGAACTATGGCTAGTACAGGCTTGAAACATGAAACCTTCTTGAGAATTAAAGTCAGAGTGACGCTTACCCTTTTCTGAGCTGGAGGACTGTGAAAGGCTGGCCACTTGAGACGTCTGGGCGGTGCCGGCGAGGCAAGGAGCCTGGCTGGGGCCGGCAGGGCAGGACGTCTGAGTGGTGTAGGTAGGGCCAAGAGCTCGACTGGAGCAGGTAGTGCAAGGAGCTGTACTGGCGCCGGCAGTGCAAAAAACTGTACTGGCGCCGGCAGTGCAAAACGTCTGGGTGGTGCTGGCAGTGCGAGGGGCTGTACTGGCGCCGACAGTGCAAGGAACTGTATTGGCGCTGGCAGTGCAAAACGTCTGGGTGGTGCCGGCAGTGCAAGGAGCCGGGCTGGAGCCGACACTGGCGGGCGCACTGGAGCTAAAGCCAACACTGGCGGGTGCACTGGGGCTGGAGCAGACACTGGCGGGTGCACTGGGGCTGGAGCCGACACTGGCGGGCGCGCCGAGGCTGGAGCCGACACTGGCGGGCGCACTGGGGCTGGAGCAGACACTGGCGGGTGCACTGGAGCTAAAGCCAACACTGGCGGCCGCACCGAGCCTGGAGCCGACACTGGCGGGCGCACTGGGGCTGGAGCAGACACTGGCGGGCGCACCGGGGCTGGAGCAGACACTGGCGGGCACTCTGAGACTGAAGCCGCCACTGGCGAGGAAGCCTTTCTTCTCCTCCTCCGCTTTTGGGTGCGGGTAAACCCTTGGGGGTTGGTTATGGGCTGAGAGGTGGTGCTGGTGGTGAAGAGAGGGGTCCTTTCCCCCTGCAGATATCCCCTCTCCTTCTTCAAACAAACGAATTCTACCACCTCCCAAAAAGTCCATTCACCAAGATCGCCCAGCTCCTCCCAATCAAAAGGCTCATCCAATCCAGCCAGAAAGATGTGGATGAGGGTGCTCTCTCTAAACCCAAGCCCCTGGACTGTCTCAAGGAGATCTTCGGCGTAAATGCCGAAGGGGCGATGATTTTGCCGGTGAGACAGTCCTCTGGCTAGGGGTTGGTTTTGGGGTCCTTTCTGCTGGGAGGAAGCTGGGCGCTGAGAAAATGCCATATGGAAAAAACTGCTGGGTCCTCTTATGGACTGCGACATTCTGTAATGTTCTGGGTGCCGGAGATTAAAGTCAACGGGAAGCGAGGATCCAATCGCAGTTTTATTTAATGATTGCAGTAATCAAAATAACAAAAGGGCAAACCAAAAAATCGTCGTCGAGAACAGGCATGAGATCACAAGGTGGCGATCGTGACAAATACATTACAGATATGCTGACTGAATACAAACCGAACAGATCACTCAGATCATTAGGATCACATAAACTAGAAATTCCAAGACTTCAGTCAAAGCAGGGTGAATCTGCATTCAGCTATTACGCCCCTCGCTGCTGGAATCAGCTTCCAGAAATGATCAGATGTGCTCCAACATTAGGCACATTCAAACCAATACTGAAAACACATCTGTTTAGCTGTGCCTTTACTGAATGAGCACTGTGCTACGTCCAACAGATCGCACTATTGTGTCTTTCTTTTCTTTTCATTCTTTTATAACTTGTCTTAACTCATTTTAATCTGTTATCAGTTTTTTTATTATTTGATTTTATTTTGTTATTCTTCAATTTTATTTCTGGTTATGTAAAGCACTTTGAATTGCCACTGTGTATGAAATGTGCTATATAAATAAATTTGCCTTGCCTTAAAGGGGCCATACAGATATGGCCACAAAAATCGCGCGAGTGATTTAAAGTGGTCTCACAGCTTACTGCAGTATCCCGTGGTAGAGCAGAACATGGACCAACACAAGACGCACATGACCAGCAGGGGGCAGTTATGTAACATAGTGAACATGGACGGCAAGCAGCCAGTCACGTGAGCAAAAGCAGAGAGTGAGCTCCACTAAACATTCCTCCGAGCAGGTCATGCAGACCGGCTAAAGCAAGCGCTCCATTTCGTTTATGCTCGCCGGTAAACCAATATAGCTCAGATCCCAGCAGACACAAAATTTCTCTAGTCGGCTAACTATGTTTTTGCTGCCTAAATTAAAAACACTTTGATCAACACTTTGAAACAAATGAGTTTGTTTCAAAGCGGCATTCTTTCTTGTGCTTTTTTTCTTTCAGTACAGTGTTTAGATAATATTTAATAGGCCTACA
>CAIGQQ010030653.1:1357127-1371750 GCA_903798035.1 Danio albolineatus
TTTGCTATCATTATTGTCATTATTGTTATATAATTATACATATTATCATTATTGTTCGCCGTCATTATTGCAAATGTTTGGCTATCATTTGTAAAAACGCCACCACAAGCCATTAGGTTAGGCCTACCCATTTTATTTATTTATTTAACCTATTTTAATAACTTGTTTTCAGGTTAGATTTTCATATTTTAGGGCAATGAACTTATAGCCTAGAAGTCAAAATACAATCGATATGCTTTAGCCGTTAAAATATGCCTACAGTACATTTTCTTGCGTTTAATTTGGCATAAGTAAATACAGTCGCAGTATAGGCTTGTAGCCAAAATTACATATTTTTTTTAAGTTAATCATTCAGATAACCGTGGCGTTGATGCGCGGAAATTATATATACAGTATATTATTTTAAAATTATATTATATTAAATAATAAATTATATCAAAATTTTTTTTTTTTTTTGCTTTTTCAAAGCCTCAGTGTTCTCCTTCAAATTAATGTTATGTTTTTTGACAACTCTTTAAATTAACTGCCCAGTTTTAGTGCGTTTTATGTGTTTTAATTTCGTTTTGTTTCGTTTTATTTATTTATTTATTTATTTTTTGGCATGTGTGTGCGCAATATGCACGCATATCAGGAACAAAAATAGGACAATTTAATAGGAGCTATATTTATAAAGTATTGGAGCAGAACATTTTTATGCGTTGTGCTGCGCTCTCGGTTTTCTGTGCATTAGGTATGTGTGTGTGAGTGTGTGTGTGTCCGCCATGTTTGCTTGGACACAAACAAATATGCGTTCGATAATACAATTCCTATAAGCATGGCCGGATGAACCAATGGGCATTATGGGCAGAGGCCGATTTCTGAATGTCTATTTACGCTAAGTGCTAATAGCTCACCTGTGATTTTCATTTCTGTGCAATGATTCGTGTGTAGACATTTTTATTAATACATTTCTGCACAGACCTAATAAGAAAACTTCAGCTATAATTTAATCATTTATTATTGTTAATAATAATGATGATGACAAACATAAAATATTAGGGTTTTTTTTTCAAAATATACTGTGTTTTAAGCACCAATTCTACTTTTAAATAAATCATTTTTATTTGTTTTATTTTCCCCTCTAGTTTCCCATTTCTAACATCATCAAAAAACTCGAACTCAAACCGGTTTAGCTGTATATACTGTAGACCAAGCAGGGACTATTAGCATACGAAAAGCGGAATGGGGGTGGGGTACTAAGCTGCACTCTGAAAAAAGATGCTAAATAGCACCAAAACTAGTTCTTTGGCTCGTAATGGGGGGGGGAATACAGCACCTATACAGCACCTTAAAAAATAGGTGCTATATACAGTAGTACTTTGTCAAATGGTGCTATATAGCACCTATATTTTAAGGTGCTCATAATGTACTTTACCCTTTCCGCAAATGAAGCCGGTGTTCTGACAATATATGCTACCTTCTCAGAATGTGCTACTGGTAGCTTAATCTGTCATGTTTCATCTACCAAAACATGGTTAGCACATATTGTCAGCTTCAAATGTCTTTAAGAATGAACTACCACATTAAATAAGGATGTAAAAACAGGGGTAGCACATATTGTCAGCTTCAAATATCTATCGAAATTAACTACTACTTTATTAAACAATGTAGAAAAAGGCGTAGCAGCTTCAAATGTCTATAAGAGTGAACTACAGCCTTAATATTTGTATTTTATTTTATCCGTTTTATATTTAATATGCTTATTAGAGTGGTAGTTCATTCTGATTGACATTTGAAGCTGACAAGATGCGCTACCCCTGTTTTTACACCCTTCTTTAAGGAGGTACAGTAGTTCATTCTGATTGACGTTTGAAGCTAACAAGATGTGCTGTTTTTTTAGATGAGATATGACAGATTGAGCTACCGGTAGCACATTCTGATGAGGTAGCACATATTGTCAGAACACCGGCACCGAAGTGCTGTATTTAAACTTCCTATGCAAATACAGAATGTGGAAAGAAAAAATACAGAAAAGGTACACTTTTGGCGTCAAATCAACTTTATATAAAAATAAACTTTACAGTAAACGTTCATGCACAGAAAGTAATTTTAATCACAGGTACAGATGTAGCCTACAGTACTTCGTAATTCTATGCATTAGCCAATGCATCCGCTACATTCGTGTCCACCATTACGCTCCACCACAGCCGGAAGAACTGTAAACAGTCTGTTTATCTACTTGTTGCACGCCGTTGATGTAAGTTCCTCAAACCAGAATTTTTTTATGGCAGCAACCAACTCGGACTTTGTAGTTGGTTTTGCTACTTTTCGAATATAATCTTTGAGAGCATGCCACACCATTTCAATGGGATTCATATCCGGGGATTTGGCCGGAGTCTTGACCCAGTTTATCCCCTCTGCAACAATGACTTTGCTTGCTGCAGTGTGCTTCGGGTCATTGTCCCGATTGTTCTGAAAAGCGGAATGGGGGTGGGGTACTAGGCTGCAATCTGAAAAAAGGTGCTAAATAGTACAGAAAGTCTAAGATAAAATAAAACGCTCAAGTCAAAATCTTTAAATAATGACTTATGTTAAAACGTTAACAGAGATTTGTGATTATTATCAATTACATTATATTTATTCTAGGGCTGTCAAATGATTAAAAAAATTAACTAATTAATCACACTTTTGTCTGTGATTAATCATGATTAATCACGAAAAACCGTATTTATTACAGAAATAAAAACACAGGCATGTAAGTGCCATTAGAATTTTAAAACAATCAATGACAATAACAAACAAAAATTATTTCCATGTTGGATTCTAAGTGAACTACAAAAAAATCCAAAATACAGGCATTGCAGATATGGAAATTGGAAAATTATAATAACAAAGTATTGAATACAAACAATTGTTTTCATTGTAAAGTTGTTTTGCAAGTTGAGAACATTAATTATAAAGTAGAAACAATTTTGCTCAGTCCTCCTTAATATTTTGGTAGTTGCTAGACAGTGCAGTCTGTTGACATGTGACCTAAGAGTGAGAAAAGTCTCTCACAAGCAGAATCACAGAATCTGCATGTGAATTTCAGTGCTTAAATTCTGTGTGCAACTGGTGCTGTGACAAGGACGCAAGAAGCAAGGGGTACATCAAAGTCACGCACTAAAGACTACAGGCTAGACTTCTTACATGGACTTTGGTCACACCATCTCTAAACATTAAATTCTAAACTGCTTTGAGCGACTGTCTGCGATGTTAGGCGTTTCATCTGTTGTTAGGATATCCACACATACAAAAACACTCTCTCTCTTACACACACACACACACACACACACACAGACAACGCGGGCAGTACAGCGAGCTCACCCGGTATAAGCGACTCCCTTTAGAGTCATCAACGCGCACGGTCGCGTTCATCAAATTTGCTCTAGGCGAACGGTGATCACGCCGCCCTCAACCCGAAAGTGAAAAAGAAAGTGAGCGGTTCACGGATAAACGTGCGGACCGGGAGGGAGGGAGTAGGTGTCGCGGATTAAGCTGGATTTATACTTTCACCTGGGGCCGCATCGCGCGCCTCCGCTGAATGCACGCGCACCTCGAGGCTTTTATACTTGCCGAGGGAGGGGGTAGGTGTCGCGGGGGGTTCGCTCACTATTCTGCCGCCCTTCTCGGCCGCCTCTGTGGACGCACCGGCCCTGAACATACGTCGGCCAGAACAGGAAATAAGAAAAAAACTGCCGCTGCATTAAACGCGTTAATTTTTTTAACGCGATTAATATTTCAAATTAATCGGCGTGCGTTAACGCGCTAATTTTGACAGCCCTAATTTATTCAGTTTTTGCAATTAATTTCTGTAATAATAAAAGATCCATTTTTAAAATGTTTGCATGATGACTCCACACCAAGGCGTTCACTTAATAAACTATATCTATGCAAATGAATGCAGTACTATATGTAAAAAAAACAAAAAACGAAATTATTATATACCAGTATCCTATAGTGTATATACATAAATCAACATACTGCCTTGTTGTTTCTTTACGTGCAGGACACACATTGTAACGCGATGACCCTGTTTTGCGCGTGCACGAGACTGCGTTTTCTCAGTGCGACCTGCATTGTGTCCGTCCTCTATTTTCCACCTGTGGCTGGCTGCACGGGTTGATGAGACGCTCCTGATTTCAAAAAGGCAATTTTTGGTGAGTATTCGTTTGTTCTACTTGTTTCAAGATAATATCGACTGTGTGCAACAAGCGTGATAAAGTTTTGCTTGGTTTGCAGTGAAGTTGGCGGCTAACGTTAGCTAGCTAACTTAGCCCGCCACTCATGCAAACAGGAGAAAAACATGCTGACATAGATATAACGCGTTTTATCACAATGTTCCGACGTTGATTTAATATTTTATTGGTCTTCAGGGTGATGTTGAATCGACGTCAGACTGTGTGAATGTAAGTTATTTTAACTTTGAATCAATGTTTTTTTTTCCCCTTGTATTAATGTTCTGATGTGTGATCACGTGTTATGTTAACGCAAAAAATGACTCAAGATATGTACTACCAAAGTTCAACTTTAAACCAATGTCTGTTTCTTTCTGACAGGGCTTTGATCCTGTTTCAAAATTATTTTCATTTGTTACCTCAGACATGAAAATATTATATTGTTTAACTTCATATGGCTTTTATTCAAATTAAAAGAGCACTGTAAAATGTATGATTTTACTGTTGCTGAAAAATTGCTAATCTGTTCTAAATTGTAATTATGTTTTATAGTATTTATTTTTATTATCAGGTTCTCAAATGCAATTTTGACTTGTTAGGCTTTCAAATATTCCTGTACTTGTAAACATACTAATACATTTATTTTATCTTTGCAGTTTGATCAGCTTTACAGGATTCCTTCTGGCGTCCTCCTAGTGATAGTAAGTATAGTTTTTTACTAAGCTGATATGTGTTGTTATTATTAGTTGAATGTAATGAATGCCATTAATTTACTTTTTAGATCAGTGTATGTGGCAGTGCAAATATTGCAGTTTGAAACTACATAGCAGGTATCTGTTGCAACATTTTAGGCATTTTTAGGGGCAGTTATCGCTATCTTTGTCAATGCACAGATTGCCCATACACAAATTATAAAATATAGATGCATGGCTGTTTTGTTTAATATTTTCCAGGTGAATGCAAAGTTCCTGTGGATCACTACCAAGCCACTACAATCAAAGTTCTTGTCACAGCTCGACCACTTCTCTAACTAGCTAATACAGATCTTCAAGAAGAAATGGGGAATGAAGGGGCAAAGGATCAAGGATGTCCTTGCAGTTAAAGATTTGGTTAGTAGATGTGCATGAAACATCCTTTCATTGTATTGGGGTGGTTATTGTAAGGTTTTCTTGTTTATAGCTGCTCACTTGAACACTTTTAAGAAGTAATGCTTGCATGCAGCACACTCTGGTGTTTGCATTTCACCCAATGAATACACCAATTATGTCTGCATAAACCAAATATTGCAACTGCTACCTTGTTGAGAGCATTTAGGGGGAGGGCACCTTGATGGGCACAACCCTCTGCTCTCTTTCATGTGCGCTTACATTTATACAAATTCCTGTCTTGATTGGTGCTTCTGCTTTAGTGTGATGACATCAACACCAGAAGGGAGTGCATCCTGGGAAGCCTTGTCATCTACCTCAGTGAAGATCCTAACTCCTTTTTTTAAGGCATATTTGGTAAGTATGATTATGTTTCTCATGTAGTCTCTTAACAGTGTAACCCAGTAGTTTAACTCGGTTATTTCTCCCATGGCACACAGTTATGGAACTCATGAATATATGTTGTGACTTATGTATAAATTACACAAAATATTTATCATTGCTTTTGACTGTGTTTTCAGGCCCCTGGCAATGAGGATGTGGAGAGGGACATCTTAAGCGCACAGTCATGGGCTGATGTTATGACAATAGGAAGCCAGAGGATGTGGGAATTGTGATCGAAAGTCCAATTCACCTGTACCACCTGAATTATCCAATTCACCTGTACCGCATATCTTTGGACTGTGGGGGAAACCGGAGCACCCGGAGGAAACCCACACCAACACGGGGAGAACATGCAAACTCCACACAGAAACACCAACTGACCCAGCCGAGGCTCAAACCAGCGACCTTCTTGCTGTGAGGCGACAGCACTTGAAATGAACTTGACTTGTTGAAATACGATTCAACACTGCATTTTTTATTTTATTTATTTATTTTTTTGATACTCCAAAAAGCTCTTCTCCAGTGTAAAAGAGCCAACTGTGTTTTTGTTTGAATTGATCATGTGCTACACAGAAAAAGTCATACACCTCTTGAGTAACCAGCCTTTTTTAATATTGCTATTATCATAATGACTTGAAGAAACATTGGGGGAAAAAACTATTTATTTTTGATTGTTCTTCACATTCCATTAAATGTGCTTTGTTTTAGGTTGATCTTTTTGGGTGTGGGCATTGTTACATAATATAAGACCTCTTGTGCCTACTTGTTTTATATCTCCTGATACTAAAAATTGTCTGTGTGTTACTGTTTAAATTAGTCATGTAAAACAGGCAGTAGTTTCTGCCTCTTTATTGTTCAACATATTACATATATTGTGCTTTTAATGTATGTTATAATTAAGTTAAATTTTGATGAAGTGCCTCCACTCTCTTAATGTGTTAGTGGCTTTGGGGGACATGTGATACATTTACTTCACACCAGATGCAGGACCTCTTGAAGTGTTTTAAATGTTTTTTTCCAATAAAAGAAACTCAATCTGTTTGGCTTGTGTGGTAATAAAATAAATAAATATTTAAAAATAAATAGTATGGAGAATATATTTCCATTAAATTAATTTATATTGAGTTGAACGAACGTAAATCGATTAAAGTAATTTAATGGATTTCTATTTGCTCAGCTATATTTGATAAAATTGAGGTGGGCTAACTCAATTACATTTCGTTATATGGATGATATTTTTTTGTGTTGGGGTTACGTATATTTATTGGATGGAAAACCTGCACACAATTAAACTGAGTTAACCCAATGAGTTATTTTTTTGAGTGTATTTAAACTAATATTTTATGTTTATCATCATCATTATTATTAATAATAAATAATTTAATTAAATTATAGCTAGTTTCTTCGTAGGTCTACATTTTTGGTCTACATTCAAATATATTGTTCCAACGAATATTTGTAAACTGCATTGCAAACTTGGTCCGTGTACCTGCAGCTTCTTATGTTCTATTCCCAGTTATCCCCACATGCCCTATTCATTTAATGTTCCAACACTTAAACTTGGAATTATTTAAAAAATATTAAAGTCATCTGAAGCTTAGATTTGTCCACCTGTCAGGTTTTGAACCATATGGGTCAGCATGTGTGTTTGGATATAACTCCGTTTTTTACCACACTGAAAAAAATGTCTGCAAAACTGTTACAAACAATTTATTTGTGTTGAATTTAAACAAACAATTTAAATTTAACAATGTTCAACTTAATTTGTTTGTTTAAATTCAGCCCAAATAAATTGTTTACAGCCACTTAAGGTAAAACAAATTGAGTAAATCCAAGGAATCAGACTTCGTTATTATTGTTCATTTATTCCTTTGCTGGAAATTAGAACTAAATTTAGAAATAGTTTTGAAACAAATTTTTGCGCTTAACAAACGAAATTAATTATGTAGGCTAATGGATGTCCGTGCATACAACACCGTTTTCCACGAAAGAAAGAAAGTGAAAGTAAACGAAAATCGGAGGCTCATAAAGTCCAGCCCGTTTGTTATGCGCCTATGTGGATTCAAAAGCTTAATGCACACAGATTGCACAGCAAAACACAAATATCTCTATATAGGAAAAAATTGAGATTAAAATGTTACAAAAATCACTAATTTTCTTATAAATATAACCACTGCGTCCATGTCTCATCTGAATCCATTAGCCTACATATTTAATTTCGTTAGTTAAGTGCAAAGATTTGTTTCAAAACTATTTCTAAATTCAGCTCTAATCTCCAGCAAACGAATAAATGAACAATAATAACGAAATGTGGTCAAACTACTGAGTTATATCCAAACACACGTCCTGTTCTTATGCCCCATATGATGCAGACATCTCCGAAACCCCACAGGTGGACAAATCTACACTTGTTTATTAAAACTAATAGAAATATGCATGTAATAAATAATAAACAATACTGCTAGTACTAATAATATAAAATGCCAATTGTCATAAATAAGCTGAAAAAGCCCCTCGACATGAAGGCATGGAGGCCGTGTTTTTTTTATTTATGTAGTAAATAAACAAAAAATTAACATTTTAATCCTTTATTATTATTATTTTCATCTGTAAAGATATTATCGCTGTACATCCTGTGCGTATAAGCAACGTGTAAGCGGTCAGACCCACATAGCCTATGCGCATTACGTGCATATATATATATATATATATATAAATATTACATGTCAGGAGATATTATATATATATATATATATATATATATATAATTAGCAAATATATGACTGAAGTTTGTAATGCCACATTTATGGAGCATTCATTAAATCCTTATCCATAGCATACGTTAATGTTTTTATTTTATAGTAGGTTATTTATTAAGAAAAACAATAAATAAATAAACGACATCCTACTTATTATTGTTATTATTAATATAATTATTCTTATTCTATATTAACTGAATATATGTGAACGGCACATACAGTACAGGGCCTGTGTTTCTATTTCAGGAACGAATTATTCCAACTCAACGAGATTTGACTCTCTTTTTGACTTCGTCATATTTCACCTCTGGAGGAATGGGTTTTGATGTTGTAACAAACGATTTGATTATTTTCTCGTGATGATTAATTAACATTTTTTATTTTACCATGTTATATAAAAACATTAACACTTGTTTGATGTCACAGAACACATTTTTACCTGCAGTTTTCCCAATCTGTTTGTAAAAAAAGCTCTGTTTGCACGACTTGATTAATAGCCTCATATCCAAATACTTTATAAATAACCTTTTAAAACAATACAATTATAATATACTCCGTTGTTTGTTTTTAGGAAATATCTAAAAAAACATTTTAATGTTTGTGCCGCAGCATGATGACTGAGACAATGGAAAAGCGGTTGTTCCTTGCGCCACCTGGTGGCTATTGCGTAAAGCACAGAAATGTTTTTTTTTTTTTTTTTGAAAAGCAGTAACCTGCGTGAATGCGAATGACGAATTGCAGTACTCCGGCTGAAAAAACACGCATTCTCAAAAGCCATATCTGTAACTAATTTTGGTCAGCGATCCACTTTCACTCTCTTGCTTAAATTCATGCCTTTTTTCTGTATCTTCTTGTGTTTATTAATAACCTGGTTTACACATCCCTAATTGTTATGCAGTTCAAAACATAACATATGAATGTGTTTGAATGTAGAAGAAGCCTACTTGAGCAATACACTGATTTTGTTGTGCTTCGAAATACAACGTTTGAATATGCCAAATTGTACAATGCCGTGATGTTATGTTGTTTCAAAATACAACATATTAACGTTTTAATGTAGAAAAATACAACGTGGGTGTTTTAAGGAGCAAAAATACAACATATGGGCTCTTATATGCTGTTGTATCATCACTCACATTGCAAGTCATATCTCTCCGGTCCCTCATCTGGGATGCTCTACATGAACTGGCCTCCATGACAAACTAATTTAATAGCCCTGGACTAAGGTATGTCTTTACACACTAAAAAAGTACTGCTGACGGTACAAACTAACTTTGCCATCTAAATAAACAAAGACCACTGATCACTTACTTACCAAATCTGTAGACAGGACAATCAACATGAACTGGAGCCATATATTTTTTTAAAAGGAGACGAGCGACAAATCTGGATTTTCTCATTTTCAGATGCGAAAAGCTCTTGGGTAAAAAAATCTTCAATGTTTGGACTCTAAGTAGTGAATATTAAACAACTCTGAGCTGAACTGAACTCCAACATTAATAACTGGACTGACATTTTCAATTTACTTTAACCTTCTATGTGAAGCTGCTTTGACACAATCTACATTGTAAAAGCGCTATACAAATAAAGGTGAACTGAATTGAATTGTTCCTTACAAACGCATTTCTGTCACGTATCGCATGCACTGTGGTCCACATGTGAGTCCAGCTGTGCTCTCATAGTGGGAAATGAAAACAAAACAAATCTTTGTTGAAGCACATTTATAAACTCAACACTGACTACCTGTGTGTCCAAACAATTCTTCTTCTTCCACTTGTTTTGGCAACACAACGGGGCGTCTCTCTGCCGTCTGAACACTGTAACAGGTAAATACAATCTCCGAAGCTATCACACATATTAATGAATTTGCACCGCATACACAATAGAGAGCGCTGATTGGTTTGAACCAAGTCTTTCTCATGAATTAATGCTGCACACTCAGAGATGTCACGATGCACGATGGGACAAATATATGACTGTCAACAGTTTTGGTGTTTTTATGACCCTATAACGTGTATCCTGTCACATTTGCAGTGCAAAAAAAGTGCAAAGCTAACGTGTGTGTATGTGTGTGTGTGTGTGTGTGTGCGTGCGCGCACGTATACGCGAGTGAACTTTATAATGACATTGTGTGTGACTCAATGCTAAAGAAAGGCTTAAATTAACTCCACAACAAATATATAACATAACTGTTGTGAAAGTTCTTACTGTAGTAATAGAGAGCTGCTTCATTCTTGTCTGTCACTGAGCTGTTTGTCTACATCAGGGCTATTCAATTGACGGCCCGCGGGCCGAACCCGGCCACCAAGACAATTTGTTCTGGCCCTCCAATTAGTGTGACCAAGACATCAGAAAAAAATTTAGTTCAGTCGAAAAACGGCCGCTATAGTTATGAAGTGCTGTTCAATACAGCACGAGCTGCAGTTGAAAGCTGCGCAGAGCGTGAGTCACCTGACATTAATGCGAGTGGCGCGGGCAGCCAAAAACATTTGGATATGTAGAAAAGACCTTTTGTACAATGCACTGATATTGTTGTGAGGGACGCCACGATTAGCCAATTTCAATGCACTTTAATTTGTCACAGTTAATTAATCATAAAGGCTTCTCAATTGCGCATTTCTGTTGCACAGAATGAAACTGCTGCAATTTAACAAAGTTATGCCACCTGTGCCCTAGTTTAAAGTTGCGAGCTTGTACGCCGCTGCCAATACGCACACACACTGGATTAACTATAGCGGCGGGCCGTTCCAATCCTTTCGTTCTTTCAGTGCGCAAGTTTTTTATTTCTAATGTAGAATAAGCCAATGTCCGCGCGCAAGCAGAGCAACGCGCTCGCAGCTTTCCGGGCGCATGCAGTAGAAAACATCGCGGTGAGGTTGTGCGTGCCTTTCAGTGCAATGTAAAAAAAAGATATGTTAGACGAAATATTATTAAAATGATTATGTATGTACACTCAGAATTAAAGGTACAAGAGCTGTCACTGGGGCAGTACCGTTTCAAAAGGTACATGTACCCAAAGGTGCATATTAGTGCCCAAATGTGCCTAAAAAGTATCTTTGAGGTACCATTATAGACCCTTCAGATACAAATATGTACCTTTTGAAAAGTGATAGCTCCTGTACTTTTATTTCTGATAGTGTATGAAAGCAGATGATCACAACAGTTAATCTAAATACTTAGGCAACAAAAACAATTACAATGTTAAAACAGCTCACATTTGCCAGATTTAAAAAGGTATAATAAATAATCTGATGGGTATTTTGAGCTGAACTCACTGAAAGTTAAAATTGGTGCCCTTTAAGATTGCTACTTTTACTTGAGCAAATATTTCCTTAAGTAGCCTACCTGTACTTTTACTTGAGTATAGATTTTGGATAGGCTAATCTTTGATTGTGGCTTCAAATCACAGGTATAAATTATATATTGGACTACATTCAATAAGGGTGCTTTCACACTTGGTTCAATTGCCTGGACCGTACCCAAGTTCGATTGTCCCCCCTTGCCACCTTCTTGGTTGGTTTTTGTTCACACTGTCTTTTTTCCTTCTGAACCCCGGTACGTTTGCGTCATCAAGCCGATGTTTTGTGTAAGGCTGTTGCCAGGCGACGGACACGAAAGCAAAGCGCCAAAATTGAAAGACGTCCGCACATTGCGGTTGTTTCGCTTTTACTGAACCTTTTGGTTTAGAACATACAGAAAACGGCTCGCGTCTATCTGCCGCAAACATATTACATACGTTCAGAACATCATGCGATGTCCAAGCTGTTTTTGGAGGAGACAAGCATTATCACTGTGTTTGCTCTGGCTCAGTCGCGCTTGTCAGCGCGTGATACTCAGACACACACACAGACACACACACGCACACGCACGAATGAAAGTCATAAAAACTATAGTTTGCTGTACTGTTGACGGTTCACTTCCGGCTTTTGGTACGATTGCATTCATACTACAAGTGAACCATACCAGAGTTCACATGAACCGTACCCCAGACCACCTCTTTCAGGCGGACTCGGGTCCGGTTCACGGGTGCGGTTCTTCAGAAGACGTGTTCACACTAGCTAAACGTACCGTACTATGACGTCAAACGAACCCGGGTGCGCACCAAAAGTGCTAGTGTGAAAGCACCCAAAGACAAAAGTTATTTTAAATTGTAATACTTCACAATTGTACAAATTTCTATTGCATTTCTGATCAAATAAACCCAGCCTTAAATGAGCAGAAGTCTTACTAAACCCTAACCTCTGAATGGTAAAGTATATATTTAAAACAAAGTTGACACACCATCTTTAGGAGGATCCTTCCCTTCAGTTTGGCTGTCGATCTCATCCCTGTCAAATGGGTTGACGTGACCCTGGCGAAAACGTGCAAGTCTTTCATTATATTCCATGACACTGGTCACATCTGTAGAAGACAGACAGCATGATCAATGTATTAACCAAAACACATAACTGGAAAGTTAAAATATAAAAATTGTGTCCTTATTACATTTCTTTCATTTATTTATGTATTTTATGACACTACTAATGCAACAACAAAAAAGACTGCAAGGTTTTGTAAACACATGCAGTACTTTTTGGAAGAAACAACTGTACAGAAATTTTTTATTTTTGAAATGTGCATTCTGTGTTGAAAAGTCAGTTCGGTGTGTGTGTTAGGGTTGTGACGATGAGGAAATTTTCCCACCGGTTAATCGACATGTGACAACACCAGTAATACCTTTGTGGGGACTCAGCCACGTTTCTACGCTGAATCCATAATCCGCAGTCACAGAGCTTCGTGAAAGTTGCAACCAAACTAATAACAACCATAGAACGTTTATTGCGTAGCTTACATTAAAATGTTTTTAAAACGAATAAGAAAATGAAAAATAAAGATAAATAAATAAATTGCAAAGTTTAAATAAGATTAAACGAATGAAGAAACAAATATAAAAGAAAAACTTCCAAAATGACATTAGCTATATGCTTCAGCGGCAAAGCACGCACTGATTTGTTAAATAAAATAATCTAGCCTAAATAAAATTAAAGTGAAATATTCAGAGAAGCCTATATAAACTGTTTTTATTGTTAGTGACAAAACCATCCGTTGCGCCAGTCAATTACAATTTAATTCGTTTAATAAAGTGTTTTTTTCTTTACATCTCCCACCATGCTGGTACATGCACACTTTAAATCACACAAGAGGGATTTGATACAGACCCTCTCTGACTTTGCAAGGACAAATCTTTTCAGGCAGTTTCAGACTTCATTAAAGGGCCATGAAACACCAAAACACATTTTTTGGGCTGCTGACAGTCATATATTTGTCCCACGCTGCTATAAACACTATTAGGACACATATAATTGACTAAAAAGTGAAAATGGGTTGTTTTTGCGCTATTTCGAGCAAATTCGTTCTTCCGGTTTGAAACGAATTTGTGAGGCTGCGTCACGCCGTTGAGGTCTATGCATATGGTCCAGCGTGGAGAGTGGACGTCTCTCCCGGCGCGAACAAGTTGACATCACTCAGCGTGCGGCATTAATTCATGACATGGCCTTTGTTCAAACCAATCAGAGCGCTCTATTGTGTATGACGCGGAGCTTCATTAATATGCGTGACTTAAGTTGGCGTTTAGTGGTGTTTGTTTGTTTATGAAGATGGCAAAGTTAGTTGGTTTCGTCTGCAATACTCTTTCAGTGTTTAAAGACAGACCTTAGTCAAATGATTAGAACTGTTGCTGAGTTTACAGCACGTTAATATCACTACAGTATTATAGACTGAAAGATCCGTGTAAAATGTAAACATCTTAATCAAACGATTACTGTCGTGTAGATTTTTCGCCGCATTTAGTGACAGATTAGTGTATACATACCTACCGAGTGCATCTAGTTACGGAGATATGCGGAGGATTTATTTTCCTGAAATATGCCGTGCGTTTCAAATACTCCATTAAATCTGCACTCCTTCAGCAGTTACTAACATTTAATATCTGGTTTGTCACGGGGGACACGCAGGAAATGTTCGTGAATAAACGTTAAAGTGCCAAACTGCAGTTAAAGTCCACAAATTAATAATTTGGTAAATAATTAGATGACTGAAGTCCATGTGAACACCAGGGTTCTTGCACCATTTTAAAAGTAAAATTTAATGCTTTTTAAGA
>CAIGQQ010030653.1:1376750-1388275 GCA_903798035.1 Danio albolineatus
GTATATATATATGTAATTTTTTAAATATATTATATTTATATTATATATAATGAATAAAATAAATATATATACTTTATATATAAAACTTTATATAACTGAAAAAGTGTAAAAACTTAAGCTCTCGCGATCAAATGAAAATTTGAATGCAGAGCTTTGAAGGATTAATATGCAAATCAATATTATTTAACATTCATGTTGCACGGGTTTGAATTGAGATCGCAACCTTTTAATGTTTGTGCAGCTTTACACTAGATGCATTAATGCAGGCTAAACAAACAGTGACAGAAAACACCTTTAATTAAAAACCTAAGAAAGCATTTAGGTATGTCCCACCACAACTTCTTCCTTCATTTTACAGGGAAGCAAAAATGCTTTCATACACGTGATTTGAATGACGCAGGAGGTGATCTCTCTGCAATTGTTATAAATGCTGGATTAACCTACAAGTTCAAAAAAAGTTATTAATCCGTGGGTCACATGCGTTACTGTGATTCGTTACACCTCTACTACTGATATAAGTTAACCTATTTGTTTTTGCATATTGCAACAGTGATATATCTTTTTTTCTACTTGTGCATATCCTGTCACCTCAACCAGCTGGGAGAATGTCAAGTTGTGGATCAACGTAGTTTTTTTTGAAGGCAAGTTATGATTTCTTGAATATGCTATATTTACTTACTCTAAACTCCACGAATCATTGAATATGTTATTTTTAAATGATTGCAGTTTGTTTTCATATTTTTTTAGTCATGCTGGAGTCTTAAGTTATATGTATATCCCTATATCCTTGCATCAGGAACCACCAGATGAGCGATCAGCAGCTACAACATCATTTTGTATAAAAAGGTCATCCTGTGGCTGGACAGTATTTCATTTACAGGACATTGATGAGATTTCCAAGATCCAATTTGTTTTCATACAAGTTTACAGAATTTATACTGTAAAAAGTGTCAATAAATCGATGCAGACGTGTGTTATTTATTATCATTAACTGCCACAAACAAAATGGCGCTACAAAGCAACTACCATCATTGTGAAACTAAAACAAGCAACGTCATCACAACACTAGGATCCTTAAGGAAATCCTTAGCTAAAAACTGAGCAACAAAAAAGCATTGTGATTAGAAAGACCACACAACTTAATCAGGAAATACTGACAGCAAATGCTTCTTGAAAGAACAGAATATAGTGGCATATAAAAGCTATGGTGAATTATGTACCAAAAGGAATTGTGTGTATAACTGTATCACCACACACATCCCCTCATTTCATCATTTCAAAAGAAGAGTCAACAGTAAGGTGGGTGGATTAAACGACCACTGTGGCTCCGCCGCGTGGGGGGTACAGGTGACTGGTCTGCAGAAGCAGAACTCCAAGTGATGTTATATTCTGAGTGAGGAGGCCGTGGCGGGAGCCTGAGGTTGGGAAACTGCAGCTGGGGTGCTTCCTCATCGCAGGGGTTTTGCCAACTAAATGGGCGTGGACACATCCAAGTGAGCTGGTTTAAAGTGGTCGACTGAAACTCGCTCCTGTTTGACAGCCATGTCCACTACAAAATGTTTCCCTGCCTAAACAACACAAAATGAGTTGTTGACAGACTATGTCCACATCAACATGGTCAAATTGTCTTTCTGGTACATGGAAAGGTTCTAAAGGGGCTTTGGTATGTATTTTGGCTGGCTGACACCCTTATTGAGGCCATGCCATACAAACTCAGTAAACCAGTCTATGTGATGCTTTTGCACCTGGATGGGAAAGATTGTGGACTGCATTAAAAACTTGTCATCTCTATTGTGTGGTGACAATTAGTCGAGGCTTGGCTGTGGAAACGTCACATAAGAGTGTGGTGCCAGCATTGTCAAAAGCATTAGTCTCTATCTGCAAACCTGTAGTACAGGTTTTGAGAGATTGTACCTAAGGGTCACTGACCAGGTCTATGGTTATGTCATTGTAATCTAAACCCAAACAGACAACACCAACCACCACACGGGAGAGGCAGTGATCAACGTGGTTGTTTTTTTCCAGCGACATGCAGCAAGTCGGTCATGAATTCAGATATGTATGACAGTTGGCTTTGCTGGCGAGCAGACCAAGGCTTTGCCGCTTTGGCCATGGCAAAAGTGAGTGGCTTGTGGTCCACAAAATCGGTAAATGGACGGCCTTCTAACAGACAACAGAAGTGTTTGATGGCAAGGTAAAGTTTGTCAAATGCGCAGGGTGTAATTGTCGACTGAAGAAAGCAAGGGGCTGCCATTTACTATCCACCCATTGCTTATACACAGCACCAACAACATAATCTGAGGTATCTGATGTAATGCAATCGGGGCTGTAGGCGATATATGTACCAGCATAGTAGCATTTGCTAGGGTTGTCTTAGTGTCAGTGAAAGCCTTGTCTTTGTCTGCAGTCCAGTCTACACTGTGTTTGGGCTTTTTACCTTTCAAAGCCCTGTACAAGGGTTGCATGAGTTGGGCAGCTTAGGGTATGAAACAGTGGTAAAAAGTTCACCATTCCAAGGAACTCTTGCAAGAACTTGACTGTGAGGGTAACTGTGCAATGGCCTCAACATTTGAAGGAAGGGGGACAGCCCTATCCTTAGTGACTCTATGCCCCAAGAAATCAATTATGGATAAGGCAAACTGACATTTGGTTGGATTAACGTTTAATCAATGTTGACTGAGTCGCTTAAAAAGTGTGCAGAGGCGCATCGAATGCTCAGATTTGGAGGTGCTAAGTGAAAAAGAAAAGCCAGGTCTCGCAACAGAATCCATTAGTCGTTGAAAAGTTTGAGATGCATTTCTAAGTCCAAGCGGCATACGCAGAAAAGCAAGTAGCGTGATTACTGCCGTATTGGGAATGTCTGATGGCTGCACGAGCACTTGATGGTATCCTACCTTGAAAAATATGATCTGACAGGTGGGCCTGAAGTAGTTATGTGGTGTTCCACACCATGTGCAGAGAAATTGGGCAGCGTAAGGGCTCGAAATTTAGTGAGCAACAGGTGGAAATCATTACCAGCAGGAATCATGCTAGACAGTGTGGTAGAATTATCCTCACTAAACTTACATGTGTATGAACAAAACGTGACATCGTTGATCAATCAGCAGTTCTTACATCCACTAACACTCCATGTGCACACAAAAAATCTGAGCCTATGATAGAAAACGCTACCTTTGCTGTAACAAACTCCCAGTCAATACGATGTCCACCAAAACACAACCTTGTGCCATACGTGCAGATGGGGCTGCCATTAGCTGCTTCCATAGGCGGGCCATGGCTCTCAGGCTATCACTGCAATTTTATCTATTAATTTATTTAGATTTTTGTTCTCGTTCTTGTGCTTTTGTTAACCAATCAGAGCTGACGCAGCACACAGGGCAATTACATCTAAGCTGAGCGGGTGAAAGACGTTAACCAATCAGAGCTCCCTCCGCGCACAACGAAATTGAGCGGGAGAAGCAAATAGGTGGTTTTGATTTACGTTAGTTTTTATTTATTGTTCTCACTGGAATTGAGGTTAGTTCATCTTTATTTGTTCATATTGTCTGTTTTTAGGACCATTTATTACAGTTTTGTTAATCAAGCAGTTAGTGCTACTGTGTACAGTATGTGTTTAACTAAAGCTGAGGTAAGTTGATCTTCATTTATTTTATAATGTCTGTTTTAAAGACAATTTTACTAGTTTTATTTTTTAAACTTAATACTATGTTATTTCATTGTCAAATGTTTAGTTCTGCAGTTCTTGTGCACTGAATACGTTTAGAATGTATGTAGCACGTTTAAAAAAGTAATTGCCAAAAAAAAAATGCAAATTAAATCGCAATCGAAATAGTTGTTAAAAAAAATAAATAAAATAAAATAAAAAAATTTGCAATATGATTATTTTGTCCATATTGCACAGCACTAGTAAAAACACAGGCCAGGGGGCAGCTGTTGTTGAGAAGTTGCTGCGAAAAGTGGGGGTTATCCAGTTGTGTAGAAATATACTGCACGTGGAAAAGTGCAGACACATACAGTAGTGTTGTTGGCTTGGCAAAAAAAAAATGTATCAGCTTCCTCAGCTAGCTCTCGGCAATCAGTGATCTTAGTGCTGGCTAGTGCAACCCGTACATGGGCAGGCAAGTGGTGCAGACACAGCTGGACAAACAGAAAACCTGGTTTGTGTTCACCAAGAAGATCCATCATTCGGTCCTTTAGTTTGGAGGATTTGCTGTCACCCAGTCCTTGGAGAGAGAAAAGTCTGTTGGCTCTCTCAGCGTCAGAAAGTTCAAAAGTTTTCAATAAATGTGCTTTAAGAGAGTCATAGTTCCCCGTTGCTGGAGGATTTTCAGCAGGCCCATCACTCTGGATGTCGTTAAACTGTTTAATACCGATACAACGTAGTAGTATTTCGTGGCATCTGCGAAGATCTCTCGTAATGCGAACTGAGCTTTGGTTTAGGCAAAGCAAGCAGACGCAGATGATTCCCAACTCTCCAGGAGTTTACTGTTAGTGTGACAGTGTTCGCGGTCATCAATGTTACACTGAATACGTTCAGCAGACAAACGTTAGGGTCACCAGTATAGAAAGTGTCGTTAAATCGTCGCAGACGCACTTACTATTTGACAATTGCGTGCAAATACAGTCTTTTAATTTAGAAACAGCTTGTGCTTTTAAGCCTTTAAATGCTACCCTCTCTGTGATGTCGTGAACGCCATATTGCTTTTTGGTTCCTCTTATCTGATTGGATGCTGTGAGCATGCTGTTTTTTTTCTGTGACCTGGTAACAACCAGTACAGCAAAGAGACAGCAACATAGCAGCAACATCAAATTATGAGGATTAAAGGAAACATCTGTTTCTAGCGTCTTGGAAGCAGACATTTAGGTGGGTTCAACACAATGAAAAAAATGTTGTGTTTTGCACAGTTTGAGGGGCTCACGGTAGCACAGTGGATAGCGCAATCACCTCACAGCAATAAGGTCGCTGGTTTGAACCTCTGCTGGGTCAGTTAGCATTTCTGTGTGGTGTTTGCACATCTCCCCATGTTGGTGTGGGTTTCCTCCGGGTGCTTCGGTTTCCCCCACAAGTCCAAAGACATGAAGTAAAGGTGAATTGGATAGGCTAAATTGGCCGTAGTGTATGTGTGTGAATGAGTGTGTATGGATGTTTCCCAGTGATGGGTTGCAGTTGGAAGGGCATTGGCTGCGTACTGTATAATACTGGATAAGTTGGTGGTTAATTCCACTGTGGCGACCAATGATTAATAAAAGACACAAAATGTAGGGAGATGCATCATTTTATAGTTAAATGCAAAGAAATAAAAAGTAAATAATTTAATGCCCTGTTACATATGATCATATTCTGAATTTTATACATTATATACATAATCACAATTTGTTATATTATTATAAAGACAATCATGTTTATATAAACAATATAAATATGTAATCTATAAATTTTTCAAAATAATTATCAAATTATGCACACACACCCCAAAATAAGGTGCTGAGGTGGAAGAATTATCTCCAACTGTACCTCAGGTCTAAATGCAAACATAGTGGATTGTGGTGCAGCAGGTCCCTTGCTCATCTATTCCAACCATTAGCCCTGCCAATAAATCTGGAAATTGTAAACATGGCCAAACACAACAGCATGCATAGTCGATGTGTCTGAATAGTAATGACCTCGACTGATACAAAGTCTGCCAGTCTACAATTTTCGTATTGACCTTTTTCTTCAATGCGGAAGAGCACTTGTTTTTGCGATTGTTTTAGAACTTCTGATTCAGTCGCCTAAGGGAGAAATGACTAGGAATAATAAACGGCAAAAAAACAGTCAAACTACTCGCTCTGCAAACAAGGCCCAATCCCAGTTCTATTTTTGTACCCCTTCCCCTTGGCCCTTAAAACAGAGTGTAAAGGGGAAGGGCTTCAAAATGTACCCCTTAGAATTGGTACAGCACTACAGCATATGCTTCATATGAGATCGGACAATCGCGACTGCTGTAGTTATTCGAGTTGTGTTATTTTTTGGTATTTATCTTCAGGAAATCACAAGGCATAATTTAATGATCATAAGGCATATATTATGTTATCATAATGATCTAATGTGGCAATAAGATCGTAAATATACTGTGCATTTACACCATGGCCATATTCATCTATGTAAACATACCAAAACAACATTAACATTATAGCAATGTAAAAAGGTTATAGAAATTTCTGACAGGGTATTCGAGTGTCATCGTGTGACAGAATGTTGTGGGACCGCTATACAGGAGTTATTATTATGGATTTGGATCGCAAAACTTAGCGGTATTTAGTTTAGCGTTTTTTTAAAGCATAACGGTAAAACACGAACGCGGCTATAAATATATTTAAACATGTGCTTGTTTGTAGTAAAAATTTGTAATAATGACTAAAAATTAGTGATGGGTCATTCTTGAACGATTCGTTCATTTTGAACAAAACTTCAATATGACTATGGAATGACGAGTCATCTCCGGTAGTGATTTGTTCATCCACACATGCACATATTTTTTGCTGGTGGTTTCGTTTATTTTTCATGTCTTTTGAGTCATTCATCAGGTGAAAGACTGAGGTCAATCATATGCATTTAGAGCCGGAAAAGGATTTGATCCATATATCTCTTGAGTCCTCAGGTTTAAGTCATTTATCTTTCTATCTTGACTGGACGCTACAGCATAATTGGGTGTAGAAATTAGTAAATGGTTCAAAATCCTCTTTAGAGACGGGTGCATCATCATCATTAATTATATTATTATTATTATTATTATTATGTGTATTTCTGATCTTAAACTGTAGCTCCACTGTGCACTGCAATGAGAACCTTAGTCAGTAATGCAAATGTACAACTGGATTTTTGTTGCATCATGGATCATAATTTAGACTTTTCACAAAATTATCAAACAACGTTTTATTTAATTTAAAGCTTACTTGTTTTTATTTATTAAAAATCCTACCTTGATGTGCACTGATTTTTTTTATTTTTATATTGTGATCTTAAAGTAATCTGTTTTGTTATAAATCTTTTCTGGTAAAAATTCTAATAATAATAAAACAATAAAAAACAATTAAACAGTGTTTATAGTGTTTCTAATGCCTGCAGCATCATATGTTACAAACAGTCCACAAAGACAATATGCTTTATTAAATAACTCATCTCTTATGCTTTCTTTCACATTATGTGACAAAATAACGAACGACTTGAATAAACTAAGTGATTCGTTCATTCACACATGCGCATGTTGTGTAGTGCGGGAGAAGATCTCTCGAGTACTCTATCAGGTTTGAGTCTGTTTGTTCATCACGTGAAAGGCAGAAGATTTGATCCGTTCATCTCTTGAGTCCTCGAGTTTAAGTCATCACGTGAAAGGCAGAAGCCAATCGCATGCATTTAGAGTCAGAAAGAGATTTGATCCGTTCATCTCTCGAGTTCTCGGGTTTGAGTCATCCTGTGAAAGACTAAAGCCAATCATATGCATTTAGAGCCGGAAAGAGATTTGATCCATTCATCTCTCGAGTCCTCTGCTTTGAGTCATCTCGCTTTACATGCTGTCACGGGCTGAACAAACGTACGACTCAACCTGAAGACTCAAAAGGTGAACTGATCATGGCTCCTTTTTTTTAGCCCTACACCTTCAAGCTAAAGACGGTTGGGACACCTCTACACCTTCACGGGAACGCGCAAAACGAGAGGGTAGTGGTGAGGGGAAGGGCTAAGGGGACAGTGTCGCAGGGAAAGGCATGCAACAAACCCCTACCACCTAACTACTGTGTGGCATGCACGGTCTCCCAGCTTAGCAGGTCTGTCATCATAAAGCATGTTCTGACATAAATAATTAAGCAGCAGGATAAGAAAACTCAGTCTGTGAATAATTATGAGAAACTGCCGTGTCATCACTCCACTAGCAGTCCTAGATAAAAATTAGCTGACAAAAGCTCAAAATTATTCACAATTGAAGCTAACGTGCTAGCATTGTCTTAATTTATGCTCAACAAACATAAATCTGTTAAAACCTCCAAAAAAAAATCACTTAAGGGTTTCTTCAACCTGTAATGAGCCTGGGAGGCAGCTACACTGAAATGACTGTTAAGCAAAACATTTCTTGTAACCATCTAGTAGGGCTGCACGATTTGGGAAAATTGTCATATTGCGATTATTGAGGGCAATATTGCGATATGCGATTTCGATTATAAATGGTATTTTAAGTCAACTTAATGGGTTTTTAAGAAAATTGCACACACAGATTAGTAATAATGCTGAAGTGTGCGTTTGTTCAACTTGAAATGGTTTCAAAATAAATATTTGCATTATTGTAAACTTATTTTCATATTCCATATTTTCCATATTTCATATTTCTTGCAATTATTAAATGAAATATAACAATATTTTATATGTATGGCTTTGTATTATTGTTTATGAGAGAGAAATGCAGCATGCACTATTTAAACATATCATATTTTGTCGGTTATATATATATATATATATATATATATATATACACACACACAGACACACATATACACATACATGCAACTTTTGGTTCTGCTTATTTGATTTAATTTAAAACGTGGCCATATGCATTATATGCATCCTACATAAAAACATTCAGCATGTTTCTGGTTTTATAGAGAACGTTGGGCACATGGAAAGGTTAACAGCAGATATTCCTCGTCACTCACCACTATACATGCACACAATAATTCTTCTAGTTTCAATTTAATTCAATAATTTACTTTGAATGAAAACACTGAACCTATGATGACGGTTGTGAGCAATTTTGTCGGTTAGAGGAGACTTAACACCCGACGACAATTTCGCTTGATGGACGAAAAGGTGTTTGGCTGATACGTTTGCCAGGCGACGGGCACAAAAGCAAAGTGCCAAAATGGAAAGACGTCCGCACATCGCGGTTGTTTCGCTTTAACTGAACCTTTTGGTTTAGAACATACAGAAAGCGACTCGCGTCTATCTGCCGCAAACATATTATACACGTTCATCACGCGATGTCCAAGCTGTTTTTGGAGGAGACAAGCATCATCACTGTGTTTGCTCTGGCTCGTTCGCCCTTATCAGCACGTGATACTCAGACACATATACACACACAGTCCTGATTGCTTCTGGGTCGTGTAGTTCTTTTTTAATTGCGTTACATTGTAATCATATTAAAAGGAAACTACAAAAATGTGGCGGTGCATTTTCTTTCTTGAATGTCTTACGTCCACGAATGCATTCGTTTATTTAATATAATCGCAAGATTCGCTGTAATGTAATCGCATGAGCTGACATCGCGATTTCGATACGATTAATCGTGCAGCACTAATCTAAAAGAAAACCATCAGGTCCTGGAGCATTGGATCATATTGGTTCATATAATTAGTCATTTCTTCTAGTTTGATGGGTTCATCTAATGTCAGTTGCAGTGTTTGTATTAATGGTATACATTTTTCAATAATTATATAAGAATATTTCTACTCAGCTTTAAAAGGTGATATTTAGAATATGAAGCCACATGGTTATTTAAATTAGCAGGATTGAATTTGGTTTACAGTTTAATGTAATGAATATCAAAAACTAAACGGGTGTGCATTAAAACAGAGACTTAGATGAACACTAGACTTGGTTTTGTGAGATGGTTTTGTGACTAAGTCAATCTAAAATGAAGGTATTGAGCTGTAATAAAAAAAACAGTACATAACAGAACATAAATAAAAAACAGTAAATAGTAATATGTGTCCAGGAAATATCACGTGCCATCATGAGCTGAGAATCACTGTGCTATAAACCAGCAACAGCACCATAATTGATATAGTAAATCCATAACTGCAAAGTCTCCGTTAAAAAATGCTAAATCGAATGATTGTAGTTAGCTTAATGTTCAGTTCAATCACTTATCAGTGACTGCAAAAACAGAAACATAACGTTAGCCAGCGTGCTAATCAATTGACGTTAGCATCAAATCTAAATGAAAATCGTAAAAAAGTAATTAAATGTGTCTTACGCTTTACGCAGTTTTAGTAGCGCATCTTCATCTCTTCACCATCACCACAAATCATAACTGATAACAGGCCTCTGTCATTTCATTCGATCAGCAGTCGCCGCTATGAGTCGTTGTGATAATTGTTTGGTGAGTGTGTCATAGCGACCTCTTAAGGTTTCCAATGATTTTTTAGGGATAGCTGACGCGAAACTGGCGTTTCGACCTATGGTTTCGACACAGTGTCGAAATCCCGAAGCGCAAGTATTCCGAAACACTGCACCGAGTGTGAGCCCAAACATCAGGTCACGTGACTAAAATGATTCAAAGCACACAGGTCACATGACTAAAGAGATTCGACACGCTTGTTGCCATAGATATTTACATATCTATATCTATGTATATATCTATGGGTTGTTGCTAAATCAGATACAGTTGTGGCCCGAAGTTAACAACAATTATATTATTTATTAAAGTTCCCATTTATTGTATTTTATAAACGTCTACCCCCCCCCCCCCCCCCACCCCATAAACCCAACCCTAGTACTGTAAAAAATATATTTATTGTTATACAGTGCTACAAAGATGATGCTATGTTGATGTGTAGCTGTATCCTTACCCTTTCGAGATCTGGAGAATCTGCGTTTGATTGACAAGGTCGGAAATCCCGACTTGCACAAATGCTCAGAAATTGTCACTTGATGTGTTTTAATAATGTAAGTTTGTATGATCAAAACAAGGCATATTTATTCACAAAGTGTTTATTGGGATGCCAGACCAAATGTTAAAACAAAGCACTTTATTAGATCATTTAAAAACTAATGTCTATAGCACCATTACCCTTCAAACCCATTATCTCTGCATCCTAGCCAGGAAGTCTCACCGCTCCACTAAATCACTGAAGTATCAATGCTACAACGTGAGCTATAATTCCTCAATTTGTATAACTGTTTCTTTGCTGAAATTGTTCTAGAGTAATACATAAAAACTACCACTGGATATCGCTGTAGAGACAGATTTCGAAACGTTTGAAGCTTCGACTGTTTGAAGAACGCATTTGTTTCAACTGTTTCAGTGTTTGATGAAGCTTTGCTAATTTGGGGCCCACCTTGCTCTAAATAGTATTGCCATTGCAAACCAGCCCACGATGGTTATATTGCTTATTAAATACAGTCAATAAAACAGAAAAGTAAAGTCTGATTTCTTCTACTTAATAACTGTCTGAATGGTTTGCACCACTGTCAACTACCAGCTTCAAGAATGAAGAATTAAACTATCTTTAATAAAGGGAGCAGTGATTCCTACTTTGTGTCCTTCTGGAGTGTTTAACACATATTCTGTTAATTTAGCAAACAGATTGAAGATTCTATAAAAGATAGTTGAGTTATTATCTATTTATTTATTTATTTATTTATTTATTTATTTATTTATTATACACACACACACACACACACACACACACACACACACACACACACACACACACACACACACACACACACACACACACACACACACACACACATACACACACACACACACACA
>CAIGQQ010030653.1:1390580-1419958 GCA_903798035.1 Danio albolineatus
ACACTTAAGTGTTAATAGATGGTAGATGCTATTTACACTAAGTATTAGCAGTATATGCCATTTAAACAAAATGTTAGCAGAAGTTAAATGTTTAATATTTATACTGTATTAATAAAAGGGATATATTTGCACTAAGAGCTGAAAGAAGGAACACCTAAATGTTGCACTACATCTATGAACAAACAAAATTTACTAATCAGTGAAAAAAGTGCAGTATCAATTACTGTAGGATAATTTTCAATCCTTGAAGACATCTATAGATATAACAATGTTAGGATTATATGATTTGTTCTAAAATGTATAGAAGCATTATAAATTATAGAAACAAACATGACACATTTTAAAATAAACACAATTTATTTATTTTTTTGTCATTCTTGTCATGAAAAGCATTATCGTCTGCTGCAAGGCCTCTCCATTCTGGAAAACAATCAAAAACAAACAAAAACAATAATAAACATATGAATGGCTAACTTGTAGCTGTCTCTACAAATTAGGCTAAAACAACATTAACATGAAAAACTCACTTATGCACTTTGCAATCTTCCAGTAAGTTTGTGTTTAATGTATTTTAACACATCTATGTCTTTCTGCTTGGTGAATTCATTTATTTTGTTCTGCTACAAGCGCTCTGCATTCTGGGAAAAACAATGGATTTATTTGTTAATTAGTTGTCTCTACATATTATGTTGCATTAAAACTACCAACAACATTGTAACATGTTCCTGCTCCTGTTTACAGTGATCTTTGATGACAAGATGAAGGCTTGCCTAATGATGTGATAAGCTGAAAAATGTTTGTACACTAGTACTACAAAAGATTGTACAACAGCAAAAGTGAAACGTTACTTTAACAAGAAAATGTTCAAAATATAATATCAAGTTTTATAATATAATTCAATTCAATTTCAATTCACCCTTATTTGTATATCGCTTTTACAATGTAGATTGTGCCAAAGCAGCTTCACATAGAAGGTTATGGTAAATTGAAACAGTGTCAGTCCAGTTTTTAGTGTTGGAGTTCAGTTCAGTGTGGTTTAATATTCACTACTGAGAGTCCAAACACTGAAGAGTAATCCATCGATGCGCAGCTCTACATATATAAAGTATTCATCAATTTATAAGTGCATCTCAATGAATTACAATGTCATCAAAAAAGGTTGTAATTTCAGTTGTTCAATTAAAGAAGTGAAACTCATAAATAGATTCATTACACATAGACTGATGTATTTGGTTACTTCTTTATATTTTGATGATTGTGGCTTACAGCTAATTAAATCTCAGAAAACTAATATTACTTAAGATCATTAAAAGAAAAGGATTTAAAATAGAAATCTTGCAATTTGAACATGTACAGCACTCAATACTTGTTCAGGACTATTTAGAATGAATTAATCCAGTATAATGACGGTTGGTGGCACTGCTGATGAAGCCCTGGTTTCGCTAATAGTGGCCTTCAGCTCTTCTGTGTTGTTGAATTTGGTGTCTCATATCTTTCTCTTCACGATGCACAACAGTTTCTGTCATAAGAGTTTTTGGTCGGGGGAGATTGCTGGCCAATCACATACAGGGATACCATGGGTCTTAAAACACATACTTTTTGCAGTGTGGACAGGTGCCAAGTCCTGCTGGAAAATCAAATTAGCATCTTCATAGAGGTTTGAATTTTCCAGCAGGACTTGGGCATCTGTCCACACTGCGAAAAGTACTAATACCTGGTTTAAGGACCATGCTATGCCTGTATTTGATTGGCCAGCAAACTCACCTGACCTAAGACTCATATAATCTGAACAGAAAGATGTGAGACACCAGACCCAATACCACAGAAGAGCTGAAGGTTTTTATCAGAGCAACCTGGGATTCATAAGTCCTCAGCAGTGCCATAAACAGACTTCATGTCATGTCACATTACTGAAGTAAATCATAAAAACAAGAACTGATTGCTTTATTTGTTCATACATTTCAGTAGTCCAACATTTGTGTTACAAATCCTTTTTTATTGGACTTAAGTAATATTCAAATTTCTGAGATACTGATTTGAGTTTTCATTAGCTGTAAGCCACAATGATCAAAATTAAAGAAATAAACACTTGAAATAATTGAAATGTGCAATGAATCTTTATAATAAATGAGTTTCACTTTTTTTATTGAATTACTGAAAGTAATGATCTTTTCTATGACATTCAAATATATTGAGATGCACCTGTATATTATCTGTGATCACATTTTCTAAAGAGATGTCTAGACATGCGGTGTAGATTACCATTACAACTAAACTAAGACAAGAAACGTATACTGAACACCTGAAGTATAGAGACAAGTGACATTTTATGTTTATGTGAAAACAATTTTAAAAACGCAGTTTACCTAGTTAATTGCTTAATTTACTCACTCTCAGACCATCCAAGGTGTAGGTGATTAATTTGGCTTTGACTTTCCAAAAGATAATGACCATCAATTTGTATCATATAAATCCCGAAGAACCATGGGTAAAAATATGTTTTACTGTACCACTGGAGTACAAGGTAACCAAAACAAAGGTACAGCTTGTGGCCTGAGGATGAGTAAATGAACAGCACATTTGCATTGTTGGATGAACTGTCCATTTCATCTGAGATGAGCCAAAACAGCTACACACCTTGAATTTAATTTTAAAGTAAAATATTCATTCATTCATTCTCTTTTCGGCTCAGTCCCTTTATTAATCAGAGGTCGCCACAGCGGAATTAACCGGCAACTTATCCAAGCACATGTTTTACTCGGCGGATGCCCTTTCAGCCACAGCCCAACACTGGGAAACACCCATACACACTCACATACACTACGGCCAATTTAGCTTACCCAATTCAACTATAGCCTATGTCTTTGGACTGTGGGGGAAACCTGCGCACCTGGAGGAAACCCATGCCAACACAGGGAGAACATGCAAACTCCACACAGAAATGCCAACTGACCCAGCTGAGGCTTGAACCAGTGCCACTGTGTTGCCCTAAAATAAAACAATAACAACAACAAAAAAAGTTTAATTCTGCATGGTATCATCAATTATTTGGCAACTAACCATTAGCAGACCCAGCAGTTTGTAGCATGACATAAATTGAACTCGATGTCCAGTCCTCCTAGATTTCTATTTAAAAACAAGCTCATGTCGTTGTGAAATTGCTGTTAGAAAGAAAAAGAGTCCCTGTACAGCACTGCAGTAAAAGGACATCAATTAAGAATCACTCTCTCACACACACACACACACACACACACACACAACTCAAAAAATATACAAACTGTACATTTATTTAGCATAAACGATTAAAAAAAAAAAGAAAACTAATGTACTGCATACATGTCATGTTCACATTGGATAACAAATAAAGCAAGAAAGGAGCTGCAAACGGTCTTAAGCCTGATTGAAAACCCAGATGCCGAACCAATGTACACTACAAAATCTTGAACACAGTATAGCATATAATACATACCACCAATGGAACAGGAATCCACGTTGCTTTGCTGTTCTTTTGGGTGAATTAGGTAAAAAGACTTTGTCCTCTGGAATGTTGAAAGCAACTTAGAACCGGTGACTGAACCTGCATACTGGTAGTAAAGCCCATTGGAAATCCTGAAATTGCACCTGTGAAATAAAAGTTATTTAAAAAAAGATTTGTATATCCAAAGTGATTATAGATGGAAAAGAGAAAAAACAATAAAAATATATATGCCTTATCATATACACATGTTTTATAGTCTCTTTTCCTCCAAAATTGCACAAGGAAACACTAAAAGACAAACACTTTAGTCTCTGATTTTGAGGCCAGGATGTGCAGACAAGCATGTACAACCTAAACAAAAAGAAACAAGGTCAATAGTTATTACAGTACAATCAGTACACAGTTTTATTCAATATTAGATTATAAAATTGTTAACTTAATATTGAAAAAAGTAGTACAGATATTAAATTAAAATCACCCAGTAGGTTGCGGTATGACATTATCTTAAGAGATTAATGGATCAGTAAATAATTTATGATGCTATTATAGATGACTTTCTTACCAGGTAACATAAAAAGATTTTAATATACATTTGTTTTACTCATACAGGAACATTTACAAATAATAGGCAATATAAATGTATATGCATAGCAGCATCAAAGTAATAAATAAATTCATTATTGAGGAAATAAACTGAATTAATAAGTGAAAAGGTTGAAAACATATACTTTAATTGATAAACAATAGTTTACTCATATTACAAATAACTTAAACAATAATTTTCAAACTCAGAAATCAGTTCGATATTAAAAGAATAAATTTTTGGACACTTCCAATAATTTAATAGATCTAAAATCACAATATGCAATGTTAATATTTTCAGTTGTAAATTTTCCCAAGTATTCCATTCATTTAAAGGTAAACTGGAACTAACAATACACTGATACTTAACAGTATATTCTTCATTTCCTGAAAAACAATTAAAGGGCCATGAAACACCAAAACACATTTTTTGAGCTGTTGACAGTCATATATGTGTCCCACGCTGCTATAAACACTATTAGGACACATATAATTGACTAAAAAGTGAAAATTGGTTGTTTTTGCATTATTTCGAGCAAATTCGTTCTTCCGGTTTGAAACGAATTTTTGAAGCTGCGTCACGCAGATGAGATCCTTGCGTATATTCCAGCGTGGAGAGTGGACATCTGTCCCGGCCAGCACGTTCTGACGTCTCTGCGTGTTCGGCATTAATTCATGAGACAGACTTGGTTCAAACCAACCAGAGCACTCTATTGAGTAAGCGGCGCAGCTTCATTAATATTCATGATCGCTTCGAAGTTGTACCTTACAGCAGTTGCGGAAGACGCATCAAGCGTGAGTGATTTATATACTAAGTCAATGCAAAAGGCGCGAATAGGCATCTTGCAACGCAATACGCGCGAATGGCGCCGCGCGTTTGACGCGCTTAACGCCGCAATTCGCGCGAATCGCTTCAGTTTGAAAATGAAATGAAAATGAGCTTCAGCGGACGTTCGCGCCGCGTTAACCAATCAGGAGCTTGCTCTTGTGGGGGTGTGATTATGACGTAGCGCCTGTTGTTGTTGGTGTCCTGAGGGAAAACTCGGCTCGGTCAGAAGCACCGCTGAAAGCTTCCATCATCCAGGTACAGTTTCTGGAGGAGTTTATGAGCTCACAGAGCTCCGTGCACCTCTGAAATAATCTAATGGACTATCAGCCTTCATCAGTAGACTATCAGTGGAATATCAGCCTTCATAAAGCACATAAAACAGTTATTCTCTCTATAAAACACCTGTTAGCCATTTAGCAATAAAGCTACAGTCACCAAACCATAGACAGAAGCCCTGCCCATCACGCGAATCCGAAAATAAAGAGAAAGTGCCGTTAAAGTCGACAAATTAATAATTTGGCAAATAATTCGATTACTGATGTCCATGTATACACAGTCTGTGTGAAAATGAGCGCGTGCACAAATGGAAACTCCCATTTTTATGCAAAACCTTCCCTCTTTCCCCTTCCCAGACACTCCTACCTAAACAGAGCTGGACACGCCCATCAACACCAGTTTTTTTTCACTAACCCATTGGTAGTGAAAAATATAGCATTTTAGTTTATTTTTTTCCTTAAATATCCAAAATGTAAAAAGATGCAAGTTATACCTGACACTTATATGATCACTTTAAACTTGGTTTTATGAAATCTCATACTGTTCCTGTTTTAAATGTGTACAAATGCTGAAATTTAGAGACACTCACTAAAAATGTGAATCTCAAAACTTCAAACCTCAAGCCAAATTTATGCACATTGATTGAAGTGCTTGTAAAAAATAAATAAATAAAAATAAAATTTTAAAAAACAGCATGTGCTGGTTAGGCATGTTTATATGCTGTTCTCAAAACGAGCAAACCTGCATCAACATCATCAGCATATGCTGTTTTTCACCATGAAAGCAAAGCAAAAAGTAATAAGGATGCAGCACACAATCGATCTTAGAATTATAATAACTTAATATAAATTTAATTTTGCTCAAAAATCAGATGGTCACATGCCCAAAAAATAGAATAGAAAGCACGGCAGCAGTGGAGATTAGAAAAATGCACTTGAGAAATCAATTTTACATTACATACAATAGTGTGTGTTCGTAAGTAATACAGGTAGAACACATTGTGTTACATAAATAGCTTTTTCGATGGTATATCGCAGCGATATGCCAATTCAGTAATGCAAATCAAAATTCTTATCATCCCTATTATTAGGTTAATGTTACAAAACAAGACACACCATTCTACATGATGTGGAAATAACCAACTAAACACATAATACCACTTGTAACATCCATGTCTGTTAAAAACATATAATAGAACTTTAAAAAATGCAATAAAGTTAAAAACAGAACTTACCAAGAAATTAGCAGATTAAAGCGTTCCTCCGCTCCGATTCGCCTCACCGCATCCAACGTCTGATCGATCCCATGATTTCGCTCGCGCAAAATTCAAATATCCGCGCCTTAAATTTGACTAGCATTTGACCCCGAGATGCACGTCACGACAGCTTTGACCTTAGATAAACCTACCGTGGGCGGAGTTAGTGTAAATAGCCTCTGCCAACAACGCGGGCTATTTACACTTAGTGCAAATAGCCACTCCATTATTTATTTGTCAGTTGTCATGTTGAGGGGGGTATTAACAGTACAATTAGGAGTAATTATAGACTAAAAATATATTTTAGTCTATATTTATTCTATATATATTCTATTCTTTATATATTTAGCCTATATATATTTATTAAATGACATAAAGAATAGGCCTATTCATTCATTCATTTTCTTTTGGCTTAGTCCCTTTATTAATCTGGGGTCGCCACAGCGGAATGAACCACCAACTTATCCAGCATATTTTATGCAGCGGATGCCCTTACAGCTGCAACCCAACACTGAGAAAGATAAAGCTATATCTTTTTTATAATTCTCTGGAACATAATTAAAATTAAATTGTAAGCAATTCTCTCGTTGTGTCATGTCCTTTGGAAGCTCAAATACAAAAACAGAACAAGCTGTGGTGTATGCACGTAACCTGAAGGATTTATGATCTCATTAACCCGTATGTATTTCTTGTAATCCCAAAACTTCATTCATGTAGGCTTTGCTAAGCTAACTCTGTAAAAGCCAATGTCTCCCTTTGCTACATTACACATGAACTAAAGTTTAAAATATGATATCACAGTGGACCACCAATTTAAATCATTCAGAACGCATAAGTAAATGATTAGTAAACTATTCAAACGAACATATATATTATTATTCAGGTATAAGGGTAATAGTTACTTTGTATGTTAATAAATGCTTTATTAACACAACTTAAGATAATCTAAAGATAATCTAAAGTGAGGACTATTAATGCTTTATAAATTACCATAATTAATAAATATTAATAACTTAATAATTAATAACACAAATCTATACTTTTTACATTTAATGCTAAAGTACAAAAAAGTATTTTGTACTTTTACTGAAGCAAAATTGAAAATCAGTGCTTTATACTTATAGCCATGCTATAGCCATGCTTCATTAGTTTATACTTGAGTACCCACTCTATATGTGTGCTTCATCCTCCACTGCCTACTTCTTTCTACAATATATTCAGATGTATTTAAATATTATTTAGCATAATCCTTTTAACATAACCCTTGTTTATTTTTAAGCAAGCATTATGTGCCTTGGGAAGCAATTTAGGGTAAACGATTGTCCCAATTGTCCAAGATGGCATAGTGTTTGTTTGAGGCACATAAATATAATTATTGCAAATTATTAGAATACAATAATCTTTAAAATAAAGCCCTTAAACATGACTCATATCTAATGTTTTTATTGCAAGTTTCTACAAACAACCAAAGGCCACACATCCAAATAAGTAAGCAAGATGTGCTTTGGCATTCATGTTTTTAAAAAATAAAAATCCCTTAAAGGCACTGCATGACTATTTAATAGTGTTAATGGTGGGTGGAGAAATATCTGAAATGCTGGCCTTGTTTACCAGTTCACCTAGGGCTAACATCTCAGTCATGAGGAATATTCATGTGAGATGTCATCTCTCACTTAGTGTCAGGACAGCCACACATTCAGACTGGTCATGAACTCATACAAAACAACCAATATCTAAAGTAGCCTGTCGATCTAAACTGCTGCAAGTGAAAATCAGACAAAATGGAAAATCTTTCATTGAATTGATATTCTGAAACATTATTTTCATGTTTCAATTATAGACTAAAAAGTGTTGTTTAAATATTTTTTATGCATATTATTACATTTGATATAAGTCAAGCAAAGTTATCTTTATTTCTATAGTGCTTATATAATGTAGATTGGATCAAAGCAGCTTTACATACATGAAGTATAAAAAAAAAACATGACAACATTTCACATTGTGAACCATATTCAGCATAACAGGCAGAAAACAGGGCAAATGAAGAATGCTGATATTGTTTAAATTTTTAAAAGTATTTTAAGAATAACCCCTTGAGATGCAACATCTCATTTTCAAGGGTCCTATAAAGACATGACAAACACAAAACCAAAACAAAAAAATAAAAAGTACTATTGCAAAGACATTATCTAGTTATATTAAAATGGATTCAGTCATAGTTTAATATGAAGGTCACTCTTGAATAACAATGCCCTAAGGAGCAGCTCCACCAAGGAAACCAAGAAAGAAGTGGTAAACTAAATAACAATCCCAGATCATGTGTAAATAAGTGCTATCTTCTTCAGTACACTTCAACATAAATTATTTTCAGCTATCGCCATCCTATAATATCTGGATGGTGTATAGTAGTATCTGTGTATTATTTTGTACTGAATTAATTTCCCTATACATTCTCTTATATTTTTTACCTACACATTGGAAAGGATGACCAGCCAAATATTCTAATCCAGGCTCATTGTGAAAACGTAGTCCCACATACGTTTCTAGAGACCGCACATTACGTGGTCAGAGGTACGTATGGCTTCGTTTCATTTTTTTAAAAGAACGATACGGGGTGGTGTGATGCCGTTACTTTTCGCGCTTACCAGCCGACCGCTCGCCTTGTGGGGACGAATTTCCCGCTGCAACCAGTTTGTCCTGTTAGCTCGCTGTGTTCGTCGGCGGACTCAATTCAATTCAATTTATCTTTATTTGTATAGCGCTTTTACAATGTAGATTGTGTCAAAGCAGCTTCACATGCATTATAAAAAATGTAAACAGTGTCAGTCCAGTTTTCAGTGTTGAAGTTCAGTTTAGTTCAATTTAGCGTGGTTTAATATTCACTGCTGAGAGTTCAACACTGAAGATTAATCCATCGATGCACAGCCCTACAAGTCCCAAACCATGCAAGCCAGTGGCGACAGCGGCAAGGAAAAAACTTCACCAATTGGTGAAAGTGAAGAATTAAAAAAACCTCGAGAGAAACCAGGCACAGTTAGGCACGACCATTTCTCCTATGGCCAGACGTCTTGTGCAGAGCTGCAGTCTAGGCGGCAGAGGCTGGAGAATGCTGGACGTCCATCGCGGAGAGGAGTTGACCATAATGACGGGGTTCAAGTCTGGTGAGGAGTGCTTTCAGAAAGCAGGTAAGACAAAAACAGAATCTAAATAATGAAATAAACCAGTAAATAACAGGGCGAGAATGTGGTAAAGTCTGAAAATGTGGTAAAATTGAGACAATTGCTTTTATTTTATTCTGGATTGCTTTTTTGAGAGTTGTTGGTTGAGTTTAGGGAAGTGAGTGAGTGGGTCAATCAATAAAATTTTGGTTGGGTTTAGGGAAGGGGGAGGTTGGGTCAATCAATAAAATTTTGGTAGGGTTTAGGGAAGGGGGAGGGTGGGTCAGTCGATTGGATGGTCAGTCAGTCATTCAGTCAGCCGACAGCGGACTTTGGTGGGTTTACGTGAGAACAGTAGGCGTGAACGGCACACGCGAGAGACATTTGAGATCTCAAAAAGCATCCGCAGCGGCTTCTCGTGGATTTGCAAAAACAAAAAGTGCAAAAAGACGTACCTCACGGGATGTATTCCACGGCCTCCAGAAACTTACTCTGGACTACGTTCTCAGAATGAGCCTGGGTTGGATTCAGTTCTAGAGTCCTGTGGTGACTGTATAAGCAAATACAGGATTGTCATTTACATTGATTTTTCCTTTGATTAGTGTGGAATCGCAACGCTAACTTTTGTTCTATTCTGATCCAGTCCTGCTCTGAATACATTTCTTAGCCAACATGACAATGTCAAGTTGCACATCCTTACACCTTGCAATTCAAGGCCTTCCCTACATATCTCTTGTGGAGTATGACAAGACATTTTGATATTTAATTTATAACCTGTACCAGTATCTATTTTGATTTTATTAGTACCTATTTTTTACATACTATCTTTTACATTATGTACACTTTTCATTCATTAGATAATAGGGCTTTTTAAATATATACTAGTGCTTACTCATTAGACACTATTTCTGTTTTGGTAGATATTGGTACTTATTCATTAGATACTAGTACCTATTAAATAGATACTTATTTTTTAAATGAGTTCTTAATTTTGACAGGTGGGGTGC
This sequence comes from Danio albolineatus, assembly GCA_903798035.1. Taxonomy (NCBI): domain Eukaryota; kingdom Metazoa; phylum Chordata; class Actinopteri; order Cypriniformes; family Danionidae; genus Danio; species Danio albolineatus. Next base: position 1,401,166 of record CAIGQQ010030653.1, read on the forward strand.
CACGGTGGCGTAGTGGGTAGCATGATCACCTCACAGCAAGAAGGTTGCTGGATCAAGCCTCGGCTGGGTCAGTTGGCATTTCTGTGTGGAGTTTGTGTGTCCTCCCTGTGGTCGCTTGGGTTTCCTCCGGGTGCTCCGGTTTCCCCCACAAGTCGAAAGACATGTGGTATAGGTGAATTGGGTAGGCTAAATTGTCTGTAGTGTATGTGTGTAAATGAGTGTGTATGGATGTTTCCCAGTGATGAGTTGCAGCTTCAAGTGCATCCGTTGCGTAAAACATATGCTGGATAAGTTGGTGGTTCATTCCGCAGTGGCGACCTCAGATTAATAAAGGGACTAAGCCGAAAAGAAAATTATTGAATGAATATTTTTACGGAGATTACAGTGGTAAAAATCTGGAACTGGCTGGGTATGAATTCTGAGTCGACAGCCACTCACACTGGCATTCAGGGTACTGGTGGAGAGCATCCTCAGTAATGGCATTACAGTGTGATATGTAAACACCAATTATGCAGAGGTTTAAGAAGACGAGATTCTCCCCTGTGCCCCGTAGTTTTTCTTTACCAGCCCATCTAAAGTGAGAGCGGTTTTGCTTTCTCACATATGCGTCTGTATTTGAAATAACAAAATTTCTTGAACTGATGATAATAACGTGCGCTTGATTATTGACATGCTTTTGAAACCCAATCCTGTGTGTTTGATTACTGACGTGCTTTTGAAACCCGATCCTTTCAGAAACAAACGCGAGACTGACGCGTGCAAAAACAACTATTAACTATTAACTATTATGAACTCGGAATGACGAAATTACTCTCTAACAAGAGGCTACATGTGCTGTGCTGGTGAAGATTAAAGACACAGATGAGAGGTTTGCACTGACTGTGGGCTCTATTTTGTGTTGTTTTTGAATCTAAATAAGGCATAAATGTGTGCTGTGTGTAGTTTTTATGTAATTAGTAACATATCGGAGACTGTAAGGGGCTGTATGTGTTCATATTTGCTGCATTTATTTATTTATTTTATACAATCAAGGACAGTAGGCTATTTTGCATCATTTATCTGCAGTTATAATCAGATCATGTTCATAGAAAGGTTAGTAATGAACATTTATACACCAGTATTTATGTCTATAATAAAGGATCTGTTTTGTGCTTCTCATATGATATGTGAACGACTCGTTTAGCTTTACTGTAGAAATTTTCCTCGAGCGAGAATGACGTCGACTGAAACTTTCTGTCGTACACCATGCCCACCAAAAGAGTACCCTTTAGCAGTAGAAACACAAGCCAATAAAGGTGACCCGTACCAACCCGTACCGTACCGTACTGTACCACTCAGGGGAAATGGGCCATTAGCACCTTGCTCACTTGTTATTCAGGCACAAACATTCTGCTTACAACCCAAGAAAAAAAGAATAGACAGTTTTATTATACACAGAACTCACTTTTATAAAAAAAAATTCTGCCACAGTCAGACTAGCAAAGAAAAAAATAGGAAGTACAGTAGATCAGAGGGAAGAATTCAGACTGACTTCATGCTAATTGAAAGGGACTTGTCTCAGAGTGAAAGAGAGAGAGAGAGAGAGAGAGAGAGAGAGAGAGAGTGTTTCTACAGGTATCAAGCTCACTCACCTGTGTGAAGTACATTTCATAACTGCACAATTTTGTGTCAGTTTATGTGTCAGAAAGATGAAAGTTACAGATGGGGTGTTAAGCCCACCCACCTGTGTTCCACCAGTGGGGGCCACTGAATGAAAAGGTTTTAGAGAGTGACTTATAGCCTCTCTGTGATAGTACCATAAAGTGGTGCTCACTCCCCAACTGGATGCTTCTGGAGTGGATATAGACATTCAGGAGTTGGTGGAGTAATGAGGGTGCATTGCCAGGCCCTATGCTATAAGCGAGCATCAAGGATTTGAATTTGACTCGAGCCTCAACCAGTAACCAATGCAGAGAGGTATTGAGAGGTGTTACATGGGCTCTTGTGGGCTCATTGAAGACCAGTTAACCTGCAGATGACCTAACTGTGTGTATTCCCAGCAGGCACACGTCATATGATGTATTTGTTTATATTATGGTTGTGACGTCAGGGGAGCAAAATCCAATGTCAGTTTAACGTCAAATGACACCATAATGTGACATCCATACAACATCAGTATAACATCTGTAGACGCTGATCTTTGGTTTATTTTAGGTTGTGGAATTACCTAACCAAAGTCCGACATCATCTTAATGTCATAATGTGATGTCCATACAATGGATGATGGTCAAAGTCTAACATCAGTAGACGGCATTAATAACCAAAATCCAACATCATATTAATGTCATAATGCGATGTCGATACAATGTCAAAGTGTAATAAATGGTTGGTTTTAGGTTGTGGAATTAACCAACCAAAGTCCAACATCATCTTAACGTCATAGTATTTGGCTAACCAAAATTCTACTTTTATTCAAGTCTCAAACCAATGTCAACTTGATGTCAAACACTGACATTTGCTCACAATCATCATAATGTGAACACAGTGAAAGCTATGTAGGGAACATGTCTATCCTTCCTGGAGCTGTCTTCCAATGAGCTGGTTATCTAAATCAGGTGTGTGTTAGACAAGACATGCAAGATAAACAGTATGAGGATTGCGAGGACCATGATTGAGGACCACTGACTAAAACCCTCCTTGTACAATTTCAGCCATTATTTGTTCGTCTGGGATAAATTTGGGAAATCCTAAAAAGATTATTTATAATTTTATTGTGAAATTAAAGCAGGCAGCATGATTACAGTAAATTGCTGTAAAAAGGGCTATTTTTTGCATGTTAATTACATGAATTCGAACATTTAAAAAAAATATTTTATTCAACAAAAATGTATACTCATTAACGTTTTTGCTAGCACAGGCAAATCAACAGAATTTGTGTTGATATTTATAAATATTTACAGAACGTTATTTCAGCGTATAACTTGAAAGAAAATTACAGGTTTGAAACAATATGAATGCTATGGTAAATTTTCATTTTTGGGTGTACTGTACCTTTATTTAAGTTTTAATATGGAAATGTGAAAATATTTTAATGAACATAACTCTGTGCTTAGCCAAAAAGTAATAAACTGGAACAAAACAAATTTATTCATTAAACCTATGTTAGACACACGATTTCAAAGTCAGGACAAAATTCAGAATGTAGTCGAGGAAAGGCTGCTCTTGTCGGGTAACATTACATAAGCACCCGCCATCACCTGGAGGTCACACCACAATCGGCAAAGCACATTCTAAAATACACACAATCTTTATAAATAAACCCCTAGATTTGAGTTTAAAAAAAACTACATTTTTGCATGAAAACTGTTATAACTTGTTATAACTGTTATAACACCTACATTTAGGCCCAATCCCAATTCTATTTTTGTACCCCTACCCCTTACCCCTATTCCTAGGGGTAAGTTTTGAAGCCCTTCCCCTTAACCCTCGGTTGTAAGGGCCAAGGGGAAGGGCTTCAAAACTAACCCCTAGGAATTGGGACAGCACTTGAACACCTGCACACGTCATCGCGATTTCTTGCCTCATATGAGATCAGACAGTCAAGACTGCTGTAGTTATTCCAGTTGTGCTATTTTTTGGTGTTTATCTTCAGGAAATCACTGAAGGCATATATTATGTTATCATAACGATCTAATGTGGCAATAAGATCGTAACTATACTGGTGTATTTACACAGTGGCCATATTTATCTATGTAAACACACAAAAACAACATAAAAATTATAGAAAGCTCATTCCCAGTGTGTCAGAATGTTGAGGGACCGCTGTACATGAGTTATGATTATGGATTATAGATCGCGAAATTTAGCGTTTCTTTTTTTTTTTCTTTTTTTTTTTGATGGTAAAACACGAACACGGTTTTCCCAAAGAACAGTTTTGTTGGAAACTGGCTAGTTAAGGTGCACATCTATTTCTTCAGTGAGTTGGGCAACTGTGCTTTTATGTTTTTTGGATACATGTTAGCACTCAGACATTTCTTTCAGACAGCTTCGTCTCACATCCACAGTTACTCCTCTTGGATGTGGTTCATTCTTTTTGGTGGTATTACCCTGGATACCATGGCTCTTGATACAGATGTCTCTAGTTCAAAACGTTTCTTTTACAGCCGTTCTTGACGCCGCTGCGGCGGTATCTAAATGTGCCAACAGCTTTTGGCTGCTGGGTGGCACTTTAACCATAGATTTTCAGCTTTGCCTTTTCACAATAGGATGATACTATACAGTATGTGTACTGTACTTGCTTGTTTTAGTTACTTAGCAATAAACATGATTTTACACTACTGTTTTAGAAAAGATACAATCCATGGTGAGAAGTATAGCCCTAGGCTGCAAAAAATAAGCAAATATAAGAATTAAGTTCTTTAGCCTTTATAGTGTTCTATTAAATTGCGTTGAGGTGAAAAGAATGTTTCAATTTGTTTGACCATCATGGTTTGTTTGACCATCATGCTCACAAGAAAACCGTGGCACAGCACACAATATAAAAAATAATATTAGGTTAACGAGCCGATGGAGCACGTCACCTGATCACAGTATAACTTGCTTTATCAATAATTATTATAGGCTAGGTTACAAATATTTGACCAACTGCCACTACATGTAAAACACTGTAAATCACAAATACTTGCTGTCTTGGTCCCAGATGTGCCAGTGAAATGTACACCAGCAATTTGTTCTCTTTTGAACTCTGATTTGTCATCCATAATGTTGTGTGCATTGCAATATTTTAAGCAAAACTGTGCTATTATACACTGCTAATTAAACCTTCACACACTGCTCTTACTGGTGGAATGTTCGATTGATGAAGATTGGCCACCAGGCTGGTAAAATTTAGTCATGAAACCTCCAACACTAAATTGGCCAGTGTTTCAGTTTCATTGTCCAACCCTGTACAGTTTCAGGTGTCATACAATAGTTTTGTAGTAAAATTACAAGTCCATTATCATTGTTTTGATGATGATCTGTTGGTTTTAATGTGTAGATTTGTAAGAATTTAGTTCTGTCTAAAAGAAATGTTTGTTAACCATTTGAACTTGGATGTTGAGTGGGTTGTTTTGTTCCTCAAACAATTATCTTTTGTGCTTGATTTGATCATCTAACTTCATGTCCCCCCAGGGCTTCTGCCTCTTGCTGCTTTAAACATTAGGTGTTGTGATCAAATGAACTTTGATCTTAGAGTCCTGTTGCAGGATTGGCAAATGTCTTTTCTGTGATTTGTTTATTAATGAAGTTGAATTTGTGTTTCCCGTCCTTTGGGCATTTTTGCAAATAATGTTTGCAAAAATTGTAAAAATAGCTTAGTTCAAATGCCGTGAGACTTTGTACAGCGGTCAACACTTTGAAGAGAAAAGATGCATTCATGGTCCTCAAATATAAATATAAAATGGTCCATAAATTTAAATTGGTGACACCACATGCACACACACATTAGAATACATTTATGAGAAAAAAAGCTCTTTTATAATTTGTCAGATAAGATTTTCCAAACTGCAGAACCACCACAAAAATAAATCGGTGACTCTGATATACATAGACAAATGAGAATACATTTGGAATTCAAACAAATGTCCCCTTCTTATTTGTCGAAATTATCAAAATTGACGAACCACCACAAAAATAAATTGGGGAATTTGATACTCGTTTTGCTTTCATCAACGAAAACAAGTTTGACGTATAAATCACAAAAAAGACCAAACCTCCTAAGACTGAGAAAAAAAAAATATGTTCAAGGGTATCAAAAGCTTTGTAGAGATCTAAAAACAAAATATAACTTTGCTCAGATATCAGATGAGAGTAATCAAGAATGTCTAAAACTAGCCTGATATTGTTGGCAATGTGCCTATTATTCATAAAGTTTGATCAATAATTGAGTCCTATACATATTTAATTCTTTCAGTAAAAATCGTATTTTATAGTTGTTATTTAATAGACATTGGTCGGCAATTATAAAATATAATAGATCCGTTTTTTGACTCTGGGACAAGTGTTATGAGACCTTGATTCATACTTGGTAACAATTTGCTATCTGTGTTGTTTGTTGTGATCACGTGTTATTACGTATGCCGATCAGCTGTTCAAATCAGCTACAGCTGGTTCCTATTCTGTTGCGCCTCTATACGAGCGCCAGTGCTTTACTTGGTTGTTAGTACGTTATCGTTTGTTCATAGTCTGTCTGTGTTTTGTCAGGACTCTTGTGGACGCTTCTCTGGCATACTTCTGGAACATTATTTACACCCTGCTACCACATTGTTATTTTGTTTGAACTCCTGCACCCTTTTGATTTATGGCCTTTGGTCATTAAAACGCTTGCATTTGGATTCACCTTGTTGTTTCTATTCTGTATATATCGTGACAGAACGTACTGACCTTACATGAATCCAGCAAGTGCTTCACAGCTCGCGGACTTTGTAGCCAACAGTACCTCACGAATCGATCGCCAGGATGAATTGCTGTCAACTACCAGTCAGGCCATCCAGAGCTTGGTCACTCAAGTTACGGCCCTCACTGCACAGGTCCGGCTCCTCTCGGGGGAGGCCCTCACACTGGAGGCCGCATCCTCTCCACCTTCACTCACCGTACCAGAAGTGGTGAATCGCTTGCCTGAGTCCCGTCTTCCTCCACCGGCCTACTACTTAGGGGAGCCCCAGTTGTGTCGCTCTTTTCTGTCCAAGTGTTCCCTTTATATGACATTACAGCCATCATCATTCCCTACAGCGCAAGTCAAGGTTGCATTTGTCCTTACGCTACTTTCTGGCAAAGCTGCTCTGTGGGGAACACCCTGTGGGAACAAAATCTTCCCTGCTGCGCTTCTTTCAAAACCTTTTCGGAGGAGCTCAAAAAGGTTTTTGACCGTGCATCATCTGGAAGAGAGGCAGCGCGGGTCCTTGCTGAGCTGCGACGGGAGCCTGAGCATGGTGGACTACTCCATTGAGTTCTGTACTTTAGCCGCGGAGTGTGGATGGAATGCGGAGGCCCAATGGGACATGTTCCTACACGGCCTTTCCGATCAGATCCACAATGAGATCTACGCCTTGGACCTTCCTAAAACCTTGGACGCTCTCATCGATCTGGCTATTCGGGTGGACAGGTTGGTTGCGTCATACGATCCGGGTTCTTTTTACCCAGCACTTCCGGGGGTTGCAGAGGTGGCGGCCACTGACCCGGAACCAATGCAAATGGGTAGATCCCGTCTTTCTCAAGAGGAGAAGCGACGCCGGTGGACTGAAGGACTTTGTCTGTTCTGCGGGAGAGTAGGGCACATCGTGGCTTCATGCCCGTTAAAAGCCAGCACCCGTCAGTAGGTAAGAGGTGCTGAAGGGTGAAATTAATCTTAAGGAATCTTCTGGTGCAGCCACACTTCTTTTTGTTACACTATGTTGGGCATCTGAGAACCAGAGTTGTCAGGCTTTGGTGGATTCTGGAGCGTAGGGGAATTTTATTGACACTCAATTTGCTTTTAAGTTAAAACATCCTGTTATTCCACTTGCTCAACCCATTGCCGTTCACACCCTAATAGATTGATATCATCGGGCAATTACTCTGAACTTATCTCTTTTTATTTAACTGACACCACCAACACACCAGTGGTCCTTGGGCATCCTTGGCTGGTCCTTCACAAGCCTCATATCAGCTGGGGCCAAAACTCTGTGTTTTTGTGGAGTGAGAACTGTCATGTTTTGTCTTTCGTCTGCTCATTCTGCTGTTCCTTGTTCTGTGTTTCAGGAGGAGTGCATGGACCTGTCAAACGTGCCAAGAGAGTACTTTGACCTGAAGAGAGTGCTCAGTAACTCTTGAGCTGCTTCTCTTCCTCCTCATCGTCCCTTTGACTGTGCTATAGACTTACAGTATTGCCAGGTACGTCTCTCGAGACTCCGCCTAAAGGCAAATTATACTCTCTTTCTATTACAGAGAGGGAGGCCATGGAGAAATATATTTCTGATTCTTTGGCAGCTAAGATTATCCGCCCCTCTTCTTCACTGGCGGGGACGGGGTTCTTTTTCGTGAGGAAGAAGGATGGTTCACTTCGCCCATGTATTGATTATCAGGGGCTGAATAACATTACAGTAAATAATACTTATCCTTTGACGTTAATGTCTTCAGCTTTTGAGCGTCTGCAGGGAGCGTCCTTCTTCACAAAATTAGATCTCCAAAACGCTTATAATCTGGTCCGCATAAGAGCCAGGAATGAATGGAAAACTGCGTTTAATACCCCCAGGGGGCATTTTGAATATTGTGTTCTTCCCTTCGAGCTTTCCAACACCCCTGCAGTTTTCCAGGCACTCGTTAATGATGTGTTGCGAGATATGATAGATATCTCCAGGAACATGTGCAACTCGTCAGGCGAGTGCTTCAGAGGCTGCTAGAGAATAGGCTTTATGTCAAGGCTGAGAAATGCGTTTTTCATGCAGTCTGTTCCTTTTCTAGGGCACATCATGTCAGTCGAGGGGGTGCATATGGATCCAGAGAAGATTCAGGCTGTGGTGAATTGGCCAATCCCAGATTCCTGCAAGGCCCTGCAGAGGTTTCTGGGCTTTGCTAATTTTTACCGGCGTTTTATTCGCAATTCGGCCAGCTCGCCACCCCTCTGACTGCCTTAACCTCCCCCAAAACTCCGTTCAGGTGGTGGAGCGCTGCTCAAGCCACGTTCTCTAAATTAAAGGCTTGTTTAGTTTCCGCCCCTATTTTCGTGACTCCTGATACTTCTCTGCAGTTTGTGGTGGAGGTTGACACATCAGAGGTGGGCGTGGGAGCCATCCTGTCTCAGCGCGCCACCTCGGATGGCAAGATGCATCCCTGCGTGTTTTTTTCGCACCGATTATCTGCCGCCGAACGTAACTACGATATTGGTAATAGGGAACTGCTTGCTGTCAAGCTCGCGCTGGAAGAGTGGCGTCATTGGCTAGAAGGTTCGGGGGTTCCTTTTGTCGTTTGGACCGATCACAAGAATCTTGAATACATCAAATCCGGCAAACGATTAAGCTCTAGGCAGGCTCGGTGGGTGTTATTTTTTGGACGGTTCGATTTTACTATTTCTTATCGACCGGGTTCCAAGAACATCAAACCCGACGCGTTATCCCGTCTTTTTGATTTTTCAGAGCGCGTTTCGTCCCTCGAGCCCATTGTTCGACAGGGGATTTGTGTTTCTGCCGTGACATGGGAAATCGAGTCCAAGGTTCGCTCTGCCTTGGAAGGGGTAACGCCCCCGCCCGGATGCCCACCTAGCCGTTTTTATGTGCCAGAGGAGATTCGGTCTGACGTCATTCGATGGGGACACTCTTCCAAAGTGGCTTGTCATCCGGGGGTGAGTCGGACTTTATTACTTGTTAAACAGCGATTCTGGTGGCCAGCTATGGCTCGGTATATACATGAGATTGTTTTGGCTTGCTCTGTCTGTGCTGTTTATAAAACTTCCAATCGCCCTCCTGCTTGGCTCCTTCAGCCACTGTCAGTACCTACGAGACCCTGGTCACACATCTCACTAGATTTTGTCACAGGACTCCCGCCATCCTGTGGCAATATGGCCGTTTTGACCGTGGTGGACCGGTTTTCAAAAGCTACTTTTGATATCAATCATGTCTTTCGCATTCATGGCCTCCCGACAGACGTGGTTTCTGACAGGGTGCCTCAGTTTATCTCTAAATTTTGGAGAGAATTCTGTTGGTTATTGGAGGCGACTGTTAGTTCTTCTTCTGGGTATCATCCTCAAAGTAACGGACAAACAGAGAGAGCCAACCAAGATCTCGAATGTATGTTGCAATGTTTGGTATCCCAGAATCCCGCTCCCTGGAGCCAGCCAGCTCTCAGTTGACAGGCACATGGCAACGGTGGGTGGGAAGGAATAGTCTTAAAGGCCCAGTACACAAAAACAGCAACAAGCTGTTTAGAGCTATAATACACAAACTACTGAAAGCTATAATAATTAATCTGATAGGTGTTTTGAGCTGAAACTTTACAGACACAATCTGGTGACACAAAAGACTTATATTAAATCTAGAAAAAGGGTTAAAATAGGTGCCTTTTAAATCTTATATTTACACTTGCAAATTATTTGACAGATGCTTGTCCAAAGTATTTTACAAATATGAACAATAAATGTAATCAAAGCAACATTCATTCATTCATTTTCTTTTCAGTTTAGTCCCTTTATTAATCTAAGGGTCACCACAGCGGAATGAACCGCCAACTTCTCCAGCATATGTTTTATGCAGCGGATGCCCTTCCAGCTACAACCCATCTCTGGGAAACATCCATCCACACTCATTCACACTCATACACTACGGAGAATTTAGCCTACCCAGTTCACCTATACCACGTCTTTGGACTTGTGGGGAAACCGGAGCACCAGGAGGAAACCCACGCAACCACGGGGAGAACATACAAACTCTACACAGAAATGCCAACTGGCCCAGCCGAGGCTCGAACCAGCGACCTTCTTGCTGTGAGGCGAACGTGCTACTCACTACGCCCATCGAAGCAACAACAAAACAAAAAATATACATACTAATTTAATTTTTAATTAGTCAAATACATTATAGAGTACATAAAAAACATTACACAACAATTAATAAATGCAACATTCAGATATGTTCAACATAAAAGAAACTATTATGAAAAAAGCTGGAAACCTGTGACCATTGATTTCCATAGTTTTGTTGGTTATCCTACTATGAAAGTTAGTGGTTACAGATTTTCAGCTTTCTTCATAATATCTTTATTTATGTTCAACAGAGGAAAAAAAACTCTTGAGGGCAAGTAAATAGTAAGTCAATTTAAATTTGGGACATTTAAATCTATTTAAGTTCAAACTACTTTATAACATACTTAATGTTTAACTTTAAGCAAAAGCACTTTCTTTCTTTAAAGGATAATTTAGTTCAAGTAATAGCTGCTTACCTTGTGTTTGGTTTTGATACACCAGTTTTGTTTTTGTGAAGAAAATAAACAATAAATGAATACACAACATCTTATGTTATATCATCCTCCAATTGCTTAATTTTTTACATATTAGATTTTTATTCAGGCATATTCAGGAATATATAATTTCTAGAGCAATACAACATAATGTTTTCAAAAAAACAAAGTTACAAAAATGTAAAGGAATTTGTATCAATGTATCAAATTATCACAGAATGCATTATTGTTTTTTTTTACACTTGCTGACAACTACAGCTCTTCTACACTACACTTGGACATTGGATTGTTACTGCACAACATTTACAGTCTTATACAAAAATGTGCTTGTTAAATTTTGTACTTTTTTTCCTGTATAGCTTTTCACCTTATCATTTTCATTATCATCATTTTTGTTACAAAATCCATCAGACATCCTGTATTCTTCAAGTTCACATAGCAGCTGTCAGTTCTCCTTCAACAGGCAGTTTACTTCTACGCTTCCTTAGTGTTTTGTCTTTCCTTCTCAGAGTCTCACCATCTTCAACCTCATGTGTCTCCTTCTCTGCATGTTGTTCAGCCACATCTTTAACTGACTGCAGTGTTGGATTTTCTTTCCCGCCTTTTAGTTCATCTTGAAATGTGCAGTGTCATAATGTGCAGTGTGTAATTTCTGTGTGGCCCAGATGCAAAGGTAGTGTTTAGTCTGTGTCAGTCTCCATCACCTCATATGTGATCTCGTAAATGACAAAGATGGAAGAAATGTATTTACAACAAAAATTTTACACATCGAAAGAATAAGTAAAAATAAATAATATAATATATAATGCTACATATTTATGTGAACATGAAACATTTGCGCACAACAAACCATTGATTTTGAAGTTGATTTTATTTTTTACTTTTAAAGCCTTAAAGTATTAGTTAACTCCCAGAATGAACGTTTACTGATAATTTACTCATCCCTTTGTCATCATATATTTAGATTTTTTCTACAGTGGAAAAGAACAGAACTGCAGTTTATGAAGCAGCAAACTGGAGGTTTAAAACATTTAACACCAAAATAAGTGGTTTAAGAAAAATCCTGGAATGTTAGGTTTGTAACGTGTGTCTGTAGTAAACAGACTTTGGAAGTTGTCAGACGACCAATCACTCTGAAGATCAAGAAAACGGGCCAATGAAATGCCAATTGAATTGGCGGAGCTTGGCTCCACAGCTGATCCTGATGAGCAATCAACACTATGTCAGCCAGCTGCTGGAGTCAGCTCACCAGAATTTGCCTGCTGAAGAGCCGATCACTCAGCTTCCAGCAGCTGGCTTGATTTCGGACGGCGCCGAAAATGGCTGCCGCGGTACAGAGCTCCTCAGCTGTTGCGATGTTTTTGTTTGTTTTTCCTGTTTTGTTTTCATCCAACGTGATCAGTTACACCAGGGATGAGCTGCTGAACATTCTGCAGTGCACACCAATTGATCACCAGCCGGTTTTTGACTTCTCCGGCATTCTGCAGAGCGGTGTTCTCGGCGGTGTGGCGGCTCTATGGAAGACGCGCAGGCGCGGGAAGCGAGCCAGCGCGCTCGTCAAAAACAGACTGCGCCGTCTCAGAATGCCGCTGCCTAGCATTCATCTCGCGAATCTCCACTCTCTTCCTAACAAAATAGAGGAATTACTTCTGCTCAAATGCATAAATAAGGACTTTAACAACTCTGCTGTGCTGTGTTTCACGGAAACCTGGCTAAACGAAGCCATACCGGACAGCGCGTTACATCTACCAGACTTCCAGCTGTACAGAGCAGATCGTGACATGGAGGCAACGGGGAAAACGCGCGGTGGTGGGACATGCTTTTACAGCAATAGAAGGTGGTGTACGGATGTAACTGTGTTAAAAAAGATGTGCTGTCCTGATGTGGAAGTGCTTTTCATTAACTGCAAGCCGTTCTACTCGCCGCGGGAGTTTTCCTCGTTTATTCTGATCAGTGTTTACATCCCACCACAAGCGCACATGAGTACTGCTCTTTCACTGCTGTCTGATCTAATCACAGAGACAGAACAAAAACACCCAGACTCTGTTTTTATCATTCTTGGGGACTTTAACGAGGCAAAACTCACACATGAGCTGCCTAAATCCAGACAGCACATTACATGCCCTACCAGAGACAATAACATTCTGGACCATTGCTAAACAACAATAAAAGATGCATATCGCTCCGTGGCCAGAGCAGCTCTAGGACTCTCCGATCACTGCCTGGTTCATCTTATACCAACTTACAGGCAAAAACTTAAAACTACTGAGCCAGTATTAAGGACTGTTAAGAGATGGACCAACGACACAGAGCAGGTCTTACAAGCCTGTTTTGAATGCACTGACTGGAGTGTTTTTGAAGCTGCAGCCACCGACCTGGACGAGCTCACAGAGACCGTAACATCCTACATTAGTTTCTGTGAGGAGTTATGCATCCCTACCAGGACCTACTTATCATTTAACAATGATAAACCATGGTTCACACCAAAACTTAGACAGCTTCATCAGGTCAAAGAGGATGCCTACAGGAGTGGGGACAGGATTCTCTACAACAAGACCAGGAACACTTTAACAAGGGAGATTGGTGTGGCTAAAAAGAAATATGCCAAAAAGCTGGAAAACCAGTTTTCTGCTAACGACCCTGCATCAGTGTGGTCTGGTCTGAGGACCATTACCAATCACAAAGCATCTTCCCCCAGTATCGATGGCAGTAAACTTCTCGCTAACGACCTGAATATGTTCTACTGCAGATTTGACACCTTCGACCAGACACCCTCTACACAGCCATCAACACCTCTACCTACCTCCAGCCACAACCGTCCTGACCATCCTTCTACACAGCCATCAACACCTACAGACATCTCCCTCTCCCCCCCTGATCTTGAGATCAGTGAGGATAATGTGCGTCAGGTCTTCAGTAAACAGAAGAGAAGGAAAGCGCCAGGCCCAGACGGTGTCTCACCAGCCTGTCTGAGAACCTGTGCTGACCAGCTGGCTCCTGTTTTCTCGCAGATCTTCAACAGATCATTGGAACAGCGCATAGTTCCATCCTGCTTCAAACGCTCCACCATCATCCCAATCCAGAAGAAACAAAAGATCACCGGACTCAACGACTACAGACCTGTTGCCTTAACATCTGTGGTCATGAAGTCATTTGAAAGACTGGTTCTAGCATATCTGAAAGACATCACCAGACCTTTGCTGGACCCCCTGCAGTTTGCCTATAGAGCAAGCCGGTCTGTGGATGATGCAGTCAACATGGGACTGCATTATACCCTACAACACCTGGACAAACCAGGGAACTACGCAAGGATTCTGTTTGTGGACTTTAGTTCTGCCTTTAACACCATCGTCCCATCACTGCTCGAGCACAAACTGACCCAGCTCTCTGTTCCTAGCTCTGTCTGTTAGTGGATCACCAGCTTTCTGACAGATAGACAACAGCTAGTCAGAATGGGCAAAATCACGTCTGACAGCCGCACCATCAGTAGTAGTGCCCCCAAAGGATGTGTTCTCTCCCCACTGCTCTTCTCCCTGTACACTAACGATTGCACCGCAAAAGATCCCTCCGTCAAGCTCCTGAAGTTTGCGGACGACACTACTGTTATCGGCCTCATCCGGAACGGTGACGAGTCTGCATACAGACAGGAGGTGGAGCGGCTAGCTTTATGGTGCAAACACAACAATCTGGAGCTGAACACGCTCAAAACGGTGGAGATGAAGTGGACTTCAGGAGAAACCCCCCTGCACTCCCCCCGCTCACCATCATGAACAGCACTGTGGCTGCAGTGGGGTCATTCAGGTTCCTGGGCATCACCATCTCTCAGGATCTGAAGTGGGACACTCACATAGACTCTATTGTGAAGAAAGCCCAGTAGAGACTGTACTTCCTCCGTCAGCTGAGGAAATTCAACCTGCCACAGGAGCTACTCGTGCAGTTCTACTCAGCTGTCATCCAATCCATTCTCTGCACTTCAATCACCGTCTGGTTTGGCTCAGCAGCCAAATCTGACCTCCGTAGACTACAGCGAATAGTCTGGACTGCTGAACGAATCACTGGCACTACCCTTCCTACACTTCAAGAACTGTACTCTTCCACAGTGAGTAAAAGGGCTCGCAAAATCACCCTGGACGCCTTGCACCCAGCACACTTCCTGTTTGAACTGCTACCGTCTGGCCGGCGCTACAGAGCACCGAGCACAAAAACTGCCAGACACAGGAAAAGTTTCTTTCCTCAGGCCATCTACCTCATGAACAGTTAATATTTTCCTATTGTGCAATAAACGTGCAATACTCTTTCATACGCACTTGTACACAGCACCTTATAACAATATATAATGCAATACTTCTTACGCATTTGTACACAGCAACTTATAACAACATACAATGCAATACTTACGCATTTGTACACAGCACCTTATAACCTGTATATTTATAACAATCTGTACATACATTTCAACATCCAGACCGTTGGACTGACTGCATCTCTGTTTAATGTCTATCATCTTCTTTTTTTTTTCTTTTTTTTTTAATATTTATAATATTTATTCTGAGTTGTCACTTGCCATTTTATGTACACTGGAAGCTTCTGTAGCCAAAGCAAATTCCTTGTGTGTGTGAAAGCACACTTGGCAATAAAACTGATTCTGATAAAAACTGATTTTGAGACTCAGGTGCTGTGGCAGTGGAGACACAAGTCTCCATTCCCTAATCGGGAAACGTGGGTTACGGACATAACCAGGACGTTCCCCTTCATATGGGAACTCCAACATGAGTCTGTAGTAAACAGACTTTTGGAGAAAATGCCACAACAGCTAAGCCAGTCACGCTCCTGATGTGCAGTCTGCCAAGCGAAGCGTGAGCGCACTGACATGACCAAAAGCGCAACCTTCCAACGTTCCTTAGGCCGAAATATTAACATTACATGGGAATAAAAGAATTTAGATTGGGGGTCGTGAATGTTCTTTAACCTAGCAAATATAGACTAGAGATTTTTTGAATACGACAGTATGTTTGGAAAGCGTGCCAGTGCCCGAAGGGGGAGGACGCTGTGGAGACCACCTGCTACCCAAAGGGGAGACTTGATGGTAATAGAGCATATGGACTAGCCCTAAGGAGGGGGAGTGCTACATATGATAAGCTGGTTAGCGGTTAGGGAAGACACGGGTCCGCCTGAAAAGTGGGGAACACACAGTGGTAAATAATGCAAACAGGGGAATGCACATAGCTTGCACCGAACCTCAGTATGCGGGTAAACCAGATGGGCACACTGACCCATGTTCTCGACTCCTCCGTGGAGTCAACTGCTGGGGGCCTCGGAGGAATTCTCTAGAGTTCACCTGAAAAGTGAAACTTACTAGTAGAATTAAAAATGCGCACGCATCTCCGAATTAGGGAGCCTGGCACATCAAGCGTTATTTGGCACCTAGCTTAATTTCCTCCCAATTGACCGGGGTAATTCAGTAATCGGGAGGAAACCAACTCCACTCGAGGATATAATCTCGAAAATGTGTTAGGTGTCACCCAGCCCACAGCTCTCCATGATCTGTTTAAGAGGCACTGCGTACTCACGCCAAAAAGGAGGCACTGCTTATTATTATTATTATTAAATATAAGTGTGCTCTATCTCCCAGGGGACACAGCTCGCCCAAGCACATGAAGCGAGGGTGATGGCGTAAACCAAAAATGGATCAACCTCTGCTTTGATACAGCACTTCCCTTCTGCTGATCATAACAGAAAAGAGCTGCTTAAAGACGTATGCTCTCGTGTCACATTAAGCGAAGTGCGTGGACATAGCAATAAAAAAGCTGGGTCTGCCTCCTCCGCAGGCAGGGCTTGCAGGCTCACCACCTAATGTTAAAAGGTTTAGGAGCCTTGGCACAAGGTGAACTGAGGTCTCAGGTAAACGTTAGAGTAGGTCGGTCCGAAATACTGGCAAAATTCGCTGACCGAAAATGCCACCGGAATCCTGACCCTCCTGATACCATCGCGATATCAGCAGAGCTGTCTAAAGGACAGAAAACCTATAGATACTGATTGAATGGCTCAACAGACCTAATTATAACCGCTGAGTCTGGAGAGAACCCAAAAGGGCTAGCGAGGGGGCTGGGTTGGACTTAAACATCTCACGCCACGCCCCTCTGAGGAACCGGCTGATGAGGTTTTGCTTTCCTAGCATGCGTCCATCTCCGGAGAGAACGGGGTTGAACGCACGCCAAACCTTCAGTGTGGAGGGAGACAGCCTTTGCTCCAGCTATCCTGAAGGAAGAAAACACAACACTGATCTGGCATGTTTTGGGATTTTCTCCAAAAGAATTTCCATACAACGAATAGACTCCACTACAGGACGTAGGCATACCTAATAGGGTGCTCTAGTCTGAAGTGACGTTGTTAACCATCGCACTGATAGGTCACCTAAGTCCTCCGCGCTCTGTCTAGAAACCATCCAAGGAGGTCCCAAAACCCAGAGGTGGGTAGAGTATCCAAAATCTATACTCAAGTAAAAGTACAAGTACTTGAGGCAATTTTTACTCAAGTAAAAGTAGCAATCTTAAAAGTTACTCGAGTAAGAGTAAAAAAGTGGCTAATGAAATAATCACTCAAGTAAATAGTTACTAGTTACTTTTCATCACACACACACACATATATATATATATATATATATATATATATATATATATATATATATTAGAGCTGTCAATTGATTAAAAAAATTAACTAATCAATTACACTTTTGTCTGTGATTAATCACGAAAAGCCGTATTTATTACAGAAATAAAAACACAGGCATGTGAGTGCCATTTGAATTTTAAAACAATCAATGCCAATAACAAACAAAAATTATTTCCATGTTGGATTCTAAGTGAACTACAAAAAAAAATCCAAAACACAGGCATTGCAAATATGGAAATTGGAAGAAAAAAAAAATAATTATAAAGTATTGAATACAAACAATTGTATTCATTGTAAAGTTGTTTTGCGAGTTGAGAACATTAATTATAAAGTAAAAACAATTTTGCTTAGTCCTCCTTAACATTAGCCAGTTGCTATAAGACAGTCCTGTCTGTTGACACTAGGTGACAACACACACACATGCACACACACACACGCACACACACACAGACAGAGACACACACTCCCTTCAGATAATCACCACGCACCACTACGGTTCTTAAAGTCTGACTGTATTTCTCAAGCAAGGATTCTGATACAGCAACGCGAAGCAGACGCTTTACAAAAGTTGCGTGTAGGGGGAAATACGTCAAACGTAATGAAACATTTGAGGGTGCTTGGAATCAACTTAGAGAGGAACGGGCTGTCTTTGACAGCTTGTGACATCATCTGGCACTTTCACTGAGGACATTTACATGGATTCATATTATACATATTATCGCCCGGTCGCCTCTATGGACGCGCTGGCCCTGAACACACGTGTTACTTTCTCCGCGATGCCCGGCGGCAGAGTAACAGCTCGTTAACTCACAGGCTCGTGCAAATGATGAGACGGACAAAAGTACTCGATGCATGCCCTTCTTGTACTTCTTTTAGTGCTTTCAGCTTCACAGTCCAAAACAGCTCCCGGGTGGAATTACAGGAGTAAACTTAACACAAAACCGGATCAAACTTTCTCCCTCTAATTCGCCACACACACACACACAGCGCGCGCTCACGTTCAACAGCAGGCGTGGCGAACTACACACCCACAATGCCCTGCGCCCTGGACTACAACCCCTGTAAAAGCCACAACAGGAAATAAAAAAACCTGCCACTGCGTTAAATGCATTAATTTTTTTAACGACTTAAATATTTCAAATTAATCGCCGTGCGTTAACGCGCTAATTTTGAC
>CAIGQQ010030653.1:1493913-1525490 GCA_903798035.1 Danio albolineatus
GGTTTGTGCAATTAAAGTTCAAATGTTATATGAAAAATACTGTACTATGGTTTGATGTTTAACATGCAATATTACTGTATTCTCAGTTTTAATATACTAAAAAATACAGAATGCTTTATAGGTTGTTTGGACTGAGAATGTTTTGAGGCACTTTGATGACAAAAGTGCTGTACACTTTATAGACTGGTTGAATGGAGTGGCTTTTAAGGTTTACTCTTGATTAGATGATTTTATATTCATCTGGTTTGAGTGTTTGGACACAATAATAACTTAGTTTTAGTAAGCTTGCCTGTCATTTTATGTTGAAGCAGTGTACAAACTTTTTAAATCTGGAAACATTCAGTACTAGTTGTGTACAAACCTGCCCAATGCTGAACACAGCTTATGGCAAATGTTGATTTTGTTTTGAAATGTATTCAATACAAATGTATTGTGTTTTGAATACAGTTAAAAAATTTAAAAGTGAATTGACTTTACTTGTGTATTTAATTTGAATCCAAAAAATAAATAGTGAATGCATAATGGATCAGTTTGTCCTATTTTTGTTCAGTAAACAAAAAATATTTTGTTGGGTAAACGTAAAAAAATTTGTTCAGCAAACAAAAATATCTTGTTGGGTAAACGTAAAAACATTTGTTCAGCAAACAAAAATATCGAATTTTTGTTGAGAGAACTAAGGAGTTCAACAAAATATTTTATGTTAACTGGTCTTCAGACCCTGTTTGTTAAGTTAACTCAAAAAGCTTTGTGTGATAGGTTGCCTCATTATTTTAAGTTTACTCAACTTTTTTTTTTTTACAGTGTGTTGTTTTTAAATGTGCTCTAAAAATAAAGCAAACAAACAAACAAACAAACTCGGATAAAGAGAGGGGCAGAGCTTTCAACTGATCACCACTTGTTGGCGAGTTGGATCCGCTGGCATGTGGGAAAACTGGACAGACCTTGCAGGCCCAAATGTATTGTGAGTGTCCTCTGGGAACGACTGGCAGAACCTCAAGTCAGAAGGATTTTCAACTCTCACCTCCAGAAGACCTTTGATCAGATCCCAAGGGAGGCTGGAGACATTGAGTCCTAGTGGTCCATGTTCTCTGATTGTGAACACGGTGGTGGACACCGGAAATAAGGGATGAGGATTTCCTCAACCCCACTGACATGTTTTTCTTTGAGAAAGCAGAGACTGGGGATAAAGGGAAGGACTCACCCATCACCCAAGCTGAGGTCACTGCGTTAGTTTGCAAGCTCCACAGTGGCAAAGCAGCAGGGGTAGATAAGATACACCCTGCATATCTCAGGTCTTTAGATGTTGTGGGGCTGTCTTGGCTGACACGTCTACAATATTGCATGGAGGTCAGGGATAGTACCTCTAGACTGGGCAACTGGGGTAATGGTTTCCATTTTTAAGAAGGGGCACCGGAGGTTATGTTCCAACTATTGGGGGAGCATACTCTTCAGCCTCCTTGGGTAAGTCTACGCAGAAGGAACAATGCAGATTTCATCCAGGCTGTCGTACACTGGACCAGCTCTATACCCTGACCAGGGTGCTTTAGGGTTCATGGGAGTATGCCCAACAAGTCCATATGTGTTTCGTGGACTTGGAAAAGCAATTCGACCCTGTCCCTTGTGGCATTCTGTGGAAGGTGCTCTGGGAGTATGGGGTCAGAGCCGCACTCTAATAAGGGCTGCCTTGTCCCGGCTGCACACTGTGGACAAAAGCAAATCTCTGGAGATGGACTTGTAACCTTCAGATTGTTTATATTTTACCACAATTTTGGGTCTCAAGTCCCCAGACAGCTCTTTTCTCCTCTTTCTGTTGTCCATGCTCGCACACAGACACACAATGAAAAAGACTTTGTGAACTTCTCTCCTTTTTATCTGCTTTCAGGTGTGATTTTTATATTGCCCATACCGGTTACTTGCTCCAAGTGAGTTTAAAGGAGAATCACATGCTTGCATTTTATTTTTCCACAATTTTGAAAGGGTGCCAACAATTTTGTCCAGCCCATTTTTGGAGTTTTGAGTGACATTGTGTCAAGTTTGTTTTTTTACCTCCCTTTTTTGGTTTGTTTCAATACACAAAGGCAATTAACATGTTTATAGCAAAACATGTTAATGCAATACTTTTCTGTGAGAAATTTCAGGGGTGCCAACAATTTTGGCCATGGCTGTATACAGTATATAATTATATATAATTATTATTGTGAAGTAGACTAATGCAGAACTGTTCTAGGCTATAGGCACATAACATATACAGATAGCCTTCATTTCTTAATAAATAGCCTACTATGAATTAAAACCATTAACATATATATTTTTGTTTTCACAACTTTGGAGACATACCATAGACTCTGCTTTTAAATCATAGATCATCTATAGCTTTCTCATAAGCCACGGTTGCATTCAAAATGCATTCAATTCTGTCACGAAAACAAATTCCTCGTATGTGTGAACATACCTGGCAATAAAGCTCTTTCTGATTCTGATTCTGAAAATGGCATACAAGTGGACCATGAAGGGAGAACAATTGTCAATATGAACATTGCTCGCACTGGCCCGACAATGGAAAAGCAGTCGTTCCTTGCACCACCTGGTAGATATTGATGCAGCACAAGTGTTTTTAATAGAATGGAAAAGGCAGCCTTCCTGCTGCAGCACTGTTCCTGACAAATTGTTGGATGCCTCGTGAAGAAACGCGCATTTTTAGTAGCCATATCTGTATATTGGGCAGTGATTTTCTATGAGAAATTAAGATATTTATCTTAGATATTTTTAATAAATACTTATTAGGGCTGTGCAATATGGACAAAATAGTCATATTGTGATTTTTTTGAACGAATATTGCGATTGCGATTTTATCAACTGTTTTTGCTTTTTCAAACAAACTACATACATTTTAAATGTATTCAGTGCACAAGAAGCGTAAATCAAAACCCCCTATTTGGTTCTTTGTCAACTTTGTTGTGTGCAGAGTGAGCTCTGATTGGTTAACATATTAAAATCACGCGCACACAAACTTGAACAAAAATAAAAAAAAATTAATAGATAAAACTGGAGCGTTATGCGATTTAAAAAATGCATGTGCTCAAATTGTGATTTTTTTATTTATTTTTTTGCGATTGCTATTAATTGCACAGCCCTAATACTTATAAGAAAACTGTAACGGTGATCAGTGTAAATATGTACAGCAACGAATTTCAGCCCAGGACCCATTATAGCATTAAAACCCTAGAAGGGGTTAAAAATTGTATTTAATGTTTAAATAGCATAACAATATGTTGTCATTCTTAAGGCATCATAAGTTTAAATAGTATAACAGTATATTGGCTTTCTCAACCAACATAATAAGCAGTCTGATGTGGTGTTCAAATACATAAGGTTGTTCCTGGCACTACCTAGTGGGTACTGCACAACAATGTTAAAGCACAATGATATTTTTAAAACATTAGACAAAGCACCTGCAGGAAGCTTCATGACCACACTTGTCAAATTGCAGGGTATATAAAATGTTTGTGTGCCCGACATTGTGTTTAACTTGAATGAAGTGTTTTGCATGTTAAAACAATGAATAATTGACCCTTGATTTGTTAAATAAGCCTTTGAGACAAACATGTTTATTGTGCATTATTTCAGTTGTTTATTGAAAATTCACAATCAATATAGTATAATGAATCTCCTCAGAATATGTTTGAAATTTATGGGCAATTATTTTACTAATATTTCTTGTTGACTGTTGGTATAATGAGCATGGCAGCTCAACTTAGATGCTCATAAATTTCACTATCATGAAAACACTGGTCAATACATTTTAATAACTATAATAATAATAAAAAACAAACCTTTAAGACATGGTTCAATCAGCATGTTTGACCCTTCATATAAAAATATGTAGAGCACAATTCAGTTGTCCACATAGTATGAATAATTTGGATTTACTCAAAATTAAGGTGAGCAGATCATACAAATTCCTCTTTTATGCTTTGTCAATTTGTCATTCAACTTTATTTGGGAGAAAAAAAAAAAAAAATCACAACCTTGTTAATCTGTCAGTCCCATTCCTCCTCGTCTCTGTCATGGTTGTCCTCCCACTGAGGTTCATGAAACTGTATGTTAGCCAACATGTCCCTCATGGCAACCATGAGTCTGTTCACTTCTTGATTTAATTCACCAGCACGGGCAACATCCTGTCTTTCTTCAGGCCTCTGAACAAGGAAAAATACATAATTAAATAAATTACAAATTTTACATATATAATAAACAATAAAACTGATCAAGGCAAACAAATTTCTTATTAACAGTCATTAGCCGTGAGCTAATCGGACTGAATCAGTCACTGAATTTTGAAAACATTATGCAGAAAAATAGCCATGTCATTCACATAAAACCAGCATACATTAAAAACAATACATATACACAGCAGTGAAAAATGTGAAAAAAATCTGACATAAACAGTGTTTTCATGGCAATGAGAAATATGAAACTTTCAAACTATGTGCTTTTGAGGCTTTAAAAAAATGGCACAGCAGTTGTGGGCCGTTTGACATCACCAAAGGATCAAAAATGGGATGCAGAGGGTTCACTTGCAAAAAAATTGTATATAACTGATTGATCAGGTTATTGACAGATTAAATTGATATATTAAGCACTTTTATTAAAAAAATGTTCTTTTGAATAAATATTTCTATTCATCAAAAGATTCTGAAGAGCAAATTATTGTTGACAGGTTTTTGATATCTTGAAAAGTCTTTCCCTATTTTAGATTAAAATCTAAAATAAATCTGAATTAGTCAATGCAAGCATTGTGTTCTTCAGTCTTTGTGGCCATTTGATCATTTAGAAATCATATTCAAATAATTTTAGCATGAAACATCTCATTATTTATTCCTGTTTCTAATTGATTATATACCATTTCTCACCAGGTCTGCTGCTTTGTTTGTGTGTGTGTGTAATCCTTGATGTGGCAAAATTAAAAGATGGTAATGTTTGTTATTCCTTTCGATATGTGTCTTGATTTAGAGTCTTATGACATTTTGAACAAAGTATAAAAACAAAAACAAAAAATAAACAATCAAAAAACATTTGCGAATACTAACAAGAATTATGAGGTTTGTGCCCATGGTGCATTGTTTTCCAGAAGCCACCGAGGTAGCCTTGGTAGACATGTTACATTTACAAGCAATCCTTTTGCAGACACTTTTATATAAAAAGACTTGCATGCGAGGATAAAAAAAGCTTATACTGTACATACAGTTCGAAAAAGTGTTTACCCCCTTACTGATTTAATATTTTTTTGCATGTTTGTCCCAATTTAATGTTTCTGATCATTAAGCAAAATAAAATGTCAAATATAACACAGACACACACATCACACACGCAGTTCTGAAATAAAGGTTTTTATAACAAAATACAAAACTTTGTAGTCCTGTGTAAAAAAAAAAGTGTTTGCCCCTAAACTAACTCTAAAACTGTTTGGCCCACACTTAGCAGCATCAACGGCAATCAAATGTTTTAGATAACTTGCAATAATTGTTAGTGAGGTGGAGGAATTTTGGACCACTCATCTTTTCAGATTTGTCATAATTCAGCCACATTGGAGGGTTTCTTGAGCATGAACTGCCTTTTTAGGTCATGCCACAGCATCTCAATTGGATTCAGGTCTGGACATTGAGTAGACCTCTACAGTCTTTTTTTTTTTTTTTTTTTTCTCAGCTATACAAAAATGAACTTGCTGATGTGCTTTGGTTCATTGTCCTGCTTAAGAATCTCCTCCTCGCAGTTGAAATTGGTCGTTATTCACAAAAAATAATGAAATATCAGTGGGCATAGGCTAGTTACTTTTTAGATTTAAGTAAATTATATATTATAGTATTAGGAGTGACACAATGGCTTAGTGGTTAGCACTGTCACCTCACAGCAAGAAGGTTGCTGCTTCAAGTCCCGGCTGAGTCAATCGGCATTTCTGTGTGGAGTTTGAATGTTCTCCCCGTGTTTGCGTGGGTTTCCTCCGGGTGCTTCAGTTTCCCCCACAGTACAAAGACATGCTATAGGTGAATTGAATATACTAAATTGGGCGTAGAGTACGTGTATGCATGTGAGAGTGTATAGGTGTTTCCCAGTACTGGGTTGCAGCTGAAAGGGCATCCGCTGTGTAAAACATATGCTGGATAAGTTGGCGTTTCATTCCACTGTGGTGACCCCTGATGAATAAAGGAACTAAGCCAAAGGAAAATGAATAAACGAATTATAGTATTATCTGTAAAAAAAAAAAAAAAAAAATTATTTACTAGCTTTTCATTGTTTGACAGGTGCTCTACAGTCTACACCCTAAACGTACAAACATTTAATAATTTATATAATTATAATTAACTGCCTTAATACTTTGTGGAATAGCTTCAACAAGATACTGGAAATATTCCTCAGAGATTTGGGTCCATATTGACATGATAGCATCATGCCGTTGCTGCAGATTTGTTGGCTGTACACCCATAATGCCATCTCCCGTTCCACCACATCCCAAATGTGCTCTATTGGATTGAGATTGGTGAGACTGGTGACTGTGGAGGCCATTTGAGTACAGTGAACTCATTGTCATGTTCAAAAATTCAGTATGACATGATTTGTGTTTTATGAAATGGCGCAATATCCTGCTGGAAGTAGCCATCAAAAGATGGGTACATTGTGGTCATAAAGGTATGGATATCATAAGCAATGATACTCAGAAAGCCTGTGGCGTTGACACGATGCTCAGTTGGTACTAAGGGCCAAAAGTGTGCCAGGCAAATATCGCTTACACCATTACACCACCACCACCAGCCTGAACCATTGATACAAGGCAGGATGGATCCATGCTTTCATGTTGTTGATGCCAAATTCTGACCCTACCATCCGAATGTCACAGCAGAAATCTAGACTCATCAGACCAGGTAACATTTTTCCCAATCTTGTCCAATTTTGGTGAGCCTGTGGGAATTGCAGCCTCAGTTTCCTGTTCTTAGCTGACAGGAGTGGTACCCGGTGTGGTCTTCTACTGTTGTAGCACATCTGCCTCAAGGTTCAAAGTGCTGTGTGTTCAGAGATGTTCTTCTGCATACTTTGGTTGCAACGAGCAGTTATTTGAGTTACTGTTGTCTTTCTGCTCAAACCAATCTGGCCATTCTCCTCTGACCTCTGGCATTAACAAGGAATTTGCGCCCAAAGAACTGACACTCACTGTATATTTTTTTCTTTTTGGAACATTCTCTGTTAACTCTAGAAATGGTTGTGTGTGAAAATCCCAGTAGATCAGCAGTTTCTGAAATACTCAGACTAGCCCGTCTGGCACCAACAACCATGCCACGCTCAGTCCCTTAAATTATCTTTCTTCCTCATCCTAATGCTCGGTTTGAACTGCAGCAGAACATCTTGCATTAAGTTGCTGCCATATGATTGACTAATTAGAAATACATATACATAAAGAAACTCAGACGTCTCATCAGGTCATGAGAATGCTAGTCACTGGATTAGAGGTAAAGAAAGGGAAAAAGGGATATTATATTCCCTTATTAAAAAGGGATGCTTATATTCTCTCCATCTTGTGTGTGAGAGTATATACAGATGTCTCTAGTTCAAAACGTGCTTTTTACCGCCGCACGTACTGCCGCGGCGACGGTAAAAAGTACGGCAACAGCTTTTGGCCGCTGGGTGGCGCCTTAACCATAGATTTTCGGTTTGCCTTTCCACAAGAGGATCACACTTTAAGTGTACTGTACAGTACCTTATGTGTAAGGTTGTGTTAAATTAAGTTATAATTTTGTTGGTTTGTTTTAGTTTTATTACCAATATGATTTTACACCATAAGATACAATCCATGGTGAGAAGTATAGCCATAGGCTGCAAAAATTAAGAAAATATAAGAATTAAGTTCTTTAGCCTTTATATTGCCCTATTAAATTGCATTGGGGTGAAAAGAACATTTTGATTTGTTTGACCATCATGGTTTGTTTGACCATCAAGCGCACAAGATATGAAAATTGCAGCACAGCACAAAATAATATTAAGGTTATCGAGCCGATGGAGCGCATCCACTGATCGCATTTTCACTAGCTTTATCAACAATTATTGTTTATTATAGGCTAGGTTACAAATATTTGACCAACTGCCACTACATTTAAAACACTCTCGTGCACTCTGAAATAGGTTCCCTTTTGCTATTAGTGGCAGTTATGAAGTTAAATAAATGTGCATTTCCGCACGCAAAGTTTGCATGTTCATTCTCTCCTCATTTCTCTTTTATACATATGCTGAGCAAACAGCCTGCATAAAGAAAAAAAAATCTGCTTGTTTAAAAGAGCCCATTATATCCAAGAATGTCTAATAATTATAATATTAAGCTAATATATCCATAGTGCTAGGATGCTTTGTGCTTTGACTGGATATCTAGTTCAAAAGCAAAATTATTATTTGTTGCACAGCAGGCTAGCCCATAGTGGGGAAAAATATAATTCGCAATGCAACGAAATCCTGGTCTGCATATCACTCTGAAAAAAATTAATAAATCTTATAGCTGGCCCATTTCGGCTTATTCGGTTTACGGGACAAAATGTTTGTTTTTTTTACACTGTATTCTATTCTATTCCATATCCTAAACATAGCCAACATAAAATATTAATATTTTAAGTTTATAAAAGCACATTTTAATGTTTATTGGCTACACATAAATACCGCACACAGAATAAAGCCGCTAATGAAAAATATATATAATTTAAGCTCATTTTAAATTAGCTTATATATATATTTATATATTTGTTAAAACACGATTCTCCACAGATATTCTCTTTATGCTTGCAGGACGTTCTCACTGTCAGAGGGAATAACTTTATCAATGGTCTACTTATAATTACTTATTAATATTATTATTATTATTACTATTATTGAAACTGTTAACTGTTGCACATATACAGTTTAGAAAATGCAAATAAATTAAACCGCTTCAGCCATTTTAAACTTTCATTTTACAAAAGCCTATATCTGAAAAAAAAAAAATTCTAAACAATAAACAACGGAGTTTTGAAATATTTTTATAAAGTATTTGGATACGATGATATTAATCAAAAGCAGAAATACCTGTCATCCAGTCCTGCGCATGCTTTATAAATGGATTTGGAAAAACAGCAAAAATGTTTTGTAGTCCTAAAACAAGAGTTTATGTTTTTATATGACGTGAAAAATGTAAAACTGAAATTTTATTATAGCTGCTGAGCGCAAAGAAATATAGCTATAACAATTTTGGTATATACAAATTAATTAACCCGTTTCAAGCCATTTTCAACTTTCATTTTACAAAAACCTCTTTGAAAAAAATATTTGAGATATTTTCTAAAAACAAGGAGAGTTTAGAAACATTATTTATGAAGTATTTGTATCCGATTATATAAATCAAATCGTGCAAACAGGGCATTTTATGGGTGAGTGAAACTACCTGAAACTACCTTCTTTTCTGTCATCCAGTCCTGCCCAGTTTAGGACAGGCTATTCCATAAAACACTTACAGTATAAACCACACATTATAGGCTAGGAGTATTTTCGCTTATGATCGCCCTTTTGTCTCTCTTTTAAATGTAAGGCTGTTGCATAAAATAAAAATAATTAATTTAATAAGTGGAGTTTCTTAGCTGCGTCTTCCTTAATAATGCATAATAATCTTAACACCATATTAAAGACACAGCAGCCAGTAAAGGTTGCCGAGAGTTTTTGTTAAGTTTAAAAGGTGTGTTTGGGTGCGATACCTAGTGGCGGTGCTAGCTTGAATGGCACCCTGGGTGAACCACCCCATATACGCCCCCCTCCTCCCTCAATCTTATAAAAAGATGGTTTTTAGAAGTATAGTTCTAGAAGGTTGCATCTAGTTAATATAGAAAAGGACCATTAAACATGTACATTCTAAAAATTCTACATTTTGTTTTACCCTAACTTTGGGTAAAATAAGAACAAAAGAATTGGAATTATTAAAAATATTTATAGTTATTATTAAAAAAATGAATAATGATAATACGGGCGACGCCTTGGCACAGTGGGTAGCGCTGTCGCCTTACAGCAAAAATGTCGCTGGTTCGAGCCTCGGCTGGTTCAGTGGGCGTTTCAGCGTGGAGTTTGCATGTTCTTCCTGTGTTGGAGTGGGTTTCAACTAGCAAAACCAGGGCATGGGCGGCGCGTATTTTATCGGCGTGCATGTAAACAACCAGGATTCATACCAGGAGGCACGCGGGAATGGTTCTCTGTACGCATGCGTCAGTTTGCTTTCACCAGCGCTGTTTCAGTTTCATATAAAGTATAACGAACTTGTGCGTGCAAAAGACGCCAAATGTGAATGGCCACTAACTACACTTGCATATATCTCAAAGCCTACTGAGCCACAAGATTTTTACCGAGGCACGTACTGCAGCCTAGTTGTTTTTGTTTTGCACCGTCTCCACCGTCTCACCGTCTCCCCGCCTCCCCGCCAGCCTTTTTCGGCCCTCCGATTACCTTGGGTCAAAGAGGGCCAGCTGGAGCTTCTGGGCGGACGGAAAGGAGTGGCGAGTCTGGTATTTAGATGGCGTGCCGCCACTAGTTTCCCGATTAAACACGCAGGGCCAAAATAAATAAATACATACATCATAAATAAATAAGGGAAAGCAAAACATAGCTGGTCAGTTTAAAATACTAGAAGGGTTTTTCTTTCTTTCATTCTTTCTTTCATTCTTTCTTTCTTTCTGCGCATGTGCTGAGTTAGTTGGCGGAGCTGTGAGTGAGTGTTTGGCATGTGTGCAGGTACGAGAGATTTATTTTTTTTCTATCCTTTTTCTCTTCTTTTTAAAGGTTATTGACTGCTGCTAGTGTGGAAGAGTGTAGCTTGACAATAGGTGAAGTTGTGGGCACTGAAACATAATGTCACCCTCTCGTATGAACAATGCGATTGTAGTATTTGTAAAGATGGTGGATTTGGCGAATCAGTTAGTTAAAAGTGGGATAGTTATTGGTGGAATTTTCACCCCGGTGCTTCCCCTGTCTACTCCATCTAAAAGAGTAACTTTGTCCAATGTACCACCTTTTATTTCGTAAGGGTCCATTTATTAGTCCAATGATGGAGCTAACAATATCGGTGAAGGTAAATGCATGTAAGCCTTTTAGCACATGTGAAAAGAAATATTTTCACTAATGAAAACGTATTTTGATTCGCTTTCATCTCCGAATTTAATCTGACTCCAATTTATTATAATTTAGATACTCATTCATCCAATTCAAGCCGATTACCTTATAGGTTGTGATTTGGTCTAATTTAGATTGATTAACCTAATAAATCCTTATTTTCAGTTAATGGTTCATCGTTTACCCGAAGTCGCTTAGAGTCAGTATGCTGGCCAGTTACTGCTCACGGACACATCCTTGCCGGTTCTGGTTCTTAGATAGAGGATATAACTGTAAACTACTTTCCTTTAAGTAATAATAGGCCGCCCCATGTTTGCTTATACATAAAGAAAATTTGAATTAGCCACTAGATTATATCATACTAAGTCAGTGATTGTCAGAAAGCACCAGGTCTCCAATGCTGTGCTCATGCTTCATCCATCGAGGCTAAATGTATGACAAATCCCGGTCTTAGATTGCGGAAACATCAGCCTAAACAATCTACTAGATTTTAGTGATTTCAGGAGATATTATAGTTAAACAAGAGTTTTACATTTATTTGTCAGACAAAGATTTTCCATTCCAATTCACATAATTACACAAGATAAGCCAATTCAAATTGTACAACATCAATTCCTCCAAGATAGATTAAGAGTGAATACCTGACTATGTAGAAATACGTTGTAGTATATGAGTTCTGATCCATGGCTCAGACACTCATACACTACAACGGGGTCGCCTGGCTACAGAGTCCCAATGACCCACACCACGTCTTTACCTTTGTAAGGATGAAAATTATTATATGCATTTGTTTATATGGCAGAACATGTGTTTTTCA
Source organism: Danio albolineatus (assembly GCA_903798035.1). Classification (NCBI taxonomy): domain Eukaryota; kingdom Metazoa; phylum Chordata; class Actinopteri; order Cypriniformes; family Danionidae; genus Danio; species Danio albolineatus. The sequence goes on from CAIGQQ010030653.1 coordinate 1,505,891, forward strand.
CCAAAGAGGGCTCACACAAATTCCTGATGAAATCAGGAACTGCTTTGTGGACTGTGGGGGTTTGATGATGTAGTCACGTGTCGATTGGTCAGTTTGAATGTCTCAGGATTTAGGCTTTGGTCACATGGTCAAGAAAGGTACAAAGGAAGGTGTTACACTCAGCTCTGTCTCTTTCTTCTCTGGCTCTGGCCTTCTCTGGGCTCCTGCTCAGGGCTCTCTATCTCTCTCCCTCCCCCTCTCTCTCTCCCTCTCTCTCTCTCTCTCTCTCTCTCTCTCTCTCTCTCTCAGGTAACTTTAATGTACATTTAAGCTGGGTACAATTATTATCATATGTTTTTATCATTTCATGTTTTATTGTTTCATACACTTATTTGTAACTAATTCAGTGGTAACCATAGAGAATTATTGTCATTAAATCATCTCATTTTCAAGTATTTGTCAATTACTTTTGATTTAACATCAACATTTAATGGCTCCATATTGCAATACAATAAAATCACATAATAGCAACGCTCTCCCACATTTAAAGCTATTAATACTGCCCTTTTTTCCACTTTTGGTATAAGATTGCAGAAGTATGGTTTTGACTAGAATTTACAGTTTTTTACCATCATACTGATAACTTTTAGTCATTCGGCAGAACTACAGTTCAGAACCGCTGTAGTTAAAAAGAAAAGCCTTACAACTTAATATACCCAACAAACAGCCATAAATTCAAGACAATAGAAGCGTCACAGAGACCCTTGCTTGGTGACTTTGAGGTGTTAATCATCTCTGGAGGGGGGAGCATCTGGCAGAGATTTTATCAAAGTCAAAACCCAAATAACCAAATACAAGTGAAATATCACAGTGACATTAAGACCACTTTACCAATCACACAGAGACATTTAAAATGATACCAAACATGACAAGCTAACGTTTGTAAGTTTAGCAAATACACCACATATATCATTTCACCATAGAAACCTGAATTCTGGTCATTCCTGAGTGACCTTTTAATACCCCTGGTCGTATAACTAGGGAGGGCCAAAAGGTGTGAGGGGAGGTGGTGAGACAGCAGCTTTCTCGTGATCCTCGCAGAAGATTAGAGAGTTTATGGTTTTATTGCCTGGTAGTTCTTGCTGTTTGATCTTCACAACAGTTTTCAATCTTTGATGATCATGGCGAGATAAAGCCATCCCTACAATTTCGATAGAGGTGCTGACAGGAATGCTTTCTCGCTATGGCAAACTTGTTTTCTTTGCTTGGGTTATTTTTTTTTCTTTCTTTTTTTTCTATGGAGGAAGTTTTTGTGGCTTCTCTTAATGTAAATGGGGCTAGAGATATTAGGAAAAGGTTTCAGATATATGAAATAATTAAACAAAAGAGGATTGATGTCTTATGTATTCAAGAAACACATAGTGATGCTTTAAACAGTTCTGACTGGGGTAAGAAATTTGATGGGTTATCGGTTTTAAGTCATTTGACTTCAACTAGCAGTGGGGTTGCTATTCTGTTCTCTAAGAACTTCATTCCTGTTTCCTATCAGGTGGATGAAGTCATAAAAAGTTGACTTTTAAAAGTTGATGTCCAATTTGAAAAATATTCCTTTATTTTTATATGTGTGTCAGAGGTGTGGACTCGAGTCATGTGACTTGGACTCGAGTCAGACTCGAGTCATAAATTTGAAGACTTTAGACTCGACTTGACAAAATATGAAAAGACTTGCACTTCGACTTGGACTTGAACATAAATTACTTGGACTTTCACTTGGACTTGCACCTATTGACTTGTAAAGACTTGCTACTTCCCATAAAAAGCGCAAAGATAAAAAGTATGTTGACACGGAGCGCTCGATCTCTGCATGTCTGTGTATGTGTGTGTGACAGAGAGCATGCACGCGCGCATTCGGCACGACAGCCAATGAGATTACAGTAGTTTGTTTCGATTCGTGACAACAACGCGAACGCGCCAGTTTGCAAAATGATACCGAAGATAGTTTCGTTTGGCTATAAAATTACGAGGTGGTCAACAAAAAACTAATAGCAGTATGTAAAACATGCGGGAAGATTACAGACAGAGAGGCCACAACTTCCAACTTTATTCGACACTTGAAGTTGCACAAAGAAAGGTACGTTTTGAATGAATGTCAAGATTATCGTATTATGGCGTTATTTCACTGACAAATGTCGTAAGAGCAGTATTTCAAGTCGAAAGCGCATTCATGTAATACAAGCAAGCGAATCTTTTTGCTCACGCACCGGTTTCCTCAGTTCGTGGACAAAACTCGCGCGCACTCATAACACAGCTGCTCACGCGCGATCTGCTCTCGCTCCGTTAGACGATGCACACTCACAATTTTTGTGCCTTGTGTTACTTCTTCCTTTCGTGCTTTTGCTCTCCAAAGATCCCCCTGTTAAATTGGTTATTCCAAGAATGTTGATGTGGTTTATATATTGCTACTTTATTTATTAACAATACACGAAAAACTAAAAGGTTAAGGTAAATTCTATAATAAATGCTAGTGTTTGAGTGTTAGGTACACTGCCTGTGTTTTAGGCCAGTATGATTTACAACTTGTTAATGAATGCTTCAGCATACTGTAGTATTAAGAATAGTCAACTGATAAAATGAAATAGAAAGTGTAGTTTCACTACAGTAAAGTGTGGTGTGGTCAGTAACCAATTAATACAGCACATAATAATATTAAAAACAAATAGTCCATTTCTCTCTTTGTGCTTAAAAATAAGTGAAATTTGAGTGAATAATTCCAAAATGAATGTCTAATAATTATAAAATATTAATGATGTTGACAGTAATACTAACAATGAATCACATTTCTCATGATTGCGCTGCCTTGAATGTGCTTAAATGTGAGTTATCTGCTATAAAAAGTCAGACCGTTACATTGACTAATAGATCTATGGTTTGCATCAAACAAAAATGAAGCATTGCAGTAAGAAATATACATTTTGCTCTATTGTTTTTATATGCATGCCAATTTAATAAACAGAAAGACTGGACAAAAGAAAAATAAGAAAAATCTCTCTTTTGTCACTCTTTAAAGGTTTGGTTTGTGTCATTTTAAACGCTCAGTCTCATTATGCGCTGATTTTCATTTTTCTGTTTGCGGAATGAAGCAGGCGAGTCAGACGACCCAATAGGCCAGGGATCGCCAATCTCGGTCCTGGAGGGCCGTTGTCCCTGCTAGGCATGGGCCAGTATAAGATTCTGATGGTATGATAACCTTGGATAAAAATATCACGGTATCACGGTATGACGATATTGTGATTACTGCTCTAAAATGTATATATTTTTTTAAATGACTGGCTAAAAAACAAAACCTTTTTCCCCCATGAACACAATTTATTTTATTTTGAGAAACATTTAAAATATTTTGGGGCTGTAAACATATCAGGCTAAATAATTACAATGAATCATTGACTTCTGCGGTCTTCTCATTCTTCAAAAACACAGATGTGTCTACAATTTACACCTAAAAAACAACAAAAAAAATGTAAATAAAAAATCTTACTCATACCTTAGGAACGGTATAGCAGAAAATTTTGGCAGTATGAAAACCTTGACTTTTCCAAACCACGGTATACCTTGAAAACGGTTATCATCCCATGCCTAGTCCCTGCAGGGTTTAGCTCCAACTTGCCTCAAAACACCTGCCAGGATGTTTCAAGTATACCTAGTGAGAGCTTGATTAGCTTGTTCAGGTGTGTTTGATTATTGTTGGAGCTAAAATCTGCAGGACACAGGACCTCCAGGAACAAGTTTGGTGACCCCTGCAATAGTCTATATGAGCGGGGCAGAGCAGGATTCTCACGATGACCACCTGCACAGTTCTTTGTCATGAGCCGCAGTTTCAATTTAAACTTAGTCAAGACGAGCTTCTTTGGCGATGGTGTATACAGTGTTAGATTTTACGTTTAGTATCCATTTGCACTGAACACGCAGTGAATGCAACGCATCAAGATTCGGCCCTTTAACAGCTGATCCAGCACTCTGAAAACACTCGGTTGATCTCGGCTGTCAAGTCAACATTCACCACATGATCGCTCTCATCGGCGCCAGTATTTTTAACTTTAAGTGGATTTGCAAACCTGTGCACTTTTTATTGCTTCTTCCTCAAACTTCAGCCGTTTGCAGTTCTCGCGGTCACAAAAGCTCCCTGTCATCTCAACTATATGTGCCTGAAAACCATGAGCACATTGCGCTATGTGCGCGTCGCTCTATTGAAAATAACTAACTTGCACAAGCTTGCCTTAGTTAATAGCCTCAGTCATAGTTAATCCAGTGTGCGTGGTTAGTCTCGGTGAACAAACTACACTCTAAAAAAAAAGGTTCCTTGAGGTTCTATATAGAACCCTAGGGTTCTATACTTGGCCAGTAGAACCTTTTACCCAAAAAATGGTTCTATTTAGAACCCTTTGAGTGCAAAGAACCTTTTTGATTAAAATGGTTCTATAATGTGAGATTTATGACATAATTATATAGTAAAGATTATAAATAATAATAAGCTATAACACAGAGAGACAAAGCTTTTTGAGTCAAAACCTAATAAAATTACTGTTATGGTCAAAAACCTAATAAATGTATGATAGGATTTGTTTCATGCAGGTTTGTACATTACCATATAACTAATATTTTATAAATGCTTAATATTTAACATTTTTGACTAATTATTTTGTGAAATAAATAAAATAACCAGTTTATTCAGACTGTACAGTGTGTTGTTAAAGTTTAATAAATTGTTTTAAACTAATAATCATGAAAAAGCCCTCTGGTGACGTCATTCATTGGTGGACTGGTGGTGAAGAGCCTGGAGAGTGGCGGTTAATTTTTGAAAAGGAGAACTCCGCTATTTCAGCTCCATCATTCAGGTACGTTATTACTCTTTTAAAACTATAATAATGAAATATTTTGTATTACGAGGTAATGTTTCTCTTCCCTTGTGTTATATGGTGACACAGACTGAATATGGGGGTACGTTAATATGGATAAATGTGCTTGAAAGTTACTGATGGCCTTCGGTTCAGAAATCTGTGTTAAGCTGACTTTGCTCTGCTTTTTGTTCGAAATAAGTTACAATTTAGCTTTATTTGTTTGTCAGTATTAATTAAAACATCAATAACAAAAAAAACAGGTGCGTTGTTTGAAGGCGAGCTCTGAGAGGAAGCGTGAAGCGCGTGCACGCTCTTTTAACGGTAACAATATGAGCCGATTTCCGCTTTCGTGCAGTTTTTATCTTCAACCTTGAACAAACGAGTACTTCCAGCTTGTTCGTGTGTGAGTTTAGCCGAGGTTAACTCGGGCTAAACTCTGTAAAGTAGTGTACACGCCGGCTAGTCTGCATTAAAACTGCAAGGTAGCATGCCGCGCTCGTGCCTGCCCGAGTCGCACGCGCTATAGTGATGATTGCTAAGTGTATTATTGAAACCCTTTAAATCCAAAACATATTTTAATAATCCATAGATAAAAGATCAGGTGTTATTTATGAAGGACATACAAACATGCAGGCTAAATGTATTGTGAAATGTTGAACCTTGTTAAATATAGGCTACATATATGTATATATTGTGCTAAATAAGTTTAAAATTAATATTTTAATGTATATCTTTCTTTTCTTCAAACAGCCTGGAAACTGAACTGCATCATAAATCTTGTGCTCGGTATGTATTATTGCTTTTAATTCTAAACAAACTGTATTATTAAGTATAATGAAATGAATATTATAAAAGACTTTAAAATTGTATTGTAACCTGGGCTGCAGGACACAAATAGCTTTGAAGAGAAAGGATCCCAGCTTAAAGAAGGACATGTGTTACATCCATAATTGTGACACAATTATCTTCAACAAGGACACCTGGTAAATATTGTATTTTATAACATGCATATTTCAGACTTGGTTGTTGTGTACTGAAATAATATATTTATCACATAAATGTTCTATTACTTATTGCTGCTGTTTTAATACAGTGAGAATATTAAGGTCATTGCTTATTAAAAAGTCCTGCAAAGAAAAAATATGTTTTAAAAGAAAGTGTAAATTTGCCTACAGGATACCTTGTTGCAATGTCTTCAAAACAAATTTAAAAATGAAAGGATTTCAGTGGTGAGCTCATCTATCATCTCGCAAATGTAACAAAATAATGGGATGAAAAGGAAGTGAACTGTACTCTGAGGAACTTAACACAAGGCAAGTTCAGTTCAATACATTTTATGTCAAAGGTAGATTAATTCTGTATTATAAATAAATATTTCCACACTCTAAAATGCTGTCTTCCTACCTCAGATTGTGATGGACCTGGAATGTGACACCAAAACATTTTTGTAATGTTTTTCATTAAATTATGTATAAAAATGGATGTTGTGATGACCAATACATGCAGGTACCATCCACTTTTTGAAATTGTAGTGTTATTTAATAGATGTTTTGATTGTTTGTGTATTGTTTCTATCTGCATTGTGATATATTTCTCTTCTATATCTAGGTTGCTTATTAATAATCAAAATTGCAGATAAACATAATTACAAATGTATATGTACAGTGGGTATGTACATAATTACAAATGTATATGTACAGTGTGTATGTACAGTTCACATAAATGAATCAGTGCAATGTAGGTTGCTTATTAATAATCAAAAGTGTGCAGATAGATAAACAATTACAGATGTCTATGTAAAGTGGGTATGTACAGTTCAGATAAATGAATCAGTGCAATGAATATGTGCAATTTCTAAATGTGCAAATGTTCAGTAGTGCAGTGACTGTGAGGAGTATAAGTTATGAGGAGAGTGGAGGGTGTGTGTGGGGGTCAAAAGAGTTAGTGGGGGGCAGAGTTCAGAAGGGAGACAGCTCTGGGGAAAAAGCTGTTCCTCAGTATGATGTTTTTTGTCCGAGGGAGCCTGAAGCGCCTGCCGGAAGGCAGGACAGAGAACAGTCTGTGAGCAGGGTGAGAGGGGTCCTTGAGAATGCTGCGTGCTCGGCGCAGAGATTGTTTATTCTAAATGTCTTCTATAGTAGGAAGTGGAGTCCCTGTGGTGTGTTGGGCAGTTTTCACCACCCGCTGCAGGGCCTTTCGCTCAACAACAGAGCAGTTTCCATACCAGACTGTAACACAGTTGGTCAAAATGCTCTCTATTGTGCAGCAGTAAAAGTTCACCAAGACGGCTGATGACAGCTGGTTCTTCTTAAGTTGCCTTATGAAAAATAGGCGCTGGTGAGCCTTCTTGACCAGACTGGAGGTGTTGGTGGTCAGTGTGCAGCGCTATGGAGACTGCATCTTCTGTGCTCCTGTTGCCACGGTAGGCAAACTGATGTGGGTCCAGTGTGGATGGGAGAGAGTCTTTCATGTGCGCCGGGACCAACCGCTCAAAGCAGTTCATGATGATGGGTGTGAGTGCTACAGGGCGGTAGTCATTCAGGCATGTTGGGCTAGAGTGTTTCGGCACTGGCACGATGGAGGTGGTTTTAAAGCATGTTGGTACAGCTGCTAGGTTAAAGGACAGGTCGAAAATGTCTGAGAATACCCCAGCAAGCTGTTCTGCACATGCTTTGAGGATGCGCCCAGGAATACCGTCTGGTCCAGCAGCCTTACGCACATTGATCCGACTCAGTGCGGTGCAGACTTCTGAGGAGGTGAGTGTGATAGGTGAGTGGTCGATTGAGGAAGTGATCTTGGTGTTGGGTTCTTTATTTTCTCTTTCAAAGCGGGCATAAAAGTCATTTAGCTCGTTCAGGAAGGAGACATCTGTGGCTCTGGGTGTAGAATGTCTGGGTTTGTAGGATGCCCTGCCACATGCGCCGAGGATCAGAGTTGGAAAAGTGCTCCTCTAGCTTCAGCTTGTAGCAGTGGTTGGCCTTTTTGATGTCCCTCTTCAGATTAGCCCTGGAAGTGCTGTAGGCCTGTGCATCACCTGATCTGAAGGCAGTGTTGCTTGCCTTCAGCAGGAGGCGCACCTCCTTGTTCATCCATGGCTTTTGATTTGGGTATGTGGTGATCTGTTTCTGGGTAGTAACACTGTCTATGGTGGAGTTGATGTGTTCCAGAACAGAGGAAGTGTAGCTGTCAATGTCTGTGTGAGAGCCGCGGGTGGCCTGGGAAGCAAACGTACTTCAGTCTGTGTGTTGAAACCTGTCCTGGAGAGTCTACCGACGCTGGCCACACTTTGATGGTCCTCACTGATGGCTTCCTACGGTTGATGAGGGGTGAGTACTTGGGGGTGAGGAACAAAGAAAGGTGATCTGATTGACCCAAGTGGGGGAGGGGGGGTTCGCCGTGTAGGCGTCAGCCATGTTTGTGTACACCTGGTCCAAAGTTTTGCTTCCCCTGGTGTGACACAAAATGTTTTTATGGAATTTGGGGAGCACTGTCTTTAAGTTTGAGTGATTAAAATCCCCCGCAACAATAAAGGCAGCCTCCGGGTGAGCAGTCTGTTGTTTGCTGATGGCCGCATAAAGTTCGTTCATTGCAAACGTAGCATTAGCATCGGGAGGGATATAAGCAGCAGTTATAATGGTGGAGGTGGACTCCCCCGGCAGATAAAACGGTCTGCATTTAACCATTAGAAATTCCAGGTTAACAGAGCAATGTCTCCCAACGATGACAAAGTTTGTGCACCAAGATTTGTTAACATAAATGCATAATCCTCCGCCTCTGGTCTTACCGAAGTCATCCGCCGTTCTGTCTGCTCGGAATGTGTGGTGCTCAGTTAGCGATACCGCGTTGTCTGGTATCCCGCCGTTTAGCAATGTTTCTGTGAAAATCATGACATTACAGTTCCATAATCTTTTGGTCTGGGTGATGCGTAGTCGAATCTCATCCATTTTGTTCACCAGAAACCGTACATTGGCGAGAAAAAATGCTGGGTAAAGAGAGCCGGTGTGGTGTTAGCTTTAGCTTAGCTCTTAGCCCGCCGCGCTTTCCCCTCTTTTGTTTACGGTCTCGACGCCGACTTCGAGCGCTTCCGCCTGGCCGGGCAGAGTGCTGAGCCTCGGCTGATCTAGTGATCTCTGGTATGAGTCGAAGATTGCTGATAAAACTGTCCGGAATGCACAAACCAATATCCAAAATCTCCTGTCGGGTGTACGATGTAAAGGCACAACTGTTCTGCACGAACAGACCCGAAATTAGCAGGAAAAATACTGCAAAATTGCAAAAACGAGCCTTGCGTTGTACACGCGCCGCCATCTTGGTCGATTTATGGGACGCTCTAGAGGCTTTTAGCTTTAGTTCAAGTTTTATCTCAATGGTTAAGGTGTTGTACTGTGACGTTGAGAGTATTTTGAAAGTTAATGGTGATTTATGTGCTCCTTTTAAGGTTTTTAGAGGTGTAAGGCAAGGCTGCGCTTTGTCAGGCATGTTGTAAGTTTTAGCAATTGAGCCTTTTTTAAATAAATAAAGAGCAGAGTTGTGTGGATTGTGTATTCCAACATGTCCAAATGTGTTTAAATTGTCAGCGTATGCAGATGATATCGTTGTTTTAATTAGTTGTCAAGATGATGTTGAATTGCTATTAAAATTGTTGAATGATTTCAAGGTGCTTTCATCTACTAAAGTGAATTGGTCTAAAAGCGAGGCCATTTTAATCGGAAAATGGTTAAATGGAGAACCAAACCTCCCAGATGGTTTACTTTGGACCAGGGAGGGTTTTAAGTATCTGGGAGTGTTTTTAGGAAATGAAGTAGTGGTACAAAAAAACTTTGAAGGTGTTGTTGAAAAAATAAAAGGCCATCTTAGTAAAAGGAATTTTTTGCTTCCAAACATGTCTTATATAGGCATATAGAGGCCGCATACTGATAATTAATAATTTGTTGGCATCTTCTATGTGGCATCGGTTAATGTGTGTGGATCCTCCCTTTTGCCCAAAGAAGAAGGGGGTCATGGACTTGTGCATTTACAGAGCCGAACCGCAGCTTTTCGGCTTCAGTTTGTGCAAAGACTTTTGAATGGACCATTGGACGCGAACTGGAGATCCATAACTTTTCTGCTAATGCAGTCCTTTGGAAATGAGGGCATTGAGAAAACTTTGTTTTGGCTGAATCCTAAATGGATGGATTTATCCAAACTCCCAATTTTCTACCGAAACATCTTCAAGATATGGACTTTGTTTACTGTGCACAGACCCTCAAACACGACCTCCTTACACTGGCTGCTACAAGAACCTCTGATCTGTGGTGCACGCATGGACATATCCTTTAGGGGACCCTTTCCAGCACTCAACAAAATTCTTTCAACAGCTAAAATAACAACTCTTGGGCATCTATTAAAGTCAGCTGGAAAAGACTTTAAGAACGCTGACTCAGTTGCTGGACATTTAGGCCTTCATTCTAAACAAACGGTTATGAAGCTCCTTGAGCAATGGAGGGTTTCTCTCACAACTGAAGAGATCAGGTTGTTGGAGGACTATTGTGAAAGGCTAACCATTCCAAATTGTAATGATGTTTTCCCGTTTTTGTCATTGTCTCCAAATTTAAAAAAACTGTGAAGGGGTGTTTTTGCATTGTAAAGATGCCAGAGTCAGCTTCTGGGAAGGTTTTATATAAAACATGTTAAAGTTTTTAACAAAATGTTTTTAAACAACAGAGTGGACACTCCATGGTGTGAGGTTTTACAGTTGAGTGAGGAAGAGCAACCTCAGTGGCGATCATTGTACAAGTCACCATTAACTAAAAGGCTTGGGGATTTGCAATGGAGAATTTTACATGGTGCTGTTGCAGTTAATGCTTTTATTTCAATTTTAAATCCTGATGTTGGTCGCGACTGCCCTTTCTGCTCGCAGAGAGAAACTGTTTTTCATACTTTTATGCAATGTTCCAGACTTGAGGCTTTGTTTACTGTTTTAGAGAACCTGTTTGTGTCTTTTGGAGAAACCTTCTCCGCTAAAACTTTCATTTGTGGGTTCAAATATGTTCAGAGGAAACGTTTTAAATGTCAGCTTCTTAATTTGTTATTAGGACAAGCTAAAATAGCAGTGTATAGTACCAGAAAGCAAAAAATTTAAGGGAATGTGAATCACAACTTGTTGGCAGTTATTGCTAATTCTGTCAAATCAAGAATTCTTGTTGATTTTAAGTTTTTTAAAGCCATGGATGATCTTCCTTCTTTTGACTTGATGTGGTGTTACGCTGGTGCTCTGTTTGAGCTTTATGAAAATGAGTTAATTTTTGCTCCCATTTTGGGTTAATTATTTTTTTCTCTTTTTTTTGTAAATTAATTGTGTAAATAATGCACAAATTTTTGTAATAAAGTGTTGTGAAAATCAAATTTCTTTCTTTCTTTCTTTCTTTCTTTCTTTCTTTCTTTCTTTCTTTCTTTCTTTCTTTCTTTCTTTCTTTCTTTCTTTCTTTCCCTTATTATTATTATTATTATCATCATCATCATCATCAGGCTATTTTCTGTAGCAGTCCCTGTAACCAATTTCGTGTTTTTAAGTTGTTGTTTTTTCGGTTAAAGCTCAATCCACATTAACACAACAATGGCCAAACATTTGAGATGGGGGAAGGGGGATGGCTCCTTAACAACAGTCACGAGGAACTTATACAGACACACGCAACCACTTTGCTTCAGCTGAAAGAAGCAGAAACAGCAGCAACGGAAGCTCGGTGGACACAAGACCCCATGCGCACTCCTGTTAACTTGAATGTGGATACAGAACAGTCCGCAGTCACCTCGGCTGGTTCGAGAGGCAAAGTTGCGTTGCCCGTGAACTTAAAACAGTTCGTTAGAGACAGCGTCTTCAAGAGATTCCCAAACCTGACCAGCGCTGACATCAAACGCATTAAGGACAGAATAAACAAATTTCTACGCTCCCCGCGAACCTCCGCGCCCACCGACATCTTCAGAATTAAAGAAAACTTTAAAAAAACATTGTGTTAATTCTATATTTTTGTAGCTGTATCTTGCTTTTTTATCTCTTTTAAAATAGAATTAAAAATTATCTTAACCAAGTGTTTGACTGTGTTTTTTCCCATAGGACTATATGCAAAAGTAATAAAGTTTAAAAAAGTGCTACTTCATGCTTGATTTCTAACACGTTTACCTATGGTAAGTTTAGCCTTAGTTTACACCAATAACATACTCTGCATTGCCCTTTACCATACAAAAAAAACAAAAAAAAACAACAACATTAATTTACACTATATAGTAGCCTATAGCCTTTAAAAAGGCAACATATCGCCTTATGCCCACACATGATGATTGACGCAGTATATTTGTTAATAGGCGGTTGTTAAAACATATTGGTTCGCCGCAAATATTTTTAAATGCAGTAAAAACCAAGCGCATATCTTAGCCTTACCCTAAGTTCACACTCTGCCTGTATTGACATACATGCTGTATTTTAATATAGGCCTAGCTATTTTTTTGATGAATTAGCTCTAACTTTTGACAGCCTTTTCCTTTTTTACGCGGTTATGCGTGCATTATATTTCACACGCAAAGAGCTAAGTAACTAAGACTGAAATCAAAATACAAAACATACTGAGCCGTTACAAGTAAAAAAAGTATATTTGATAGACAGCGTCAAACATGCTCCGGACAGACTTGAAACATTAATATTTCCATAGGCTATATGACACTTAAAAGGTAATGCACCTTTATTTAAAAGAATAATTTCAGGATGTTGCACAGTATTTTTACATTGCACATTATTTTTACATTTTCCACCTCATATACAAATGTTTGAGGATATACAACACATTTTTGCTGTTTTGATCTGCTTAAAGTAGGTCAGTTTATTGTTATTTTTTATTTTTTATGTTTTTATGAGCGCTTTAGACCATGCGCCGGATGTTTTCACCATGTTTCGCTGGTATTTTTTTAAAGTAATTAATTATTTAGGTTTATTTAATTATTCATTTATTATTTATGGACAATAATTGAGACATAAAATTAGATAGTAAAATACAACGAAAATGTAAATGAAAACGTAAATGAAAAAGCTTACTTAGTAACTGTCTTAATCAATTTAAAATATCAAACACTTTCTCTATTTTTATATAGCCCCCTTTGCAGCTTTCTTTTTAAATATAGCAGGCCTATAAAATAGCAGACAGACTGTTTTGATGAGCTGTTTTATTTTTTTATACCTCAAATGTATTTTAATATAACTTTGATGAGCTATAACTTTTGACTGCCTTTTCCTTTTTTATGCTGTTATGCCACATTATTTCACACGCATATGCAAGGGGACTGAAATTGAAATTAAAACATAAAAGTTACTGAGCCAACAGTTTAAAAAGTTAAAAAACAATTATAATTGGATATAAGGAGAACAGTGCCGTTTTGAAAACTGAACTGAAACTAAATTATTAAAAATAAAATTGCTGGACTTAGGCTAATTTATGTCCTGCCGCAAAATTACTTTTATTGTAATTTTAGTGATCTGCTTGAGGTACAGTATAGGTCCGTTTATTTTTATGCTTTTAATGAAGTAACTTTCAAGCCCTTTAGACCTTGCGCAGGACGTTTCTCCATGTTTTACTTATAATGTCTTTAAGTAAATAAACATTTAGGCCTATTTAATTATTCAATTAATATTTATGGACAATAATTGAGACATAAAATTAGATAGTAAAATACAACAAAAAACACTGTACATCTCTCTATTTCAAGGCTAAAACACTGCTTTATATATTTATTTATTTAGGCCTATTTGTATGTGTGTTTGTACCTACTTTCATTTTAGTTGTCGTTTATTTTAGTGGTCTTTTATTTCTTTAATTTTACTTTTTCCAAAATGAATCTTCATTTAACACATTTACAATAATACTAAAGCTGTTAACAAGTTTTTAATGATTAATGAAGCAATTATACAGTATGTATATATATATATATATATATATATATATACACATATCTATCTATATCTACTCACTTAAAAAAGTTGGGTTAATTATAATCCAACAGGTAACCCAATGACGGGTTAATTTGGCACCGACCTTCTGTTGGGTTATTTTAACCCAATCCATTGGGTTGTTAAGTTTAACCCAACAATTTGGGTTACAAAATAACTAATTTGTTGGGTTATTTTGGCAAGTGGCTTAACCACTATATAATAATATATTATTAATATTTATAATATTATTTTATTATTATAATAGTAGTAGTTGTCATCTTTATATGTAAATACAAATACACAGCTTCTAATACATTGGCAATACTTTATTTAAATCCATGAATTTAGTGCCACTCCTCCCACAATAACAACCGCCTGAGAGCAGTTTAGTTCATCCCTAAGCAGCAGGACAAAAGGGTTCTGTCTCTGTTGCTGCTCCTCCTCTAAGAACTGAATGAAATACAAGTATACACACATGAATTAAAAAATGTCCAAATTTTATTGTCATTAATATTGCACCTAGAGGTCGCAAATCAACAAATTCTTGTTTTGCCTCCTGGTATGAGGGTCGCACAATCTGTATGGCAGTGGAGAAAGGATAGCTGGCAGAGTTGTTAAAGCACCATCTCCAAAGCGGGATCTCCAAGGCTGTCTTTATATCAAACAGAAAAAACGCAATAATTAAACTCAAAACAAGCCCCCTATATCAAAAGGTGAAATGCTACAAATTGGGATTAAAACACAGCTGTTATACAGGATATTCTCACCAGATGAAATGTTTGCTTGAACTGGTAGACCCAAGGTTCTCTTCTCTTTTTTGCAATATGAGAGAATCCGCAGTGATGCATCTCCCCAGACCTTAAAAACTTTATCTTTGTTGTGTGGGTATAAAATACTTGTCCTGAGCAATCTAAAAAACAAATAAACAAAAACAGCATTTAAATCCATGCCACACAAACAGTACACTGGATTTATTAAAAGGGATATTTTACACAAAACTGGAAATTCTGTCATCATTAATTTACCCTCCCCTTGTTCTAAATCTCTCCTCGGATTAACACAAAACATGATATTTTGAACAATATAGTAACTAAACCATTCTTGGTCCACAGTGAGAAACACCCATACATTCATTCACACTCGTACACTCAATCAATTTAGTTTATTAAATTTACCTATACTGCATGTGTTTGGACTGTGGGGGACATGCAAATCCACACAGCAATGCCAACTGACCCAGCTCCAGGACATGATGGATTCGCCACTGCTTCTACTCCTCCATTTACCAAATTATGTTTGCTTCGACCTTAAAACAGAAATGTTAAATTGTTAAGTTTGCACAAGTATGCAGGACCAAACAACAACAAAAATCATGTACTTACCCAGTTTAGCAATGGAGAAATGATAACTGGAAGGCTGGAAGTGGTCATCTCCAGGGGTATCTTAAACAGACAGAGAGAGAGAAAAAAAAATATGAAAATGTGCACTTTTAGCTGCAGGACTAGTCTTTTATGAGAGTTCTTAAGATGCATCACATTTCCAAATTTGGTGGGCAAATAAGGTCCATTTTACATGGTCAATTGTGCACTGATTTTCATTAGTGTGCTTAATTCACATGCCCAGAAACTTGCAAAAGATAGAAACTCCTGATCACAGATTTCTACTGGTATAACTGAAACCTGTCCGTAAACTGTCATAACGCGATGATTAATATAAATAGTTTATTGTCTGTAATATCTCAATTTATTTGGTAAACTGTTGCGGAGTTCTGAATTTTCTGAACTTTGCTTAGACTCTATCAGTCATCTGTACTTACCTGTGGCCTCTTGCCTGATACAGAGTCTAATACCAAATTCACACTCAAATAAGGCACAGAAGCACTTCTGAAAGAGGCACTTGTGTCTTTACACACTGCCAGTGCTGTTCAAAAATGTATACATGCATTTACAGAAGAATTACAAATGTATAATTTGATTTTAAGAAATATGGTGACGTAAAGACACCTTTACAATATACGATATTGCTTAAGTGTGTGTATCGGTGCAATTTTAAATCATGTAAAATTACAAAATACAGAGCTGTTATTTTCTCACCTCTCAACAAGATTATCACAGAGGTCCAAAGCTCGCTCTGTCCAGCGCAACCTACAGTGAGCAAACAAAAAGTAAAGATTAAAAGCACAAATTATTAAGTTATATATATATATAGGCTTATATTTAATTGTAGTGTGACATATTTAACTGATTAAACATTTCTATTAGCATCTAACATTATCAGGGTGTGGTTTTAATCCATGTAGATTAGTATAAATTGTAGGGAAAATGCAATTTTCAGGGCCTTTAATACAGTACAGACAAACAGTAATAATAACAACATTTAACTGTCAATAATTAATAATCAAGTACCTTGAAATGGACAACAAATCCTCTTCTGATTAAAAATGACATAGCAAGCTTCGGCTCTGCTCTTCTTCTTGGCTACAGAATGAAACGTTGCGATCCATTTAGCGCCCCCTAGCGGCGAGTAATAACCAATAATATAATGCTCCGATTCCGTACTTCTTGGCAAAACCAGCAACTTCCTGAATAAAATGTAGCATATTTATGTGATTATATTAGCATTTAGATGTTACAATAAAGTTTCCTAGCGAAAGGACAATGTTTTTAATAAAAAGACAACATACCTTAAGCAAATCTGAACGCGACTCCGGGTTCATGTCTCCGCTGGGTCCTAAAGGCTAGAATGACGGCGGAATACCTTAAATATGTGTATCAGTTCCTTCAACAGCTGTAGAGATAAACCCGGGAGGAAGAGAAAGCATTTTTATCTGCCGATAGACCCGAGATTCACCGCGCGTTTGCCTCATCACTAATTATGAGTCCAGGTGAAACGGATATAAAAAAAAACACGCACGGCACGGTTGAGAGGCACTTTGATAAAGAAAAAAACCCAATATTACTGCGTTATAGAGCTTAAATACACGTTATAATGCAAAACAACATCACGTACGCATAGCTGTTCTTATTAAATAAATAACCCAATAAAAGGTTAAATAACCCAACAAAGCACCAAATATTTTACTATTGGTGTTAAATTAATAACCCAACGTTTTTTAGAGTGTATATATACAGGGAGTGCAGAATTATTAGGCAAATTAGTATTTTGACCACATCATCCTCTTTATGCATGTTGTCTTACTCCAAGCTGTATAGGCCGAAAGCTTACTACCAGTTAAGCATATTACGTGATGTGCATCTCTGTAATGAGAAGGGGTGTACTGTATATTATATTAATATTATCAGGTGTGCATAATTATTAGGCAACTTCCTTTCCTTTGGCAAAATGGGTCAAAAGAAGGACTTGACAGGCTCCGAAAAGTCAAAAATAATGAGATATCTCGTAGAGGGATGCAGCACTCTTAAAATTGCCAAGCTTCTGAAGCGTGATCATCCAACAATCAAGCGTTTCATTCAATAGTCAACAGGGTCGCAAGAAGCTTGTGGAAAAACCAAGGTGCAAAATAACTGCCCATGAACTGAAATATCTATCTATATATATATATATATATATATATATATACCAGGTCAAGTAAATTTGATCAAATCAGCCCAATTTTATCTTCCTTATGCTAGCTGCCTGTTAAGTTCCATTTTGGAACAACCTTCTGTCTCACTACTATCTAACCTGCTGTTTAAGAGCTAAAGACATTTACATTTAGTAAAGCATTTAAACAACGCCTCACATAACTGTAGGATGCATGTGTGCTCTATGTAGGTGAGTGGGCCTGACAAACCACCAGTAGAACACAATCTTCCTGCCTTAATGCACCAGGTTTTTGTTAGAAACACATCTATGTTTGTTTATATGTTTGTTTATAAAGCACCTCTTTTCATTTATAGCACTTCAGTTTCATGTTTAAATTAGTGCTGTCAATCGATTAAAAGAATGAACTGAATCACACAGTTTTCACCTCCTCACTATTACCATTAATAGTATTACTTCTACCTTTGTTACTACTATTACTATTACTGTTTTGACTTGTCCTCCTGTTATTTCCTTTCTATCATTATTACAAGTATTTCATTTCAAGTTACAAGTATTTCAGTGCTTAATTTATTGACCGTTACTGTCCATTTTATATGTACCCTGACCTGTCCACCAAGTTACCTTAACATGCACACACATACTGTAGACACACCCACACCTGCACGCTAGCACTCACGCACAAAAACACATGCACTTGCCAGTAGCTGACTTTTGTTTTTGCTTTTGTTTTTGTTATTTCGTTTTCTTTGTATTTGTATGATCCCAATTTGTGTACTCTTTGCAAATTCTAAATAAAAATAAATAAATAATCACACATTTTTCTGCAATAATCATGAATAATCTCGATTAAAAGACTGAAACTTGTCATTTTCGCTATTCAAATGTAAAATGTAAATTAATGTAAACTCGAGACAAAAAACCTATTTAAATTCAAAACATGAATGTTTATCAAAATAGAACTTGTAACACAGGCTTCTTCATGTAAACAACATACCTGCAATAAACTATCAAGATCCTCAAACTGTTGGCTGGAAAGCCGTATTTTTTACAAACAAAATAAAAACACAGGCATGTAAGTGCCATTTGAATTTCAAAACAATCAATGCCAATAAAAACAAAAATTATTTATATGTTGGATTCTAAGTGCACTGCAAAAAAAAAAAAAAAAAATCCAAAATACAGGCATTGCAAATATGTATATTGGAAAATTAAAAATAATAAAGTGATGACAAACAATTATACTCATTGAAAAGCTGTATTGCTGAGAGTTGAGAACATTAATTATAAATTAGAAACAATTTTGCTTAGTCCTCCTTTACATTCAGCTAGTTGCTGAGACAGACCAGTCTGTTGACATTATCAGTGGACAATGTCGCCCTTTTCTTTTGAATGATAAGACCTGAGAGTGAAAATAGACTCTCACAAGTAGGGTTGGGTACTGAAACACAGTGGCATGTAACTGGTATGCAGCGGACCGAATCAGCATATGAATTTAAGTGCCACTGGTGCTATTTTGCTATATTTTACAAGCAAGGATTCTGACACAGAAACATGAAGCAGATGCTTTACAAAAGTGAGTGAGTTGGAAACACGTGAAACTTAATCAAGGATTTGAGCGCACATGGATTCAACTTAAGGCAACTCTTTGACAGCTTGCGACATCATCAGGCATTTTCACAGTACGTTTACATGGACACCAATACTCCAATTTTAATATTCATTCATTCATTTTCTTTTCGGCTTAGTGCCTTTATTAATCCGGGGTCGCCACAGCGGAATGAACCGCCAACTTATCCAGCATTTGTTTTACGCAGCGGATGCTCTTCCAGCCGCAACCCATCTCTGGGAAACACATCCATACATTCTCATTCACACACATACACTATGGACAATTTAGCTTACCCAATTCACCTGTACCGCATGTCTTTGGACTTGTGGGGGAAACCGGAGCACCCGGAGGAAACCCACGCAACCACGGGGAGAACATGCAAACTCCACACAGATATGCCAACTGGCCCAGCCAGGGATCGAACCAGCGACCTTCTTGCTGGGAGGCGAACGTGCTACTCACTTCGCCACCATGGCGCCCTCCAATTTTAATATGATTAACATAATACTTTGAATAAGAGTCTACCATGTAAAAAGCGATTTTTGATCACACACACATACGCGCACACACACGCACACACACACGCACACACACACACACACACACACACACACA
>CAIGQQ010030653.1:1528107-1543122 GCA_903798035.1 Danio albolineatus
TGTGTGTGTGTGTGTGTGTGTGTGTGTGTGTGTGTGTGTGTGTGTGTTCCACTCACCTGCAGGTTGAAGTTTGGTAGCAATGAACGGAAAAACAAAGAAAATGTGCTTTCATTTGATGCTCCCATGCTCTGCCTAAAAAGACACATTTAACAGAAAACAAACAATAAATAAATGTTAAAGTTAATTAAAGACTGCTGATAAAACTAAATGTATATGAAGAGTTTGATTCCAAAACATGATAGAAAAAAAAAAGAAAAGAAAGAAAGAAAAAAAAAAGTTGCTGCCAAAATCAGTATTGTATTTAGTGGGTATTAATCATGCAGTTAAAATATTTAACTAAATGAATGTAAATGAATGAGCCATTGAATAGTCTAATAGTCAATAGTTGAAAAGAAAGAGCCATTTAGTCCTGTATCAGCAATATAAGTTTTGGTGGTTGGGGAAAAGGAGCGAGGACAAGTGCAGGCTAAATGGGTATTTATTAATATTAAAAATAAAATAAAAAGCAAAATAAACTACCCCGAGGGGGAAAACGTTAATAAAACAAATAAACAATCAAAACAAACTAGACTGGGCAGGCTGGCAGGGATCAGGGCTGGAAGACAGGACAAAGCAGGAAACGACGACAAACTGGCACAGGACAGCAGGCACGAGGAGAATATAAGCAGAAACAATTAACAAAACAGGTGAAAATTATAAACCAATAATAGGTTAACAAGGAGGGGGGACTAGACAATAGACGAGAGAGCACGACACAAGAAAACACCACAAATCATGTGCTCACGTAAAACGGGACAAGAACACGCAGCCTATGAGAGAACTCATTAACCGTGTGTTCAAAAAGCATACAACTAAAGCAAAATACGGAAGCACGCGGCCACAATGTAAACACAGAGCCATGTGCTTAGACAACACAAACATAAATGAAACAACAAATACAAACATGAGTACAAGAGTGCGCATCCAAGCACGTCCAGACCCCGCACGCGGGAGCGTGCATGGTCTGAGTGCACTCATGACAGCACCCATACAGAGAACACACAATGACAGAAAACCAGAGTCGAGCACAACACACAAGACATGACTAAAGTCTGGACTTAGTATTAGTATTGACCAGAGTTCAGAGGCTGTCATACGCGGATCAACTTGATTTTTGTTTGTTTTCAACAGTTTCAATCTGAAA
The DNA here is from genome assembly GCA_903798035.1 of Danio albolineatus. Classification (NCBI taxonomy): domain Eukaryota; kingdom Metazoa; phylum Chordata; class Actinopteri; order Cypriniformes; family Danionidae; genus Danio; species Danio albolineatus. The sequence continues at coordinate 1,529,291 of CAIGQQ010030653.1, forward strand.
AATGTCTTTCATATTGATTAAATAAATTTATTGCGTTTTAGAGGAAAAAAGTGACATGGAATTATTGCATTTTAGGAAAAAATGTAATTGTTTTTATAATAAATCTGGATTTCATTTTTTAATGTAACCTAAAGATGCTTTTTGAACGTTTAAAACAGAAAATTGTTGGTTTCATCTTGTCGCTTTCTTATTAAAAAAAGGTTTACTCAAAATAATCCACATGGATTTTTGATGTGAACTGTTGTGTTTGAGCACACATGAAAATTTACCTTAGTGCTCATGTCACAGCTACATTATAAGCCACATGATGATGTTGTATAATTTAAAAATAATGACATAGTTACTTTGATCAATTTCCCGTAATGTAGTATTATCGCTTTATCGATTATTGCTTTATCACCCACCCAGCTTCCCTTCAAGCATTAAAATCTGGTATATTTTAGCATATTAGCAAATCAAGCTATTAAATGTAACATTAAAACAAAATTAGACATTCAACCAGATGATGAATCCATGTATATTTGTTCATTAAATCACTGTGATGAGTCCTATTCATAAGTACCTTTCTGGTCTGGTGTAAGACACAATGGAGTTCAAAGGAGGAAGAGGGTCAAATCCCATTCCTGGCTGAGTGGTCACTTCCTGCAAAAACATATATAAATAATGTTCTTTATTGTACCCAATAAGCAATAGGTCAACTACATACAAATAAACTACATTCCAGAATAGAGAAATTTATTACAGAATACAAATATATTATACATTTTAATATTTGAAATTCCAACTTCCCACAAGTGTTTCTAGATGAATAATGGCATGTCATAAGAGTTAATCTGCAAGATCACTAAGAGCAGAAAAATGGTCATCTAATAAGGAATTAAATTTTATACATACACCACTTAATACATGTACAGTGCCCTCCACAATTAATGGCACCCTGGGTTAAGATGTGTTATTCGGCTTCTAAAAATATTTGTTGAAATTGTTGCAAATTTATTAAAAATAAATACCTGAAAAATCACCTGTACATAAGTATTCACCTCCTTTGCTCAATATGCTAAATACTGATGCACCTTTGGCTGAAACTACAGCCTCAAGTCTTTTTTAATATGATGCCATAAGCTTGGCACACCTGCCTTTGGGAATTTTTGCCCATTCTACTTTGCAGTACCTCTCAAGCTCAATCAGGTTGCATGGGAAGCAACGGTGTACAGCCATTTTCAGATCTCTCCAGAGATGTTTAATATGATTTAGTTCTGTGCTCTGGTTGGGCCACTCAAGAACATTCACCGAGTTGTGAAGCCACTCCATTGATATTTTGCCGGTGTGTCTTGGGTCATTGTCCTGCTGGAAGTGGAATCGTCGCCCCAGTCTGAAGTCAAGAGCACTCTGAAGAAGGTGTTCATTCAGGATGTCTCTGCACATTGCTGCATTCATCTATCCATCTATCCTGACTAGTCTACCAGTTTTGCTGCTGAAAAAACATCCCCACAGCAGGATGCTGCCAACACCATGCTTCACTGTAGGAATGGTATTAGCTTGGTGATGAGCGGTGCCTGGTTTTCTCCAAACAGAACGCATTCACTCCAAAGAGTTCAATTTTAGTCTCACCAGACCAGAGAATTTTGTTTCTTATGGTCTGAGAGTCCTTCAGATGCCTTTTGGCAAATTCCAGGCTAAGGAGTGGTTTCCGTCTGACCACTCTACTATAAATGCCTGATTGGTGGGTTGCTGCACAGATGGTTGTCCTTCAGTAAGGTTCTCCTCTCTCCACAGAAGAACACTGGAGCTCAGACAGAGTGACCATCGGGTTATTGATCACCTCCCTGACTAAGGCCTTTCTCCCCCGATCACTAAGCTTAGAAGGCCGGCCAGCCCTAGGAAGGTTCCTGGAACCCTAGGAAGGTTCCTTTTTTTACATTGTCACTATGGGGTATTGTATGCGGAATTATGAAGAAATAAATTAATTTAATCCATTTTGGAATAAGGCTGTAACATAAAAAATGTTGGAAAAAGTGAAGCGCTATAAATTTTTTTCCCCAATTTCTGTTTAACAGAGAGAAGATTTTTACAAACACATATCTAAACATAATAGTTAAAAAAACTCATTTCTAATAACTGATTTATTTGTCTTTGCCATGATGACAGTAAATAATATTTTACTAGATATATTTCAAGACACTAGTATATCAACTAAAAATGACATTTAAAAGCTTAACTATGTTAATTAGGTTAACTAAGCAGGTTAGGGTAATTAGGCAAGTTATAATGATGGTTTGTTCTGTAGACAATAAAAAAAAAATGCTTCAAGGGATTAATACTGTAACTTTGACCATAAAATGGTTTTTAAAAAATTAAAGACTGCTTTCCGAAAGAAAAATATTACCAGAGATAATGTCAAAATATCCTTGCTCTATTAAACATCATTTTGGAAATATATATATAAATAATAAAATATCTGAGTGTGAACTCATGGAATAACATTGCATCATAGGCTGCATTCAGCTGTATTTGTTTCGGTCAACTTTAAATTAAAGCTCAGATTAATGTTTTGTGTCTAATTGTTTAGTTTTGTAGCAGGAGTCACATAAAAAGTGGAACTCTCTAAGCTACATCTGAATAATTACATAAAATGTACAATTGTCTTTTACAAAAATATTTTTTGATGTAAGCAACATAGCTACAGCAAATACAATTTATAATGCGTGTTTAAGATTTATAGTATGCAAATGATCAACGATTGACAATAATGTGTCATATTGGTTGCACCAAGGGGGCCCCAAATAACATCCTGTTTACAGTTGCTCCCCGTGCAGGCTTGGGTCAGCCCTGCTTACGCTTACCTTAATTTAATACTAATATTATTGTTAATATTTGAGATAAACCAAAATAATTAAGCAATTAATTTTATAATTAAGTAAATATTACAGTAACGAATGCTGCTCTTCATCTTCATTATTATTATTATTACTATTATTCTAGCTGTTACTGCTCCAATCTACTCCATACCCACTAATTTAATTTCTCGACTTAAAGGGCACCTATTTTACTCCTTTTTCAAGATTTAAGATAAGTCTCTTGTGTCTCTAGAATGTGTCTGTAAAGTTTCAGCTCAAAACACCCATCAGATTGTTTATTATACCTTTCAGAATATTGAAATTTTCAGCTAAAATTAATACAATGGATGTTTTTGTTTTGTTTTGGGCTTTAAAAAAGTGAGCAAAACCAGCTCCGATAATAATTCAGGATTTAGAAAAGATTTGATTCAGTATTTTTGGTGGAAGCCCTTTCAAAAACAGTCTTTCTTTTCATGAATACAAGGTCTTGTTGGGCTTTCAGGAAGAAGGTCTGGTTGATGCGTGTCACTCTTTGTCAGCAGCTATTATTAATAACTAAACTGACATTTTCAATTTACCTTAACCTTCTATGTGAAGCTGCTTTGACACAATCTACATTGTAAAAGTGCTATACAAATAAAGGTGAATTGAATTGAATAGCAGCAGCAGGTCGCCGCACTGCAGGAGAACACGCAAATGATCTATCCATCTGTGTGAACAATGCGCAGATATACAAATCTACATTTGTTGACAGACAGTTTGGACTTCTTAACGTAATTTTTGACCCGCAATGTTTAACATTTACATTTGCTTTATGTTTACATTTGCTTCTTTTATTTCTTTCTTCTTATATACGTGTATATTGCTACTAAATGTATGTTTTGTCACAACCTATCTCTTTGGCTTTGCTCAATTTTTTTTTTCATATTTATAAAAACAAACAAACAAACAGTTTCAGTAAAACACTTCATCAGGCAATTGTATTCATAAAAAAAAATACTGAGTCACAACCTTTAGGATAGCTCTTCTGATTTTAAAGGGTACATGTTTTACCCCTTTTTTATATGTTACAGCACTCTTTTTGCAAGCAAATTTGATTTCCTGGTTACTTTGCGCATGTCCTGTCTTGTTGATACGATTATACGCCTTACTACGAAGACATGTTAATACGCAGCTTTCAATCAATTCGGTGGGCGGGGGGGACCACACTCCTACGTCAAGTTCCAGTCGGTCTCAAAACCGCTCCAATTGGTCCACTGTTTTTATGCTGTTAAAAAAAAAAAAAGGACTGGGTGTGTTTATATCACCCCAATATGACGGTATATTGGTAAATTGAGTAAATTGATTTTAATAGGCTAAACCTTTTATTTAATTACAATTTTTTAATGTTTGTTATGTTATGTAGTCTGTCATCTTCCCGTAATTTTAACAGTCGTTGGGGCGTATCCCAGTTTTAAACTCCAGTGTTGACAGGTGTAGTTTAATCACTTGCTTTTCTGACACACAAAGCCTACTCTATTGTGCAGAAAGCAGATCTACTTTCTAATTTAAATATGCAAATCCAATTTATAATCCAATAAATCCATATATTTAAAATACAAGTTAATGTTTTCAAAGATATAATTTCAAAGACATACAATCCATACAATGACATATGACCTATATTTATGATGTCCAAGGAACTTTCCAGGTTGAATAGGCTACTTTATGATAATACTTTACATTAAAGTACAGCAGTTTTTTTAAGAACAGTGGCATTTTTAACTTTTAAAAGCACATTTTAGTTTAAATGTTGACATTTTATTCTTTATTTTTTTTTACCTGCAAACACAGTACAGTGTTAATGTTCAAACTATTTATAATTGTTAAAGTGTCTATATAAGTGTAAATATTAATAATAATATGAATTAGTTTGCCTTGTCAACTGGGCAGTGCTGTAGCTGCTTATCTAGGGTTATACACTACTGTAGTTCAATTGATCATTATGGTGGTACTTAAAGAAACAATTTTTTTTCCTAGGTGGTACTTGGTTAAAAAAGTTTGAGAACCACTGCTCTAGAGCTTTTCACTCTGTCAAATGCAGTTCCTGGGCTGCATCCTTGCAGAGTTTAGTTCCAACCTGCTTCTACAAACTTACCTGTAGGTTTCAAACAAGCATGAAGAACTCAATTAGTTTGATCAGGTGTATTTACCTGGGGTTGAAACTAAATTGTGCAGAGCTGCTGCCCTCCAAGAACTGGATTTAACACCTGTGGTCTAGAGGCTCAAGTCTTAACATTCAGGTATGTCCTTCAGATTGTCTTGGAGGGTGAGGATTCTAAGTCATAACATCTTGCTACTGGGATTAACTGGCAGATAAACTTCACCACATTTCCTGCTGATTTGCCCTGTTCAATATTAGACCCTTCCTTAAAGGGGAATTCTACAGAAATCCTTCTCCAAGTTCTTGTATCTTCCAGACTGGACTAATTGTCTAGTTTGCTCATTCGGCAGACCTTCTAGCATGTACTTTCAAGTCTTTGCATCAAATTCAGCATGTGGCACTGATAATGGTCTTGAATGAACTGAAAGAATGCATGTCACACACTTCATCACTTTTCACTGGTTGTCAGCAGCTGCTCACATTACAAAGAGGTACAGATTATTTTTGCCTTTAAATGTGTTGCCGTTGTAATAATCTGCCAAAGTTTCCAATTTAAAAGATGCATTTTGTCATAAACACAAAATAAGTAATTCACACAAGTCTTGCTGTCAGTGTTTAGATTTTTTTAGAGGGCTTTTTTTTTACATGTAATTTTATTTTTTTGTAAACTCTTTAAAGGGCACCTACCTGTATTTTACCCCTTTTACTAGATTTTATATTATCAATACCAAATATCAGCCTAAGCTTATCCCTCTTCCTTTGCTGCATTATCATTTATTCATATAGTCTTTTGTGTCTCCAGAATGTGTCTGTAAAGTTTCAGCTCAAACCCCCCAAATTATTTATTATAGCTTTCATTAGTTTGTATTTTATAGCTCTAAACAGCTTGTTGCTGTTTTTGTGTACTGGGCCTTTAAGGGTATTCCTAGTCCCACCGTTCCCACATGCCTATCAGCGTGCCTCAATCTCCACCCTTGGCTGCGTCAGACAACAGACAGACGTAAAGGAAGCAGATCTTACATAACATTTGTAAGAAATACTACAGTAAGATCTTTACCAATTTGTTTGATGTGTTTGTTGTGGAGTTGCAACAATGAGTCACACACAATGACGTTATAAAGTTCACGCACAGACAGACAGACAGACAGACAGACATTTAGCTTTGCACTCTTTTTGCAAGCAATTGTGAAAGGATACAGGTTAATATCCACTATTGTGTGGATATCTGTTATGTTAATGTATAAAATAAACCTGATTTAATGTCCACAAACCAGGATTGAAGCGTCTACTTTTATAATTGTCCTGACAAGCTGCTGTGGTAAAGTAAAGCTGAAGTAAATTGCTGTATTTCATTACAAACATGCACTGTTTTAAAACATTTTAAACTTGTAAAACTCACTCTTGATCACATTTGATGATGATTGATGATCCTAGCGAACTGAACAGACCTTTTATTCCCAGTTGTCTTGTTCACTTCCTGTTTTTATGTTGTTAAATTGAATAAAAAAAGATCTGGGTGTGTTTATATCACCCCAATATGACGGCATATACACCACCTACACAAGTCTGTCCAAACAGTTTAAAAAAGTAGAATTTTCACTATAGGTGCCGTTTAATACTAATAACCAACGCCTCTCTAAACCAAATCTTTCTAATGCAGAAAACAGGAATTTGCAGATAACTTTAAAAAATGCTTTTTCTGCATCCATATATTCTATATATATTTTTTGTTTGTTTGTTTTTTAAATTGAGGAGTAACATTGGATATCAATTAGATTTTCTAATCTATGGGCTAGGGTTTTGGCAATGATTTAAATGTCAACAATAATCAAAGCGATGGTACAACAGCTTGATGGTACGATGGATCTTTATTAGGTTTGAGAACAGGTGGCTCTGTTCATATTCGTTATGATTTACTTAACATACTAATGAGTAGTTGTGATATAGTGGAGTGTTTGTTATACCCAGCAGTGAATCCATCAGTACCAGTAGTAGTAATATTTATTATATGCATATTTATATTTGTATTAATATAAACAAGTTTAGATTTGTTTACCTGTTGGGTTTTGGAGACTTATCCATCAACGTATGTCGCATAGGAATAGTGTGTTTATAACTTTATTCGTTTGCTGGAATTTAGAACTGAATTTAGAAATAGTTTTGAAACAAAACTTTGCACATAAATTAAAATACGAAAAGAAATATTTATGCTAACGGATGTCTTTAATGGAGTGCGTGTACCACTGTTTACTCAAAGAAAGTAAAGGAGTAAAGTTTAAATGTAAAGTACAGAAAAAGTAAAGAGGATGAATGGAGGAGGCTTGTTCTTTATCCTCGCACAAATTGTCTGTTTAACTGTTTTTTTTTTCTTACAAAGTTCGTCATGTAAATAGTAGGGCTGGCAAAATTAGTGCGTTAACGCACGCTGATTAATTTGAAATATTTAACTAGTTAAAAAAATTAACGCATTTAACGCAGTGGCAGTTTTTTTTTTATTTCCTGTTGTGTCCGACGTGTGTTCAGGCGCGTCCATAAAGGCGGCCGACAAGGGCGGCAGAATAGTGAGCGAACGCCCCGGTCCTCACTTTAATCCTCGACACCTACCCCCACCCTCCCGGTCCTCACGTTCATCCGCGAACCGGTCACTTTCTTTTTCACTTTCGGGTTGAGGGCGGCGTGATCACCGTTCGCCAAGAGCACCAGTTCAGCTTGCTCCGGCCCTGCGTGTGTTTAATGAGCAAAGGAATATGGATAAAGGATCACATGGATAATATGGATCCATGTAAATATACTCAGTGAAAGTGCCAGATGATGTCGCAAGCTGTCAAAGACAGCCCATTCCTCTCTAAGTTGATTCCAAGCACCCTCAAATGTTTCATTAAGTTTGACATGTTTCCCCCTACACGCAACTTTTCTAAAGCGTCTGCTTCGCGTTGCTGTATCAGAATCCTTGCTTGAGAAATACAGTCATACTTTAAGAACCGTAGTCCTGCGTGTGATTGATTTGAAGGGAGAGCGCTGTCCTGCGCTCTCACTCTCTCTCTGTCTGTGTGTGTGTGTGCGCGCGTGAAAGCGTGTGTGTTGTCACCCGATAATGTCAACAGACTGGACTGTCTTATAGCAACTGGGTAATGTTAAGGAGAACTAAGCAAAATTGTTTCTACAACTCGCAAAACAACATTACAATGAATACAATTGTTTGTATTCAATACTTTATTATTATTTTTTTTTTCTTCCAATTTCCATATTTGCAATGCCTGTATTTTGGAATTTTTTTTTTTTGTAGTTCACATAGAATCCAACATGGAAATAATTTTTGTTTGTTATTGGCATTGTTTTAAAATTCAAATGGCACTTACATGCCTGTGTTTTTATTTCTGTAATAAATGCGGCTTTTCGTGATTAATCATGATTAATCAAAAACAAAAGTGTGATTAATTAGTTAATTTTTTTAATCAATTGACAGCCCTAGTAAATAGCAAATGTGCCATGGTGCTACACTACTGACTCTTTAGCCCCGGTTAGATAACACGGTTATTGTCGGTTACAAAAGTTTTCTTTAATAAAATCATGACTTGTCATAGGTAACAAATGTGCGGGACTACACGTTCATTCACAATCAGTCATCCCATCTGACAACTAATAAGTACATTATTTAAAGGCATTCGTTATGACATTGATAGGATTAAACTTATGTTTCCTTTTAAATTTTAATATATTTTCTTTGAAATCTAAATGTATATTTTTCCACCAATGTTGCTATTAAACACTCCCTTGCCTGAACATTAAATGAAAGCACATCAGCAGCTGTGAAGCAGTGAAGCATTATTTAAATCCTTATTTTCCACAGAGCGGAACAAACCATCACTGCACAGTTTGACGGGCACAAAGAAAAATATAATTTGTATATTTTTCTTGGAAAAAATATCTTTTTGAAACGAATTTCGTTAGCTATAGACATTTCTCTTAGAATGCAAAATTACCCATTATGCTTTGCATGCATGCGCAAGAAGAATGCTAAGAACTTCAGGTCGGCAGCTGATGGGTATAAACAGTAACATTTGGACAGCGTTGAAATGATAGTTTTAATCAATGTTATTTGCTTTTAACGTCTTTGAACCAATACTGTTGTCGATCAGCTCCACCTCCTGGACTGATTATTAAAAAAATGCGATCTAAGAGGATGGAAAACAGCTGCTGTGAGGCATTATCCTCTCATTGTAAGATGGCATCTTGTGGCAAATTGCATGACTTGCATACCCACTAAGCTTCAAACCAGTAATCTGGTTTACTCTATAATGCAGTGAAGTATTGTGTGTGCGCGTGCACAATCATTGAAGAGCCACTGAGCTAACAGCTGACAGACCATGAAAACACACACACGGTATTTCTGACGGCAGACACGTGAACTAGGAGAACGTTTTTCTCTCGCGCTTGAACCACAACTGACAGATTATAATGGTTTTAACACACACCTTTCAAAGCTGTGTCACAAAAACACTCCATAATCCACTCAAAACGCTATTGAAACCCCTTTTCAAATCATAAATGCTGTAAGCGGAAGTTCTAAACATTCTACCGGAAGACCCTGGTTGCTATGGCACCCTCCATGAAGCAGCCAAGAAAAAGGTCTATAACTTGTATCTTAATTGTTATGTATTTTTCGTTGGTCAGTTAACAACTAGATAATAATATTAATAATATTAATAATAATATTAATAATAATAATAATAATTCATTACATTTATATAGCGCTTTTCTGGGCACTCAAAGCGCTTTACACACATAGGGGGGGATCTCCTCATCCACCACCAGTGTGCAGCATCCACCTGGATGATGCGACCTCAGCCATTTTGCGCCAGACCGCACACCACAAACCAGCAGATTGATGGAGAGGAGACAGAGTGATGAAGCCAATTAGGATATGGGGATGGTTAGAAGGCCATGATGGACAGAGGCCAATGGGCAGATTTGGCCAGGGTGCCGGGGTTAAACCCCGACACTTTTACGAAGAACATCCTGGGATTTTTAACGACCACAGAGACTCGGTTTAACGTCTCATCTGAAAGACGGCGCTCACTGAGTAGTATAGACTCCCTGTCACTATACTGGGGCGTTAGGACCCACACAGACCGCAGGTTGGGCGCTCCTGCTGGCCTCACTAACAACACTTCCTGCAGCAACCGAGCTTTCCCATGTGGTCTCCCATCCAGGTACTGACCAGGCGCAGCCCTGCTTAGCTTCAGTGGGCGACCATGTGAGAGTTGCAGAGAGCTAGCTGCCGGCAAAGCAAAGATAAAAAAATATAAAAAAAGAATAACAAATAACCTTTGAAGTGAAGTGCTTCAAAACAAGTCCGCTATATGCTTCAGCGCCAAAACACAAGATGCCATGAGATTATGTTGGTTTGTTAAATAAAATAATAATCTAGCCTAAATAAAATTAAAGTTAAATATTCACAGTTTTAGAGAAGCCTATATTGAACCGTTTTCACTATTAATCACACATTTGAATAAGCAGGACAGGCTTTTACAATGTAATAGAACAAACTTTGTTGGAAGGATGAGAGCAGTGGCAACTGCAGCCGTAGAGCTGTACATTATGCGCACCAACCATGAGAGGGCGCGAATCAATGCGCCTTATTTATTTGTTTGTTTTTTTAAATAATTGAAATTGATTATTAAACAGTATACACTACGACACATTGGCAATCAAGAAAGAATGAGAATAAATAAAGGTGTGTTTTAAAGTGTGTATGTACTTGCATCCTCTGTTTCCTGTTGCTCTAGCCGAGTGCAGCTGTGTGTTTAGCTCTCTAGCCGAGTGAAGCTCTAGCTCAGCTCGTCTGCTGCTAAGTTCAGTTTTTATTTTAAATTAGATTACTAGACGTCGCGATCAAACTCCACTGATCATTTAAATGCTAACTCTATAAATATTAGTACTACCACCGTGAACTCACTGTGTTAGCATCGCAGCTAACATTTCAACAGTCCAGCTGTAAGTACTCTTTAGCTCATCTTTGGCCTGTTTTCTCTGCGCTATATAACTGTTTACAATACCATATCAAGACTATAAAACTCCATCGATCAAGTTAATTACTAGTTCTTTAAATTGAAATCTCTTCCACGGTCGCAGCAAACATTGTAAATCAATTTGTGTGGGTGCTCTCTCTCTCTTGTGCTCTCTCCCTCTCTCTTCATTGACTATTGCTGATTTTACACATACTCATCTGCTCCTGTTAACTCAATACACTGCTTTGGTAAGTCAGAATTTACTTCAACTCACGGTGAATAAAAAATGGCTTATCCTCCTCTTGTCACATGCATTTCATGCCACATTATTAGTGTATCTCTCTCTGTCAGCAAGGAGGGCTTCACATGTGATAAATGTAAGGAAATAGTTAGGCTGACCGAAAACATTAATTGAGAATAGTAAGAGTCCTAGGTCTCTAGTTAAGGATTTGGATGTGACTAATCTAGCAAGCCATTCACATAGTTCAGCTCCAGTTATTGCGTCTTTGCAGAGAGACGGCTGGGTTACTGTGAGAGAAACCAGAAGTGGGAGCAAACACTATGTCCATTCCAACATCAAACAGGTTTAGCCCCCTCAGTGATGCACTCACTGAGAAATCTGATGAAAGTACCCTTGTGATTGGCGACTCCATAGTACGGAACATTCAAATAGAGACACCAGCCACCATAGTCAAATGTCTGCCGGGAGCCAGAGCGCCTGACATCATGTCAAATTTAAAAGTACTGGCTAAATCTAAACGTAAGTTCAGTAAGATTGTCCCCTGCCCGCTTATCGTGGTGACGAGTTTCACAGCAAACTCTCATCACTCAATGGCTGGATGTCAAAATGGTGCCCACTGAATAGCATAGATTTTGTAGACAATTGGCCAAGTTTTTGGGGTAGACCTGACCTGTTGAAGAGAGATGGTCTTGATCCCGCTTGGGCTGGAGCAGCTCTCCTCTCTAGTAATCTGGCATATAGTCTTAGTGCTGGCATTTGACTAACTGGGGCCCAGGTCAGGGAGCAGACAGATTGGCTTAACCAACTGTCTGCTAGTCTCCACAGTTTACCTAACTCAAATATTCTGCAGCACATAGAGCCACCTAGAGATAAGAACATAGAGACTGTGTCTGTTCACTCGAGCCTTTAAATATAAAAAAAACTCCCAAATCCATTTAAAGGTAACAATCTAATTGATGGTCAACAAATAAAAATAAAGCAAATTAAAGATAAAACTCTTTTTATTAATAATTTGATAACTGATCTAAAGCTAGATGCACTCTGTCTAACAGAAACCTGGATAAAACCAGATAATTACATGCCCCTAAATGAGCCTTCACCTGAAGGATATCATTATAGACACGAGCCACGTCTTAAAGGCAAAGGTGGAGGCGTGGGCACAATATACAGTAATATTTTTAGTGTTACTCAGTGATCTGACTTCAAATATAATTCATTTGAAGTAATAGTGTTGTATATTTTAGTTAGCAATTTAAACAATACATTTCAATCTAAATTTGTATTGGCAACTGTATATAGGTCTCCAGGGCACCATACCGACTTTAAAAAAAGAATTTGCTGATTTCTTATCTGAAATAGTTCTGGCCACAGATAAAATTATAATTGTTGGTGATTTTAATATTCATATACATAATGAAAAAGATGCTTTAACTCTGGCCTTCTTAGACATACAAGGAGGGAAACAGCATGTCTCAGGGCCTACCCATCGACATAATCATACTTTAGACTTAATATTATCACATGGTCTCGATATTGATAATGTTGAAGTTGTGCAGCAGAGTAATGACATTTCAGATCACTACTTAATCTCCTGTTTTTGTACATTGATAGGTTTACAAAATCATCTTCTATTTATAAATATGGTAGAACAATCACTGCTAGCACAAAAGATGATTTTGTCAGTAACCTACCTGATCTTTCTAATTTCCATAACATTCCAGGCAGTCTAGAAGAGCTTGACACTGCAACTGAAACCATTGATTCTGTCCTTTCTAGCACGTTAGACATAGTTGCTCCGTTACACTTCAAAAAGATTAGGGACAAAATCTTACACCATGAGCACACACGTGCCTTAAAGGGCCATGAAACACCAAAACACATTTTTTGAGCTGTTGACAGTCATATCTGTGTCCCACGCTGCTATAAACACTATTAGGACACATATAATTGACTAAAAAGTGAAAATTGGTTGTTTTTGCGTTATTTCGAGCAAATTCGTTCTTCCGGGTTGAAACGAATTTTTGAAGCTGCGTCACGCCGATGAGATCCTTGCGTATATTCCAGCGTGGAGAGTGGACGTCTGTCCCGGCCAGCACGTTCTGACGTCTCTGAATGTTCGGCATTAATTCATGAGATAGACTTGGTTCAAACCAACCAGAGCGCTCTATTGTGTAAGCGGCGCAGCTTCATTAATGTTCATGATCGCTTCGAAGATTGTACCTTACAGCAGTTGTGGAAGACGCAACAAGCGTGAGTGATTTACATGCTAAGTCAATGCAAAGGCGCGAATAGGCATCCTGCAACGCGATACGCGCGAATGGCGCCGCGCGTTTGACGCGCTTAACGCCGCAATTCACGCGGATCGCTTCAGTTTGAAAATGAAATGAAAATAAGCTTCAGCAGGACGTTCGCGCCGCGTTAACCAATCAGGAGCTTGCTCTTGTGGGGGTGTGATTATGACGTAGCGCCTGTTGTTATTGTCCTGAGGGAAAACTCGGCTCGGCTCAGTCAGAAGCACCGCTGAAAGCTTCCATCATCCAGGTACAGTTTCTGGAGGAGTTTATGAGCTCACAGAGCTGGTGCACCTCTGAAATAATCTA
>CAIGQQ010030653.1:1548122-1558717 GCA_903798035.1 Danio albolineatus
GATATCCTGCATAGTTGTGTTCCTGTACCCGATTAAATTTGGGTTGCACATTGTGTGGAAGATCACACGGTAGCTGAACTGCTAGGTGTGGTAAAGCGCGCTTTTTAGATATAGTGAAATAAAAAACAAATTATCACCAGTGAGTTCTCTCATCATGGGCCAAACTTATCCAAAGCCTGAGCCCAGTGAGACCCCTGTAGATTGGATGAATAGATCTGGATGGGGATTTTACACTGAACCATACATCTCAAATTTAGCAGGATGGACTAAGGGGCAATCTCAGTGGCGAAATTTTCCCCGAGAAGGGACGTTTGACCCCAGTTATCTAAAATCTGCTCACAGCCTGACTTATGGTGGTATGGGAGACCCCAAATGGGATATGAAATATATAGTCCTATGACACATGGTATAAGATGAGTTCGATTTGGAATGATAAAAAGAATATTTATGTTCCTAAAGCTGTGTTAAAAACAGTTCCTAAGCCCCCTACAGATAAAGATAGGGAGAGAGAGGGTGTGAAACGTGGCTTTAACAGCTCTCCCCCTCTCTACATGGTCCCTACTGCCCCTGCTGAACCGGGCCCCAGTAAGGCACCAGCTGAAAAACAGACATGCACCCCTTCAGCGCCAGTGAGCCCAGTCGCTCCAGTAGCGGAGAATTATCCCTCATGCATTATGCCTTGCCTTGCCTAAAACAATGGCAGAGGGACACTGAGTGTGCGAATGATAATTGTGACAGACCTGAAGATGCAGGTCCAGACAAAGGGTCCGTAATTGACCCGCCAAAAAATGTAGCTGCTGTTTGGGTGGCTAAAGCCAGAGGCATTGACACTGTGCCTCCCTCACCCAGTGCGCTGAAGGATCTGATTTCTCTGCTTCATGGTGTTGACAACCCCATGACTTTTTTCGACATGTTAATTAGGAGTTCGCGCCATTGCCAATTGATAGGGGCGGATTACAGATTTGTATTACAAGCTAAAATGGGCAAAGATTATGATGATGCTGAAATTTCAGAAAAAATCCCTGAATTAAGTCATGAGAATGATAAGGTTAAACATGAAGAAACCAAAGTAGAGCCAGGTGCAGCTGAGGGAGATAGACCTGTCACTAAAACTAAAATGGTCGTTTCACTGCCCTGGAGGGACGAGCAGGACAAGCTACTTGCTGACTTTCGCACACAATTAACTAAATATTTGGTGGAGAAAAGAACAGCCAACCGTGATCTTTCTCATGTCACCTCCTGTAAGCAGGAAAAAGGTGAGATGGTCCCCACCTTTTTCAAGCGATTTGCTGACGTATGGGTCAGCGTAGGGGGATTAGAACTGAATCAACACCTTTCTAATCCAATGTTTCTGTCCACCTTTCTAAATAATTGCATGCCCGGCTGCAGAGATGTTCTCAAAAAAAATCATCTCTGTGACAGAAATAGCCTGACTATCATTTTCTCCTACTGTTGTTTCTTTAAATGGCAGTTCAGTTTCTGTGGCTATGATGCATTGCTCTGCACCCCATGTCTCAGTGGCCTGCCTTCTGATTTGTGGGCCGCCCACAAGGATGACGTGGGTTTGGTTTCATGTGCACCATATGAAGCACAGTTGAAACATGGTGACACAGTGTACAGAAAACAATACCCTTTGACAGAGGATAAGGCCAAAGGGGTTGATGACGTCCTTACTTCCCTTTTGAAACAAGGTGTTGTTCTCCCAGTTTCTCCTATTGTACCAGATGTTCCCACTGTTATGGCTTCCATCCCTGCCACACACACACATTTCTCTGTTGTTGATTTGTGCTCTGCTTTTTTCAGCATACCAGTGGAAGCAGAGACTCAGCCCCTGTTTGCCTTCACTCACAGAGGTCGCCAGTATACATGGACCAGACTGCCACAAGGGTTCATTGACTCACCTGCTGTATTCACTCAGGCTTTAAGGCAATGTCTAGCTGATTTAGATATGCCACAGGGCTCTTGTTTTCTTCAATATGCTGACGACTTACTGGTCACTGGCAGCGACGAGGCCACCTGTCAGGATGCCACTGTACGTCTGCTGACACGCCTGGCAGTGTGGGTTCAAGGTTTCTCACACCAAATTACAGTTTTGTTTGACTACTGTTAATTATTTCGGCTATCTGGTTTCACAGGGTCAAGCTACAGCCTCAATGGCTGATAGAACTTATTGGGAAGGACTTGATGCTCGTCCTGATTCCTCAGGAATTTTGCTGGATGCCACTTGCCGTGTGTGCATTCCTTCTGCTTGTGCACCTTTTCTCGTCTGCGAGTTTCACGGTGTTACACATCACGGCCGAAGAGGGGTACTGGACACAATGATGTCTTTTCTGTGTATACTTAACTTATCACATCATGTTAACAGCACATTAGACAGATGTTTAGTTTGTGCTCAAAATCATGTGACTAAACCACAGGCTAAACACCAACAGCTGCAAATGCCAGAAGGCCCATTTCAGCAATGGCAGGTAGATTTCACTCACCTTCCTAAGAGGGGACCACATAAATATCTTTTGGTGTTTGTAGATAGGTTTTCAAAATGGGTTAAAGCGTTCCCCTGTGCTAGGGAAGATGCAAAAACTGTGATTTTATATCTGACAAAAGACATTATTCCCAGATACGGTATACAATGTGGCATTGACCCTGACAAAGGCACTGCTTTCACAGCAAAAGTGATTCAAGGCCTTGCCAAAGAATTAGGCATTACATGGCACTTGCACATACCATACCACCCACAGTCATCAGGTGTAGTAGAAAGAACCAACAGAACAATCAAAGATAAATTGAGAAAAGCTATGCAGAGCATGGGATGCTCTGACTGGCCAGCATTACTCCCGGTGGGGTTGGCGGACATAAGAATGTCCCCTCACAAGGGACTCCAGGGGCTGTCACCCTATGAAACAGTAATGGGTAGACCTTTTCCAGGCCCCCTGGAGGAAGGGAGGGCATGCACTGGGTGATGGCTCGTGTGATGTTCATATTAGTGAGTACAAGCAACAACTGATTGGGGTTTTAAACCAATACTGGGCTAAATTACATTCCTGTGCAGCACCAATGCCAGAGGATAAAACACACCCCTTCAAGGTTGGGGACAAAGTACTAATTAAACAATTTGCTAAGATGGGTGAGGGTCTTTCTGATACCAAATATAGTGCACCCGCTGAAGTTGTTGCAGTTACTCGAACTGCTGTCTTAACTTCCTCTTTCCCACAGTGGATCCATGCAACCAGACTGAAGGAGGCTCCACCTAATGTTTAAAATTTGTTTGCATATATGTATATACAGTCATAATCTGTCTTGAGATTCTCTTTTCTTTCCAGAGGGGCGCCCCACATGATTGAAGTGCTGGCCAGCCATCTAATTCAAACAACGCCCGGAGGACACTATATGGTTTGTTTATCAAATAGAAACTGTCAGTTCACATCATGAGCTGGAGAAGTGTGTCTGTTGCTGTGACTGGACTTATCATCCTATGCTTGGTGGTATTGATCTCACTGCCTGCCTTACATCATCAACACAGGCAATGGAGTGAGCATGGACATTTTGATTAGGAGGAAGAGCCGGGAGAGGATCCTATTGGAGTGAATCAAAATAGCACCCATCACAAACATGTACACACACATTCATACCGGTTGTAGAGAGTAAAGTAGGGAGTAAAGACAGAAAATCAAGAGAGAGAGTGTGTGTAATGATGTAAAAACCTCAAATGTTATAAAACCCAACCAAGTGAACCAACAATAATCAATTTAACCCTCCTATGGTTTCTTTAGCATTTCATATAATTTACACCAGTTCAGTAGTCTGGAGGCTTTACTTGAATCCCTTGTGTAATGTGAAGAGCTCCTTCTGTTGAGCAGGGTTCTTGCGTGGTGTAGGGACTCAACGGACCTTTCCAGAATCGAACATAACACTGACCATATCCTTATAAGATTGATTGGTGCCAACATGTCTGAGCTGTGATCACATTTTCGAAGCAATCCACAGGCACCCAGCAAAAGGTTATCCACAGGATGACTTGACAGCCGCGATCACAGATGCTTGCTAATTAACTCTACATCTTAAAACAATAAAAGAGGCTACACTCAAAGAGCCCCCAAACTGTTCTTTTGAGATAAGCTCCGCAAGGCCATTTGGTTCGTGCCTGCGACCCGCGTCTCAAGGAAATACACATTCTTTAAGCCAGACAAAGGAACGCTCAAAAGAAGCTCCCAAAGTTTAAATGGACATTTAAGTTAAACTCTGTTTATTTGAGCAATGTAAGCTTATTTTACATTTCTGTAGGTTTTTGTGTGTACATATTCCATGTGTTTAACATAACTGCTATGGATAGTTTATGAGTTATATGGTGAATGAAGTTAATGGTGAATGAAATCTACAGAATGTTTGTGAAATATTTTTATGTTTGGTATTGATTGAAAGCTAGGAAAGTTTCTAATGCATTGATTTATATGAGGAAACCATACTATGAAAAATGTCCATGTTATAAACTTTATTTTAATAACTTCCAGTCAAAGGCAGGTAACACACGGCACTCACACAATGTGCCAACCCGGCCTCCTAGAGGAGGGAATGGGGGTGTGACCCCACTCCCCGGCTTCTCTGACTGGACAGTCACTGTGTAGGCCACACCTAACCTAAAGCCTTCAAAACTTTGAACAAAGGAAATCTCTTCGTCTTTGCCGCCAAGGTCTTTTGCCGCCGTTTATCCTACCGTCGATCGTCTTTGCCAGTCGCTGACTGGACGTCACTCTTCCCATGCTGGGGCCGTTACATCGCCTCGCCGGAAGCCTCGTTACATCTCGCAGCAAACCGCGAACTGCTCTTGCTGCCGGCTCGACCCCCGATCTGCTTGTGCTTCAACAACAAGCCATCGGGTCAACTCATAATAACTACAGAAACTCCAGGAAGGACTTCACCTACAAAACCGCCTCGTCCAACATCCCTATCCCTGGCAACCGACTACAAGCTTCGCTGAAAGTAAGGAAACCCCCCTTACCGAAGAGGGAATTCCAGCACGTCATTGGAGTTGCTACGCTGACCAATCAGTTTCACCGGGATCTCCCTTTTGGGACCAGTCGAGGAAACCAAAATCCCATCAGAACGCAAGTAACACAAACAAGGTTTCTACCCATTGCTGTAACTGGTGTGAATTATATTTAAGTAGTAAAGAATAGCGAAATTCTCTGCTTTTATGGTTTCTCTCAGGTTGCAATGCTAATAACTTAGCAAATGCTAGAAGTTGAATCCTTCTTCACTCTCCATCATAACTCTCCTCAAACTGCTTGTGTGTATGTGCGTTTGTGTGTTTTATGTAGACTAGTGCGTTGTGTTATAGAGTAGCAATAAACTTTGTTTCGTTGTTAAGATCCGTGTTGGTGTGTTGTGTGCTTTATAAGTTAATGCCTAAGCTTCAGATACTGCTACCTTGCTTATCAAATAATTAAATACTGTTTTTATATTGTTATAGTTGGCCACGCAATAATATAATACAGGATTGCTCTACACTAACCGTTCTATTTGCTGGACAAATACGTAGGGTGAGTGTAAGCTTTTAATAATTCTATGTGAACCGCGTTCGGATCTTTGTATTCGAATCCCCAAAGTTTAAATTTGATTTAAACCAAAGAGCCGTTTTTTACAGTGGGTTCGCTGGTGGTTGGCTTTGTACTCGTGAGGCTTGGAGTGGAGTCTGGATGTTGAAGTTTGAGATGGCAAAAGACTGTAGTCATGCTGACTTCTAGTTTCACAGCGCACTAAAGTTAACTAGACTTAACTAGACTGTCGACAGAAAGAAAAGTAGCTAAGATGGGAAAGTTTGGCTATGCTGTTATCTCATTGTGGTCAAGGTCTGCTTTTCATCGGTGGACCTGAGGAGGAGCTGTCCCTGAGCTGTAAAGAGACTTGGGTTGGATCCTGGCAGACTGATTCTCTACTGGGCCACTGAGCAGTTTTGGTGGTTCATTTGGTTATACTGCCCCCTTAATGGTGCTGGACCAGTAAGGTGTCTCCTTGGAGTGTGGAGCTGTGACTCACACTATCACACCTATCGGTATAGTTTAGAGCAGTGGCTCTCAACCGGTGGGGCGCGTCCCCCCAGTCTTGCGGTGGGGGCGCGAGTAGGCTACAGGATAGAAAAAAAAAAACAACAACAACAAAAAAAAAAAATGCTAAATTTGTGATCTTTGTTCGGATAGACCAGATCAATTTTTGTTGCTAAAGTAGACTAAAACAGTCCCTATTTCATCAAAAATATATAATATATTAAATAAAATTATATAATATAAAATATACCAGGATTCCGAAGCGGTGATTTGACTGACATGAAAAATGACCAATCCCAGTCGACCTTGTCTAGTTTTGCGTGAAACGTAAGGGCGGGACAAAAGGCCTTTCTGTGGTACAGTGGCAGAAAATAACAACTTAAAAACAAATGTTTTATTGGAATAATGCTTTTCGGATGTTTTCACTATAAAGATGTCTGTTATTAGCAAGAGTAATCTGCACACACATTTTCGCTCTCTTATCTCGGACGGCGAGCTTCTGACCTGTCACTGCACTGCTTGCAAAAGGTTGAGAACCCCTGGTTTAGAGTATACATTTATACTGTTAATACAATACATTTTACACATTTTTGATTAAAGTCATAGATAAGGAAATAAAAGAAAAAGAAACATTCAACATTCATTCATCCCACATGACAAACCAAACCTTAATTTCATGCTTTCTATATGTATGGCTGATGCACTGTAAAACATATACAGTTTCAAGTGTACTAAAGGAGTCAAGTAGTAAAATTAAAAGTCCATTATCATGATGTTTTTTAATAAATGAGTTTCAGAAAGGATTTAATTGTGTCTGGAAGAAAAGCTTGTTTTACCCCTCAAAGGGACTCGTAGTGTCCCCTCTTTACCAAATGTCTGCATCGTTAAGTTACTAAATGTGCACATGAAGAGTTTCATTGCAAAACGCGATAAACGCCATTTTTTGACATTTGGATTTTATGATTGGAAATCACTGTTCAGATGTACCCTTATCTATGTGTGAATTGCTGCCGTTAACACAATTTAAGAATGAATGTTTTAGGCCGACTACAAAATGTATTTTTTCACAAAACGCGATATCCGCCAGACCAGTTTCTTTACAAAGTGCAATATAACAGTTATATAACTGTTATATATAAAACAGCTATATGCACGAGCTCAGCATCCCCTGGGAGGAGAGTCACTGCGGGCAAAGTGCTCTGAGTTTGCTCATTGATTTAACGATAATATCAAAACAAAAAAACATATGTTTTTAAAAAGAGGATTCACTAGGCTAACTAAAAGCGTTTGCCATTTAATTGTTTATACTGTTAGCGAGCTGTCAGTCACAGGCTACGTCCATCTGTCAGTCAGAGAATCAAAGCTTCAGAGTCGAGCTAACCTCATGGATTTTGATGACGGATTGGTGCCGGTCATTCCAGCTGCATAATAATACTACTAATAATAATAACTTATTATTATTATAACAGTAAAATAAGTCATTAAATATGACTCGGTGCAACAGGAACTGTGCCATCGCAACTCCGCCCGCTCTGATCATTCAGGTTTTCAGCAGCGGTGTGGAAGGAGCCTCCACTCTCTCTGTAACAAGCTACAAGTCGTTTATTTAACTAACTTAATCTTACTCATCTATATTATAACTAATCACAATTAGTCCGAAGCTGTTTAAGAATGGTTGAAACGATAAACATCCTGCAGTTAGTTTGCTCTGACAGCTCAGCCGGTATGTAATCCGACTTTTTCATTCGGGGACTGGCCTGGATTACTGGCACACGCCATTATAGTCACATTACGTCTTTTATGGCATTATGTTTTTGAATATTACAAATATTTACAATCTATTGATAAATTGTTTATTTTCCCACTGATGATCCAAAAGACTTCTTCAAATGCCACAGTGAAGCCTGCTTAAAGCCATTGGTGCCCCAGCAAAAAAAAAAAAAAATAAAAAATTAAAAATAATGTTATGTTATATTGTGTACGTTCTGGCCAAAACTAACTAACTCAGAATCTTATTATTAATAATCAATCTTTGAATATACTGTTCCATATAGTTTTCATTATTTTTAATCAATTTAATATGTTTGACAATGTTAAGTAAAATATGTTGCATTTTGGCATGCTTTTTGACTTATTTATGAACTATTTATGGACATAAAATTTCTGGATTTGAAGAATATGTGTCCCTGGCCTTCACTGAGCTCAAGTAATTGTTTAACGTACAGAAATTGTGAATAACCTTGACTGTTCATGTCTGCAATAATAATGTCAAATAACCAACATTTCTCAAAATGGATATATCTCGTTTTGCAACGAAACTCTTCACATAATCATGTATGTCCAGGCGTTATAAGCATGTACTGTTTATAGAACCCAACAAACAATTAGATGTATTATTTAATGGATGCGTGAAAAATTACTAGACATAAAAAATGAGGTTCCGTTATATATAAATATATAGAAAGCACACATATGTTTGCTTAGAGTGATGAATGGCTGTTCAGTCACTTTAGGTTGCCCAGATAAGTCCTTATAGATGTTTGCAACTCTTGTGTAGCCCTTATATGGAGTTGGTTTGGCCCTGTATTAGGCAGATTACCAACCTTGTACAAGTGGGTGCTCATGTAGAAGACTTCAAATTCACTAACAGAAGAAAGAGTTAAAGATCAAGCTCATGTTCATATGCACATGCTGTGAATTAAGTGAAAAGTTGTTTTGAGAAGTTTAAACGTGTGTGTAATAACCAAAAGCATACTCAAATTATTAGTGAATTAGGGTTAATTAGTGTTTTTACAGATTAATAAATGTTAAGAAGATTAATAAATAAATTCTCGATTTTCCTTGCTTTTCTGTGTTTTATGTACCATATGTTTTGTTCATTATGTGTTAGGCTAGTCATCAAACAATTTTACAACCACGTTGGATTGTCTTTAATTTGCCTCACAGAAACGGTCACTTTAACAATAAAAGATCCCTTGCTACCAGCTTCATTAAAGTTTAATAAAACTTCTAAAACTATTCATCTACGTTTACAAGAAGTGTAATTCCCTTTCCAAATTAATAAACAATTAAAGAGTCTCAGACAAGCAGACAAAGTCATTCTTATATTTATTTTGTGAAATTAACTATAAGTTAATTCTAAGTTCATAATTAATATTAATATTTTTTTACATTGAGCTAATTTCAATTTTTATACAAAGTTTTATAATGAGCAATCTGAAACTCACCTCCAGGAAACATGATGAGAGCATTTTGCAGAAGCACATTGGACTTTTGCTTTAGCTGTTGGCTCTCCTCAGTTGAAATGTCTTCATCTTGGCTCAGATGAAAATAAGAAAGAGCCACAGAAAATGAAAAGTTTGGCAGCTGGGACAGATTTCGATGGACCTGAATCAACAGAAGTGCACAAAAGGTTAAGGTGGAAAATACATGTACCACTGTGTAAAAAATGCAGTATTACTACTCTGAAAACAGCTATTCACAGATCTTTTTTGTGTCCTGATTATAAAACTGTTTGCATGCTAATATCAGGAATAACTATATGGTAATGTTGACATCAGCAATAACAAATATTAACAAATATATCTAACTAATGTCTTGTACCATCATAATGACATAACAGTGTATGCCACTTGTCAGTTGTATGTACTGTATAATACAATACACTTTAATATTTGACAAACTGATTTGTTGTTGTACTTTAGCATATTATAAATATCTATATTTGAGCAGATATTCATAAGTAAAGTACAATAAATACTGGTCTAGAGTAAATGGCCTGCACACCCAGGCACATTGCCACAAAGGTGTCCATAGGATGGCAAAGGTCAAAATGGCAGAGGGCAAAATGCATTTAAGCTACTGTAGCAAATTTAAAAAGAACACCAAGTCACTCATATGTTCTAAGCAGGTGGTGCTATAGTCTCCATAACAGGACTATTACCAAACATGTGAATTCTGGGGTAGATTGACAATGTTAGAACAACTTCCTCTTCCATGACAAAACACTGAAGTCTATCAGGCTGCCATGGACATGACCTTCACTGAAAATTTCACTTTAAAATAACTATATTCTCGCTTGAAAACTCTTAAAACTTGATTTTGTGGCATAGTTGATGAGTATTTTTATAATTTTGCGGATTTCCCGTCCACCATTAACAGTCCTCATCGGTTTCCTGTGCAGCCCATGCTAGTTGCTATGGTAACTATAAACTTTTGGGAGAAGCGCACTTATTTCGAACTGTGATCAAAACTGACTGGAACTACCTGTGTGGTTCAATGAAAATAGTGCACACCCTCCAGCCAATCAGAACCAAAAATATCAACAGACTATGGAATTTATGCATTTAATCACTGGCTTTTCTGACACACACAGGCCTACTGTAAATGACGAGCAGTAAGCAGATCTAACTTCTATTTTAAATATGTAATTGCAAATTATATCAAAATACAACATAACGTTTAGATTTCAAAGATATACAAATATGTCATCTGTGTCAAGGTTCTGTCTTATTTTTAGCTTTGTGACAGAACTCTGACACTCTTGTTTGTTTT
>CAIGQQ010030653.1:1563717-1600138 GCA_903798035.1 Danio albolineatus
GAATGGTAAATCATTCAATAGATAAGAAAATATTTCCCAACACTTTTAATAAGGTACATATATATGTCTTGGAAAAA
This sequence comes from Danio albolineatus, assembly GCA_903798035.1. NCBI lineage: Eukaryota > Metazoa > Chordata > Actinopteri > Cypriniformes > Danionidae > Danio > Danio albolineatus. Next base: position 1,563,795 of record CAIGQQ010030653.1, read on the forward strand.
GAAAGACGTTACATATGTTACAGAGCCCTCTATTTATAGGCCATTAAGTCTACTTAATTATGATCAAAAGGTGATTGCCAAAATCTTGGCAACTCGTTTGAATAAACATGTAGCCAAACTGGTTTTGTCCCAGAAAGATTTAAATTTTTTAATACACGTCGCCGGCTAAATGTTTTGTACAATTTCTTTAGACGCCGAAAAGGCATTTGATAAAATTGAATGGAGCTACATGTTTTCTGTTCTGGACTGGTTTGGTTTGGGTGAAAATTTCAAACTTTAAATAAAAATGCTGTATGCTTCATCCAAATCTGTAGTACTTACTAATTCCGACAGATCTGTTATTTTTTTTCCTCTTCAGCGTGGTACACGTCAGGGTTGTTGTCTAAGCCCACTGTTATTTGATCTGGCATTAGAACCATTGGCCATCCATCTTCGCAATCACCCAGAGATTATGGGTATAACTTGAAATCATACTGAAGTTAAGCTGTCCTTATATGCGGATGATTTGATCTTATACTTGAATGACCCTTCTGTTGCATTACCTTTTTTAATGAAAACACTTAAGGTCTTTGGCTCCTCGTCACAAACCTTGTTGTGTTTTGTGTGTTTTACTTGTATTTTTGTTGTTTTTGTGCTGGATGTACACGCGCTTATTGCCTTCGAAAGACACACACTTCTGGAAATTGGTTTCCTAGTCGCACATCGGAAACCGGACTTTGAGTTCTTTAACGACGCTCTGTTTACAAACACAGCGAACAGAGCCCTTTGTCTGGGTCACACAACCGAGGCGACGACGGAAACGCAGCCGGAAAAGAGGAAAGAGAGCCGGCGTCCTCGTCAGACTTAGACGCCGTGGCTTCCGACCTCCGCTCCCCACGATTCTGCTGGCTAACGTTCAGTCACTGGACAACAAACTTTGCGAGCTACGGGCGCGCATTTCCTTCCAACGGGAAACAAGAAACTGCTGCATTATTTGTCTTACAGAAACCTGGCTATCTGCGGAGGTTCCAGACACAGCTGCTGAACTTTCGGGGTTCTCCGTGCACCGTGCGGATAGAATGAAAGAACTCACAGGAAAAAGCAAAGGAGGAGGTGTTTGTTTCTTTATTAACAACTTATGGTGAGATGAGAGAAACATTCACTCGGTTAGATCGTTTTGTTCTCCTGATCTGGAATACCTTACACTTCTGTGTCGACCATACTGGCTACCAAGGGAATTTACAGCGATTATCATCACAGCTGTTTACATCCCCCCTCAAGCCAACACAGAACAGGCGCTCAAGGAACTGTATGGGAGCATAAGCGAGCAGGAAACCGCACACCCAGAGGCAGCGTTTATTGTTACAGGGGACTTTAACAACGCCAACCTCAGGAAAATCGCTCCAAAATGCTTTCAACACATCACCACAAACACGCGTGGTGATCGTATTTGGGACCATTGCTACACTCCATTCCTGGACGCCTACAAATCCCACCCACGCCCACCGTTTGGCAAATCAGATCACTCATCTGTTCTGCTCCTGCCTGCTTATAGGCAGAAACTGAAACGGGAACCACCCACTCTCAGGACGTTTCAGAGCTGGTCGGACCAATCGGATTCCATACTCCAAGACTGTTTTGATCACGTTGACTGGGACATGTTCCGGGCGGCTTCTGATGACGACATCGAAGTGTACTCAGACACCGTTACGTGCTTCATCAGAAAATGCATAGAAGACGTGGTTCCAACAAAAACTGTACGTATCTACCCCAACCAAAAACCATGGATCAATGGTGAAGTTCAAACAGCCCTATCAGTGCGAACTTCCGCCTACAAATCCAGAAATGCGAAGGAACAAAAACAGGCAAACTACAACCTCAGAAAAACCATCAAAGCAGCAAAACGTCAGTACAAAGACAAGGTAGAAGGTCATTTCAACACTAATAACGCAAGGAGCATGTGGCAGGGACTTAATTACATCACAGACTTTAAAAGTAATAAACCAGCCATCGTAAACATTGCTGCGTCTCTCCCGGACGAGCTTAACTCCTTCTACGCCCGCTTTGAAGCCCAGAACAGCGCGCACACACAGTGCGCTCCCGCGGCCGATACAGAAACGGGGTGCACACTCTCTGTCTCTGTAGCGGATGTAACGAGATCTTTCCGTTGCGTGAACATCCGCAAAGCTACGGGCCCAAACAGCATTCCTGGATGTGTACTTAAAGCATAGTAGTAAAAATCTAGTAATACACTGTTGTGAAGTAAACCCAGGTGCATTGTGCTTGTTTGATACAGTCTTTGCAAATTCCTTTACATTTTTTTAACCGTTTCTTCTTCCACTATGTGTATGAGTGTGTATTGCTAATGTTTGATCCTGACTAAATAGTTTTATGTAAACGTTATGTTGTATTGCTCCAGAAATGACTTTTTCCTAAAAGAATGTTGGATTTATTAATTGTTTTATAATGTTTTTTTTTTGTTCTCTATGTGCTCTATAATGTATTTGACTAATTAAAATTATAATAGCATTTACAGTTTATGTTCTGTCGTTGCGTTGATTACATTTATTGTTCATATTTGTAACATACTTTGGACGCAAGCATCTGTCAAATAATTTGTAAGTGTAAATATAAGATTTAACTATGAAACGAAAAGCTGCAATACATAATTAGAAATATTTATTGTGGTTCGTAGTGTTTAAACTAAAATAAAATAATAAAAAAAAATAAATATATATATATATATATATATATATATATATATATATATATATATATATTAAGACATGATGATATACAGTATGACATGTCATAATTATTATTAGCAATAAGGGGTCGGCAATCTGTTGGAATGCAGTTCATTCATATGGATCTATATCCTGAAAGTAAGACAGTTTATCAAAATAACGATCCCTGGCATCTTTGTTTAGTTTATTTCGGTACACTCTTTGTCTCTCAAGTCACCCCTGGTTGCTCAGAGTAGAAGCGATATCGCAAAAATTAAGTCACACAAAACAAATGCATGTGACTGACAAAGACTGATTGTCTAACAAGCCACAACTCTGATATGTGTGTGGAGTTTCACAAAATTCCAGCAACTATGTGATCAGAATCCTAAAACAATCAAAAAGTGACATGGAATCAAATCACAAATGGAAAAATAACCACAAATCGAATTTGACTCAAAAGCTGTCAGTCACAGGTGACAGTTCATTATGCAATGATTTAATTCATGATTTAATTTAATTCAATAATTTAACTATTTCTAAAAAAAACGGAATTATATGCAAGGTGCCACAGTGGCGTAGTGGGTAGCATGATTGCCTCACAGCAATAAGGTCACTGGTTCGAGCCTCGGCTGGGTCAGTTGGCATTTCTGTGTGGAGTTTGCATGTTCTGCCCATGTTGGGTTTCCTCTGGGTGCTCCAGTTTCCCCCACAAGTTTAAAGGCGTGCGGTATAGGTGAATTGGGTGAGCTAAATTGTCCATAGTGTATGAGTGTGAATGAGTGTATCTGGATGTTTCCCAGAGATGGGTTGCAGCTGGAAAGGTATCCGCTGTGTAAAACATAAGCTGGATAAGTTGGCGGTTCATTCCACTGTGGCGACCCCAGATTAATAAAGGGACTAAGCCGAAAAGAAAATGAATAAATGAATTATATGCTTAAACCTCCACTTAGTAGTCAAAAGCTACTGATGCATTTGTCACAGAAATGACACCGCATGAGTACTTTGGGGATGATGATGATAACAACCAGATTCATGAGGCTATCAGTAAAGCCAATGCCTTTCTTTATGATCAAAATCACTTTTAAAACCTACAGACATGAGTAAAAATATGTTTTTACCTCCCACTCCTCATAGAGTCGGATGAGGGTGCTGTACTCATGACATCGCAAGCATAGGAAGTCAAAGAGAAGCAGCATACAGAGGGGGTCATTTTCAGGGTCCAGACTGAAAAAAAATACAAATAAAATTACCTGTTAGTTACTTGTGGTGATACTATGGTGCAGATATGGTTTTCACATTGTAGGTAACTTTTTTTTCTAAACATCAAACTAAGAATGATAAATAGTAAAATCTTTACATAGCAAAAAGTTACAATCTAACCACAAACAGTACAATTATTCAGCTACATTGTGCTAGTAACACTGAAATATATATATATATATTTTTTTATAATGTAATAAGATAATTGTATTTTTCTGAGTATGTTACCTCAGAATCAGTTTACAGTACTCCAGGGCTGTGCGGGGACATCCTCTCTTCTCCAGAAATAGTATGTGCTTTAACATTGCCAAATAAAAACCCCTGCAAACACATAAGAGGGTGAGGGAGAGGTTTTATCCAAATACATATATGACCAATATAACATGTGAGTGGCACTGCAATATGGCTGTACACCACCACTACTGTGATTTGTGCAGTCATGAGGCTGCAGGCCTGCATTTTTATAGTTGTAAAAAAAGATATTTGTGCATTGCAAAAAGTTTACTTTTGAATGTAATAGTGTAATAGAAAAACATCAGACCCAACTGTTGTGCCCAAATGTGTGCTGTTCGTTCTGACCAACTGGTTAATTCGTTAAAAATGTTATGTTTAAAATAATAGCAGGGTGGAGTATAATACAAGTATTCCTGTTTCCAAATAATTAATTTATGATCATTTTATTAATGAGGTAGGTCAGAAATGTGTCACACATTGTTATAAAATAATATATATTTAAAATTTTGACTCGAGTCATTTTTGAGTCATTAAGCTCCCACAACAAATGCAAAGTATCTGCTGCTGCTGAGGTGGGTCTGGTTGTGTGCTCACATAACGCCTGTGGGTGGGGCTTTGGACATTTTCACTTTCATGATCTTGGTTCCACATTTTACAAGAAAATGTGTAACACCCATACACACTCATGCACACATACAGTATACACTACGGCCAATTTAGTTTATTCAATTTACCTATACCAGATGTCTTTGGACTGCTAACCACTGAGCCACCGTGTCACACAATAAATAATACATACAATACAATATATAAATAACAATAAAGATAATATATAAGATACAAAGCTAAAAAAGATTAAGGTTTATTTTTGATAAAAATTGGTCCATTTTAGAAGGATTCATTTCATTTAAAGTCTCTTCTAGGTATGGGCTGGTATAAGATTCTGACACTGTGATAACCTTAGATAAAAATATCACAGTTTCTGCTCTAAAATGTTTTTTTTTTCTTTTCTTTTTGTAATGTCTGTTTTTTTTTTTTTTTACTTTTCCCCTTTGAACTAAATAGATTTTATTTTGAGAAACGGTAAACATGTCAAGCTAATTAATTCAAATGAATTATTGACTTCTGCTGTTTTCATTAGTTTCAAAAACAATTTAAAACGGCATCTTTGGATTTTTTCTGCTGGAGATACTGTTGTCTAAAAAAATAAATAAATAAATCTTACATATACCTCAAGAGCAGTATAGCAGAAATTTTTGGTGGTTTTAAAACCTTGTCTTTTCCAAACCGCATATACAGTACATCTAGAAAGTATAAGCGCTTTACTTTTTCCACATTTTTTTTGTTACAGACTTATAACAAAACATCATTTTCATTTCAGAAATTCATTTATTTCCTCAAAACTCTACACACAGTACCTCATAATGTAATGAGAATTTTTTTTTTTTTTTTGGAAATTGTTGCTAATGTATTAAAAATAAAAAGATAAAACAAAAACCTAAAAAATAAAAAAATAAATACATAAAAATCACATGCACATAAGTATTCACAGCCTTTGCCGTGAAGCTCTAAATTGAGCTCTCAGACCATAAGATACAAAATTCTCTGGTCTGATTAGACTAAAATTAAACTGTTTGGAGTAAATGCCAGGCGTTGAGTTTGGAGAAAACCAGGCACCACTCATCACCAAGCTAATACCATTCCTACAGTGAAGCATGGTGGTGGCAGCATCATGCTGTGGGGATGTTTTACAGCAGCAGGAACTGGAAGACTAGTTAGAATAGAGGAAAAGATGAATACAGCAATGTACAGAGACATCCTGAATGAAAACCTGCTTTAGAGTGCTCTTGACCTCAGACTGGGTCGACGGTTCTTCTTCCAGTAGACAATGACCCAAAGCACACCACCAAAATATCAATGGAGTGGCTTCACAACAACTCGATAAATGTCCTTGAGTGGCCCAGCCTGAGCCCAGACCTAATGGCTCTACACCGTCACTTCCCATCCAACCTGATGAATATCCTTGAACTGATAGAGCTTGAGAGGTACTGCAAAGAGGAATGGGCAAAAATTCCCAAAGAAAGATGTGTCAAGCTTGTGACATCATATTCAAAAAGATTTGAGGATGTAATTGCTGCCAAAAGTTCATCAACAAAGTATTGAGCAAAGGCTTTGAATACTTATGTACATGTGATTTTTCAGTTTTTTTTTTTAAAATAAATTTGCAAGATTTTAAAAATCCCATGTCAGATAAAAATTGTTGTCTGATAACACAAAAAAAGAGCATTCAACTAGAATATGTTTCACAGTTTGATGTTTCACAGTTTAATGTCACAATATTGACATTTTAAGGGTTTTTCTCCTTTGAGTAAATGTTCATGTGTGAGTGTGTAACATCTATGTAACATCTTCTGTAAACATCTCATGTTTTGGGTTTTCTTTAAAGTTTTCTTCCTATTTTAGAGTGAATTTAAAGAAGTTTATTTTCTGAGCACTGATCCCATTCTGCTTGCCATATGTTAAAATATAACGCCTTTTATAAGTGGCTTTAAATCTGAAGGTGGGTATTTGTACTCCTTTAACTTTCCTTTATGTATTTTAGCAGCTTTGTCGGCTTGTTCATGGGATGCTCCAGTTTAAAAGAATTCAATGTTTGTAGACAAGATTTTGCTCTTGTGTTTTTTCAAGGTTTATGAGTAGGATACAAATTTCTAATGTCAGCAGCTTCTTGTTAACATGCATGTGGAAAAGTATCAGCCTTCTTATGCTTGCTCAGATCCAGATTCACATGCAACTTATTTAACCTTTAAATAAGTTGCATGGTATCAAGATTAAGATTTAATTATTTATGTGTGGTCTGATCTTAACACTAAAAAGCCAATACAGCTGGGTCTTGTCTCAAACAAATCCTGATATTGAGGTTGAAAGATTGGTTTAAAGTCTGGGTTGTGTTGATTTGTCTTTACTTACAATGCATACTGGAGAGACAATTCCAAGCGTCTAATGTGAAAAGGTGGTTCATTAGATTCAGTGTATAAGCTTTGAGAAGACGAAGATGTACAGGAATCAGCATTTGTAAATAGGATTTTCTAGCAGAGCTGTAAACTATACTCGCATTGTCCAGTCGTGAGTACACCAAAGGTCTATACAGCCTCATTACAAAGGTAGAATATGATCCCCATTTTGTTTTTGCAGGAACGTTTAGATCCACCTTCCTCAAGCATTTGTTTTTTAGAGCTTTTATATGTGGAATGAAGGTCATTTTGCTATTGAAAATGAGTCCTAGGATTTTGGTTTCAACAATACTGATGGCCTCTACATCCAAAAAGAGGTCTGGATCATGATGTAGATATAGTAAAAGACAGCAATGTACATATACAGTTTTGGTTTTAGAATATTTAAAACCATTTTCTGTAGACTAATTACTCACTTTGTAGGTGCAAACCTGTAGCTGTCTTTCAATTAGGTTCATTTTTTCCCACTTGGTAGCATATACAAATGTCATCCACATATAAACTGCACATTAAGTTTCTTCCAATGACATCTTTAATGCTATTAATTTTGATCATGAAAAGAGTAACTGAGAGGGTGCTGCCTTGAGCAATTTATTGCTGTTGTACTTGAAGGGCTGACATAGTGGTTCCTATTTGAACTTGGAAACATCTTACAGAACATAATGTAATAGCTCTATGCAAAGTTACTCGGACCGCCACTACTTGTAGGTTTGTATTAATTTCAACACTACTATGAGTCTTTACAGGATGACAATGCTTAGGGAGATCAGAAATAGTACTGAACCTTCTCTTGATAGTCAGTCTTACAGTGGACACATGAACATTAAGGCTTTTAGAGATACATTTGTAATCATTTCCAGTTTCACGAAAGTGAAGAACTTTCGATCATAGGTCTTCTGCAGTACTTGCAGAGTTTAAATGACTGTAGTGAAGCTGGTCTCACCTGTTCTCTGGTCTGCAGTAGTCCAGCCGACACATGCCTGATGTTAGGCTGAACACAGGGTGGAATGCACACTCAAAACTGTATAAAGCCCTTTCTGCGCAGACAAAAAATGTTGTTAATTGCACCCTATTTTAAAGGAAAACCAGTTTTAAGCAGGGCTCTTAAATTTGTAAAAATAGCTAAAAGCACACCAAATGGGCAAACATTATTGATTTTTCTTTTATACCAAAAATCCTTGTGATATTAAGTATAAAGATGATGTTCCATTAAGAAATTCCATTTTAGATACAGCCTAAAATTACAGATTTTCAGATTTCCAAATACAGTGGTGTGAAAATGTGTTTGTGCAGTTGTCGACAGGTAAACAGGTGTGGCTAGAGGAATTGAACTCAGCTTTGATAATCTAGAGTTAATGTATGTTTTAATGCCAGGGATCACACCAATGATAATAGATATAACAGATAAAGGGGTAACGGATCCGGCATGTTACCAGAGGAGTGAAAGGTGTCACGAACACCTACATAGATACTAGGGCTTGCACGACTACTGGTTTCTGCTAATCGATTTCTTTTCAAAACAATACTCGAGTTACTCGACTACCCGTGGTTCGAGCTACTGGTTAAAAAGGCACAAAGAAATCCTTCTCAATACACGTTTTAATTCATATCCAAATGCATCGATTTCATAGGCCTAACATAAATTGACAAAACTTTACATTACTTTAAGTTACAGAGTAATATAAAAATGAAAAGCTGCACGCAACATTGTCATTTAAGATCTGCGTCATAAGCTTCCTGTATTTGCAAAGCGAACTCGTTCATCCTGTAGGCTAATGCTTTAATAAGTTATTAAAGTAACGTTATCATTTCACATGTTTTCAGCAGTAAGAACTAAGTGAAACTTAATTACTTAAATCAGTTCAGAAAGACAAAAACAGTTATTGTCAACAATACAGTTTACCCGCAAAAAACGAAATATCCTAAATTAATAAATAATGCATACATAAAAAGCTGAAATTAAAAATACCTAAATAATATATTGATAACACTAAGGAAAAAAGAAAAAAAGCTGTGGGCTAATTATTACGTTTTAATTATACATTTAATGTAGGCTATAGAAAGTAAAAGTAGCCACACCCGAAACCTAAAATGCACCTTGAAAACTATATTCATAAAGCAGTATTCCTAAAACTTATTAAAAGATCAATAAAATTATTTTGAGCTAGGCTAAATCTCATTCAGACATTTAATATCTGCTACGTTTCAACAGTTTTTAAAATAGCAAAATGAACGAATATATACTGTTATTCAACAAGTAGTCTGATTTAAAAAATAAAAATAAAAAAAATCTAATATTTGAGTTTCCAGCAGTGAAGACAGGAATGAACATTATTTTGATTGAGAAAAAAAATAGTTCAACAAGCGACAGTAGCCAATAAAGTGAAACAGAAAATAAATAATAAATATTTATAAATAAATGATTTAAATAAATAAAAAATATATTAAAATAATAAATAAAATATGCGTAGACACAGCAAACAATAAAATGGCTGCATGATATTTTAACATGTAGACATAATGAATGAGAAAATGTATTTCATATTTAAAAGTCATAGAGAAAAAAACAGCAACGCAACTATGAAAAGCACATCTTGCAATTTATTCACTTTATATTTACCGTTTTCTACAGAAATAAGGAATAGAATCTTACTTCATCCGACTCCAACACAAGTCATCAAGGCTCTCATCCTCTAGCTATACAGACAGTCTTTGGTCAAGCTCGTGGATCGCTGATTTTGCATTTAGAATTACAAGCGCATCCATGTGAGGGATGCAGGCTTGCTCTTTGCCTTGTTACAGTGTTGCCGGCCAAATAAAATTTCTTTCACTTCGTGAGTTGGTGGCAGGGATAGCAAGAAATGATTATGCTAGCTTTGATGATAGAGGAAACCGATGTTCATTACATAACTACCATTCGAGAGGATTCCCTGTGTTGTTGATGACGCAAATAATCTTGAATTTGATCCTCAGCTGTAGTTGGAAGCTTTAACCTTGGATCGTGATGTTTGTTGAATACATTTTTCGTTTTGATGTCATTTATAAATGCACGTTCGAGTAGTCGATTGTTTCTGAGAGCGCCGACTAGTGGTTGAAGTAGTCGATTGCTCGACTAGTCGACTAGTCTATGCAAGCCCTAATACATACATATATGTATGCGTCACGGACATATACATACATATATTCAAGTTGTCTTTATTTCATTATGACATAAGCACACATGGGTGCCTACAGAGACAGCAACGCTTTGTCCAGAGACTGTGCCTATACTGCGGAAAGCCTGGACACTTTACTGTAGCCTGTTCGTTAAAATGCCAAGACTCACCGGTAAAGAGAGGGATACTGGTGAGCACTACCCCTTTTTTAAATTCATCCTCTCGCACTATCTTTCCTGTTTCTATTCAGTTGAGCTGTTCGGCCCTGACTGACTCAGGGTCTAAAGGAAATTTTATGGATGCTTTCTTTGGGGATGAGTGAAAGACAGCCATCAACACCCCTACGGGACACTTTGAGTACTGGGTCTTACTGTTCGGTCTGACTGACACCCCAGCTGGTTAATGATGTGTTGAAAGGCATGGTTAAATCACTTTGTTTTTGTATAAATATCTTAATGATATTCAGATTTTTTCCCCCCATCACTACAGATACATACTCAACGCGCACCAGGTGCTACAACGGTTGCTGGAGAACCAACTTTATGTCAAGGCAGAGAAGTGCGTTTTCCCATGCCCAGTCGATTCCGTTCCTGAGGTTAATTATTTCAGTGGGAGCGATCCAGGCAGATCCCTGTAAGATAAGGGCTGTTGCCGAGTGGCCAACCCCCGATTCTCGTAAAGCTCTGCAGTGGTTCTTGGAGTTTGTCAATTTTTACCAGCGATTCATTAGGAACTTCGGTCAGATTGCTGCACCTTAAACAGCACTTAACTCTCCCAAGACATGGATTAAAATTATTAGTGATGCACAGGATTGTGCTTTGATAAATTGAAGAGCCGTTTTGTCTCTACTCCTGTTTTGTCCATTCCAGATCCTGAACAGCAACTTAATGTGGATGTTGACGCCTCTGATATCGGGGGAGGCACAGTTCGATCTCAGTGGTCATATCTGGATGGGAAAGTGCACTCCTGTGCATTCTTTTCCTACTGCCTAAGCTCCTCGAAACAGAATTACGACGTAGGTAACCGAGAGTTGTTGGCAGTCAGGCTGGCTCTGGGGGGATGGCATCACTGGCTAGAAGGGGCAGCCCAACCTTTCCTGGACTGGATGGATCACAAGAACCTCGAATATATCCATTCAGCCACGAGGTTGAGCCTTCGACAGGCTCGCTGGTCCCTCTTTTTTGGCCACTAAATTTACTCTGTCATTCAGACCTGGGAGCAAGAATATTAAACCTGATGCCCTCTCCTGTCTGTTCGAGGCCCCAGAAAAGAAGAGATCTGTTGATGCCATTATATCGAAAGAGTTGGTGGTGGCATCTCTCTCCTGGGACATTGAGAGATGGGTGGAGAGGGCCACACAGAAGGTCCCAGTACCGGAGAGGGTCCCAGCGGGCCAACAGTTTGCTCCAACTAGACTTCGCTCAGAGGTCATCCAGTGGGGGCACTGGTCCAGGCTAGCCTTCATCCAGGAGTTCGGATATCGCTGCCTTTCATTTACCAATAATTCTAGTGGCCATCCATGGCCAAGGACGTCACGCAGTTTGCGGTGGCCTGCTCGGTTTGTGCCCAAAACAAGGCTTCTAATGCACTTCCTGTTGGTCTGCTTCACCCTTTACCCATCCCTTCCTGCCCATGGTCACACGTGGCTCTTGATTTTGTCACTGACCTCCCAGAATCTAAAGGCAACACCATCATTCTCACGTTCTGACAGGGGCCCCCAGTTTGTCTCCTGGTTCTGGAAGGAGTTTTGACGACAGATCAGGACTTCTACAAGTATGTCATCAGGATTTCATCCTCAGACCAACGGGCAGTCTGAGCGGGCCAACCAGGATTTAGAATGTACTCTTCGCTGCCTGGCTTCCCACAATACTAGCTCCTGGTGCCAATAACTGTCTTGGGTCGAATACGCTCACAACTCACTTCCGTCGTCAGCCACAGATTTGTCCCCATTTCAATGTTCTGTTAGATTCCAAGCCCCTTTGTTTCCCTCACATGAACCCGAAGCTGCAGTTCTGTTTGCCTTGGCTTTCGTTCAATGATGTCAGAGGAAAGCCAGGGAGGCCTTGGTCCGAGTTAGCAGATGAACCAAAGCAGCAGCCGACCAACACCTGACCCCTCCCCCCTGTTACATGTGTAGTCAAAGAGTATGGCTCTCCACCTAGGACCTACCTCTCAGGGTGCCTTCACGCAAGCTGGCTCCCAGGTTCATTGGTCTATACCAGATTACCACAGTCTTGAGTCTGGTGGTGGTGCGGCTCAAGCTTCCCCCCACGCTTGGTCAGGTACACCCTATTATTCATGTACCTAGGCTTAAACCTGTGTTGTATTCCCCTCTTGTTCCTCCTGCCCCTTCCCTCTCCTCCCCTCTATATTAAAAGTGTATCTCCCTTTTAGATGAAGCTCTGAATTCTAATAGTTTCTAATAGTCTCATGTTTTACTATGCTTTCTTATGTTACCATGTAATAACGTTTTCCAAGGAGTGCATAAGAATATTTTTTTTTAAGGAAAGGAGGAGTTTAAGTTCAATTTTTGATTATGACAATGATTGATGTGTATGTAGCACATGGAAAGGAAAGTGAGGACTTATGTAAAGAAGCCACTTCCGAGGTGAGCGGGAGTTGTTATTTTGTTTGTGTACGGCAACAATAAAGGAGATGAGTTTGAATCTGTTGTTCTCATATAGTAACAGAGAAATGGCATTTTTTGGTTTGTTCATTAATTAATGTAAACAAAAAATTTACTTGAACATTAAAGGACGTCTATACTTGAGCACAGAAAAATGTCAACAAGACAACTACGAGCAGCATAGACATGCAACCAATAAAATATATATTTTACAGTAAAAATGTGTATCTGTATACACGTGTGTCAATTTGGCACTGCTGTCAAAAAAACCCAAAAAAAAACATTCACTGGTGCTTGGCCCTAAAACAAATTTGTTTTTGAATGATTAAAATTAGTCTGTGAGGTACATTCAGCGGATTATAATGTAGTTTAACAACAGGTCAACTGTTTCACTTAAAAAGAAAATTTTTTTTCAAATTTCAGACAAGCACTATGCATCTTGTTTTCTTGTCATAATTTATAAGCTCTGTTTTGTCATTCCTAATTCGTAAAACATTCATATTAAAGAGCCCCTATTATGGGTTTTTGAAAATGAGCTTGTATGCAGTGTGTCACACAGCTCTAAGTGAAGTGAAATGTCCAGCTAAGGCTTAAATCTGAAAGTGCACAGTGTTTAAAACTATTGATTCATCTATAAAAGAGTCGACTCATAATTCCTCAAACGAGTCCTTAGCCGTTTCGGCATGACGTGAACACGAAACATAAAGCCCCGCCCATTTATGCGCGCGCAGATTCGAAATCCCCAACCCCATCCACAAACAACAGTGGTGCGAAAAAGTTGCTAGATCGGGCGGTTTTAAATTTGATTGTGCAGGTAAAACCTTTTGGACAGGGTTTGGGCTGAAATCAGTGAGCTACATCTGGCAACACAGTGAAGAGCACTGTGCTTAGCTGGATATTGGAAGTGTGCAGAGAACCCAGAGATGAGACTTTGAAGAGTTAGTAGTTTCTGCAGAAATATCTCAGCATTAAACCCAGCCACGTGCTGTTCCCCCTCCGAGGAGTGCTTACAACGGAGGATTCGGAGCACCGGGACATTTCCCTGGCCTGCTTTCCAGCAAGTGTGAGTAAGTGCGATTAAAACGGTCACCTCATTGTTTTCTCTAGCTTGTAAATGATGCATTTAACTGTGTTTTGTAACTTGTAACCACTTGTAGTGTCTCTGGTTAACTTGTATTCTCATATCGCGTCTAAAAGCACAGTGTAAACGCGCCGCGTGCCGCTGTGTTTACGGATTAAAATGCGTTTGAGCGTGTTCCTCTGCTGTTTGTCGTTGCTATGGCCACCATGAGCTCTGCTACACATGTGCGGCGGTGCTGTTTTATAATGGTTCAGCTTTTGCCGCTGTGTGCATTAATACTGAATGTATGTCGCTGTTTTTATTTATGGTTAAGAATTAGAGTGATATGCTGGGAGATCGGGGGTTAGTTTCAGGGGCAGGGCTCGACAATAAGGACTGCCCGATGGCCCAAGGCCAGCGTGCGACACGCTCGGGCCAGTATACAGAAGTGTTACTGGCCCGTTCGGGCCAGTGGTGCCTTGTCACTAACGTTTGGCTGCGACTGTCTGTCAATTGCGTGCAAATACAGTCTTAGGGTGCTTTCACACATAGATGTTTGTTTGGGAATATGTCTTGTTTACCCTGTTAGCGCGGTTCGATTGGCGTACGTGAATCCAGCAATCACGCTCGGATCCGCGCCAAATCAATCAGTCCGAGATGGCCTGAAAGGTGGTCTCTGCTCGTATGAGCGGATCGATTGTAGTGAGAAAACAAAACTACCCAGCGAACTAACGACCCAGGCTATATCACAGTGTATTAAGATTGTGTAATAGCCATGTATACGGCTATATGAATAGAGAATTCATCCCTACCGGCAAATATGCGCTTCATGTCTTAAACGAAAGTGAAAGCATGCTGAAATATTACAGAGCGTCGTTTATCCGTTAGGAAAATTGCCCGAAGTTACCATCTGATAATTTTTCCACATTTTAATCTTATAATATGTTATATTGGGCCAATTGTTTTGTTCATTTCTGCACTGACAGCTGGAAAGAAAGATCAGCATCGATCTGCTTCATGATCTGATGCAGTCCTGTTTCATCTGTTATTTCTCTCTCTAATTTAAGCCTATAATGCAGAATTCTAGCCGACGTTTCTTTAATAGATTGATTAATTCAATAGATTTTTACAAAACGTGACAACCGACATGAGGCTCTGTATGAGAAAGTCTGACCTCTCTGATTTATATTTGGTGAAGGTGTCTGTGGGTGTGAATATTAAAGTGCACATTTTCACTTATAAAATATTATATACACAACTGGTCAAAAGTTTGGGGTCAGTATGATTGTTAAAAATTTTTAAAAAACTTCTCCTGCTCACCAAGGCTGCATTTATTTCATCATAAATACAGCACGCACTGTAAAATGTTATTGCACTATAACTGTTTAAAAGTAGTTCATCATTTAATTGAATAATTTATTCCAGTGATTTTAAAGATGAATTATCAGCTTCATTACTGCAGTCATCAGAGTCACATGATCAGTCAGAAATCACTCTAATACTAATTATTGTTGTTATTATTATTATTAATAATGGTAATAGTAATAAAAGCAATAATGACTGGAGTAAGAATTTTATTTGAAACTACATACAATAAGAAAGCAGCTAATTAAATTTGTAATAAATATTTAACAATTATTATAATTTTTTTACATTTAATAAATGTCGCCTTGATGAACTGAATAATTTTGCTTAAAAATAAACATTAACAAAAATTAATAAAACTGACCCCAAACTTTTGACCGGAAGCATATTCATGCATATATATATATGAATACATATATGCCACAGTGGCGTTGTGAGTAGCACGTTCGCCTCACAGCAAGAAGGTCGCTGGTTCGAGCCTCGGCATTTCTGTGTGGAGTCTGCATGTTCTCCCCGTGGTTGTGTGGGTTTCCTCCGGGTGCTCCGGTTTCCCCCACAGTCCAAAGACATGCGGTACAGGTGAATTGGGGAAGCTAAATTGTCCGTAGTGTAAGAGTGTGATTGAGAGTGTACGGATGTTTCCCAGAGATGGGTTGCAGCTGGAAGGGCATTCGCTGCGTAAAACAAATGCTGGATAAGTTGGCGGTTCATTCCGCTGTGGCGACCCCGGATTAATAAGGGGACTAAGCCGAAAAGAAAATGAATGAACAATTTTTTTTTTTTTTATTGTCAGTTGTATTAAAAAAGTTATGCTGAATAAAAAGGGTAGGTATTACAATTATGTTTGGCTTTTGAAACATTATTTACAATACTGTATGTGGCTAAGAAATAGCTCTTAACTTTTTTTGGTGGGGCCAGTGAAAATTTGGGCAGGGCAAGTAAAATTCTGAACCACTGGCCCGACCGGGCCAGTAGAAAAAAACCTTAGCGTTGAACCCTGAGGGGTGAGGTGTCTGAAATACGGGCGACTCCCGATAAAAACGAGTGTTAGCAGATTAGCTCACGCACACGCTGTGACCACTTCAATGTTGATAAGCCGTGGTGGGCATTATATCACGCTGAGCGCTGTCGACCAATCGCAACAGACTGGGTCATCGGTCCAATCAGCGCAGTTAAGCATCGCGCGAAGGTGGGTTTTTGGAACAAATGAATCGCTGAACGATTCATATAGGAGTCGCTGGGATAATGAGGTAAAAATAAATGCATATTATAAGACAATGAAAGTGTTTTTTGACCATGCAATCAGATCAGCCTGCTGTTGGAGACCCCCAAAACCAAAATATGACCCTTTTCAATGTATAATATGGGCTATTTAACAAAATCAACTGTGCACCTAATTATTTCAATTATAAAAAAATGTCTGTCTATGACAACATTTCATAGTCTTGATTCAATTATCTGCGAAATTCCTCACCAACGAGATCTCTGGCAGTCTCTTGATCTTCCTGCATGCGACATACATCTGACAGCTGCAAAAGCGAATCAATATGATATGGATTGATTTGCAGGAGAACCTTAAGGAAAGCAGAAACAGAACAATGTCACTAAAAGAAAAATCTGTTGCTCATGTCCATACAGTAATGTATGGTTCAGTCAATTTTTAATTGAATATCATTACCACAATGTTATTAGGGTCCATTGACTCCACCACCTCAAAAAACTTGAACTGAACTTGCTGATAGTCATGGTTATGTTCAAATGTAAAGTGCTGAACTCCATCTTTAGACTCCACTAGACTCATCGAGATGCCTAAAAAAAAAAACAATAATCACCTCAAGTAATTCACTTGAATAGAATTAAGACAAGCATGGTTCCTTTTACAAATGCACACTGTGGTTCACAACAAAATACACAACTGTAATATAAACAACACTGTCTATGTTCAGTAAACTTAACATAAGTCAAATTCAATAAAAAAAAAATACAGGTTCTGTAATATTGGCAATTAAATTGTTCACACAATTAATAAAAGTCATCATATTCCATGATTTGCAAAACATAATATACAGCTGTGAATAAATGGGTTTTGATGTTTAAAGCCATTCACTTTTCATAATAATAATAATGGTATACCTATAAGCTAGCCAGAACAATTTAGGTAACATACAGGTATTTAAAAGTTGCAATTTAATAAAAATCTGCATATACAGAGGCATATACAGCTCAATTATAAAAATGCAGTACATTCTCAAATAAAATTGTTTCCTTGTTCCCCCTGTGAGTGTCAAATGTGAAAAAAGTCCCTTTGCTTACAGTACATTAAACACACTATGCATCTGGGACTCTTTATTTGAAAAGGGTAAAGGCAGGGAGACTAAAGGCTGAATTATACTTCTGGTGTCAAGCGATTCCCATAAGCCACAGGGCATGTCATCCACATAGTCGTGCAGTTATACTAATGCATTCTGTTTGTGTTGTTCTGTCAATAACATTTCTGAAACGCTAGCTGGCAAAGGGGTTCTATATGTATATCTGTGTAGAGTGTCTTTGCGGTTGTTTTGTTTACACCGGAAATACTTGTAATGCTCAAAGTAGCTCAAATTTAAAAGAGAGACAGGAACCAGCGAATGCTCAACAAATTTAATCAAAGTAAAAACAAAACCATGGAAGGTCATCCACGGGACTCTACACTTGTTAAACACTCACACCACCAGGCTCAACAGACCCACTCCTCTTACTAATCTAAGCACAAAAACCATCACAATTGACTAAAATGCTGATGAAAATCCACATTATCAATGAGAGAAGGGTTAATTCTTCTATTTCAACACCACAGCAAATTGACAACATAGCACCGTTTGGTGACAAAATATGGCAGTGGCACCTCTGTTTGACATCTCATACAACATATGGATATGACACATTTAAATCTATACTTTTTCAAAATGCTGTAAGGTTTTAACATGTGCAAGAGGCAATATTCACAATTATCATCTACATATGAAGAGTTTGGTTGCAAACATTTTTTGACATTTGAATTTTTATTATTGGAAATCACTGTTCAGATGTACCTTAATCTATGTGTGAATTGCTGCCATTAATACAATTTAAGAAATGAACATTTCAGGCTTACTACAAAATGTATTTTTTCACAAAACGCGATATCCGTCAGACCAGTTTCTTTACAAAGTGCGATAAAACGCTCAGCATCAGCATCCCCTGGGAGGAGTCACCGCCGGCGAAGTGCTCAGAGTTTGCTCATAGATTTAACAATAATATCAAAACAAAAAACATATATTTTTAAAAAGAGGATTAGGCTAACAAAAAAACGTTTACCATTTAATTGTTTATACTATAGGCGAGCTGTCAGTCACATAGGGGACGGAACGAGGCGAGCTTATGGCGCGGACTGAAAGAGAAAATGCGCCATCGCAGCTCCGATCACTCTGATCATACAGGTTTGATTTTCAGCAGCGGTGTGGAAGGAGCCTCCACTCTTTCTGTAACAGGCTACAAGTCGTTTATCTAACTAACTTAATCTTACTTTTCTAAACTATACCTAATCACACTGTCCCTATGTGAAGCATAAGCACACAGACGTCTATACGTTGTTATCTGACCTTTTCATTCAGGGACTGGCACACGGCATAGTCACATTATGTTTATTATGGCATTATGTTTTTGAATATTATGAATATTTACGATTAATTGATAAATTGTTAATTTTTCCACTGACGATCCAAAAGATTTCTTCCAATGCCACAGTGAAGCCTGCTTAAAGCCACTGGTGCCCCAGCAAACGTTCTTCTACAATCAGTCTTTAGTGGGGAAGAGTAGAAAAAAAGTTATGTTATGTTATGTTGTGTACATTCTGGCCAAAACTAACTAAGAATCTTATTATTAATCAATCTTTGTATATACTGTTTCATATATTTATGATGTATTGTTTTTTTTAACCAATTTGGGATGTTTGACAATGTTAAGATAAATATGTTGCATTTTGGCATGCTTTTTGACTTATTTATGAACTATTTATGGACATAAAATTAAAAAATATATATCCTTGATTTGAAGAATATGTGTCCCTGCCCTTCACTGAGCTCAAGCAATAGTTTAATGTACAAAAATTGTGAATGAACTTGACTGTTGATGTCTTAAATAATAATTTCAAATAACCAACATTTCCCAAAATGGATATACCTCGTTTTGCAACGAAACTCTTCATATATACTAGATTCTTTTTGAAAGGCAGAAGAAAACTGTGTTTAGAAGATTTTAAAATGCCATGCTAAAATGAAAGCTTATGGACATCACTTTAAATGTGTTATATTCCAAATATTTTTATCAGAACAATGAGCAGAATGTCACGGTCACAACAAGGAGAGGGAGTCAGGGATTATAAAAGTGATACTTTTATTGAACAGTCTTCAATAAGGACACACGTGGAATCAATGCCAGGAGGAGTGATCAGAGAGAAGATCCAGGTAGGTGAGTATAGAGTGCACACAAGTCTTAATGTGAGATCAAAGTCACTTCCCTTTAGCAGGATCTGAAGAAGGCAAGGCTGAGTCCTTGGGAGCACAGGAGAGCATCAAAGGACGGCAAGGAGAGCAGGTAGGGTTGGACGTGTGAACGTGATACCAGACGGTGAGTGAATAAGTGAGGCGAGTATTTATGTGTGCAGAGGGAAGTGCTTGCAGGTGTGAGGAATCAATAATCAGGGGAGTGCTCACGGCTGTGGTGTGTGGTTGCTGGTGATTGAGAGTGGTGATTAGAACTCCGGGAAAGAGCAGGGGATGTGACACAGACACTATACAGTACATAGTTCGGTAACATGTGCCTACTGGTGCAAAACATGCACACACTCTGCTTACTAAATACACAGGCTTTTAACAAGAATGGGAGATGAGACTTTAATCAGTTTAAAGCATGTTACACAATTATCCAAGAGAACATGCATGATCTAGGCACAAGTAATGCACCAAACTGTTTTACCCTGTAAAGTAAACTAATTATTATGCTAATAATTTTCTTTATTCCCTATTTCCACCTGGGTATACTCATCCCGAGGCCCTTAGAGACTATGCAGCACCATTGATGCTATCCAAGACCTGTAAAAATAAGGTCTTCAATAATCCTGGACCAGGCCGTATCCTGCATGAGACTGATTCGTAAAAGACCACAGTGATAAACGAGTTCCGGCCTTAAACCTGTGGGCCAGCCTGATCACCCGCCGGTGACTTACTCACACCTGCAGTTCTCCACGATGGATGTCCAGCTTCTCCGGCCTCTGGTGCGTGCCTAGAGTGAAGCTCCACACAGGAAGTTTGGCCAGAAAAAAAACGGTCATGCCCAACAGATCCTGGTTTCTCTCAAGTTTTTTTTTTTTTTCCCTTCACTTCGTCAATTTGCTAAGTCCTTGCTAATGGCTTGCTGGACTTTTGGAGCTGCACATCGATGGATTTGCTCTTCAGTGTTTGAACTTTCAGCAGTGAAATGGACTTCAATCTGGACTTTACAAGAACTTCCATGTTAAGCTGCTTTGACACAATCTACATTGTAAAAGCATTACATAAATACACATGAATTTAATTGAATTAATTATTACCTTGACTGCACCTCTTAGATTATAAAAAAAATGTGCCCGGTGCGCCGATACTCTTTGAACACTACATTACAGAAAATATAAAAACAACAGAATGCTCTAATAATTTTGCCCGAGTTTCATTTTGACATTGTGTAACATTTTTGAGTACCTACAGTAACATACTGAAAAAGAAAGAAAAAGCAGCATCCGATCTCACCTGGTCGACTAAAGCGAGGCCAAGTGTCTTTGAAAACAGTCATCCAAGTGCATCGATGAAATTGCCTCTGTCTCTGTTTTGATCTGAATATGGACACAAAGAAAGACCAATTGTATAGTGCAACAATCAAAGTTTGTTCACTGTACACAAGTCCAATTTGTTTTAAATGAATTATCTTTGGGGTATGCACACTATCATTATGCAGCTCACTAAACTAGCAGTTTGTTCAATATCCAGTGTTAGGGTTCTGTCTGGATTTTTAAAAATTACATTTTGAATGTACAACTTGCCAGCAATGATTAAGCACCTGTCTCATCCCAACCATGTGTGGACATATAGACATTAAATTAATCTTACATGGGTGTCATTATTAATTCAGTTCACAATGTTTTAGTTCTAGCCTATAATCATCACTGCTTGAGGTGATATTTATGAGGGATAAGTAAAATTTTTGTTATTGTTTTGAATGTTCATGATCATTTTTGAAATGGAAATGCCTTCCGAGCAGTAGATTTAAGCTAAAAATTTACCATCATTCAGTTATGTTTACTATGTTCATATGTTTCAGCATGTTGCAATCACTCTCTGTTGTTGTATAACAATTACGAATCAAAAGTAAAGAAGTTGTGAATATGTGGAAATTAATAAATACAGATGGAACGAATATATATTTGCATGTTCTATGTAGTAATATTAAATATCAGAGCGTGTATGTAATTTGGGGGAGAAAATATAAAATAATTAATTTAATAGGAGGGTTAATTCTGACTTCAAGCTTAGTGTTATCATAACACAGATCCAATGTGTGTGAGAAACAGGTTGGGCAATCAATTTACTGCTGCTATATCTGTCTAAATCATATTCAATAAAAATATACAATTTCCTTCACAAAATGTTTTAATTTTACTGTAATTATTCACATCTATATATGTTATAACTAAAGCTATTGAAAAATATATACTTTGCCCTAAATGTTTTTCTCTATCTATGAAAACCTTTATAAACAATATATTTTTCTTGAAAAAAGTTACTTAAAACTGTTTCTGATCTAAAGGTTCTATCGGACATTTTTGTAAAAATTGAGTTACTGACATTTTCTTATTAAAGAAAATTTCTTATTTACATTATGGAATGTTTTTTATAAGTTGTTTACATTTTAAGACATTTTATTTAAAAAAAACAAATGCTCCACACATACTGTTTGCCATGAAATGCAAAAACTTTGAAGCTCAATATCTCAAAATCATTCAGAATGCAGATATAATCTTATAATCCCATCATAATTATAAATAAATTACAAATATTATATATAATTTACATGGTTGCAGAACAAAATGTAATAACTTGTTAAAATATTTATTTTTGTGATTCTGATCTGTTTAGATCAGAAACCAAATTTAAATTAACTTTCTTCAATAAGAAGATATACTGTAGCAGTAGTAAATTGACTGCCCAACCTGTTTCTCACACACATTGGATCTGTGTTATGACAACACTGTGCATGAAGTCAGAATTATGAGCCCTACCATTAAATTAAATATTTTATAATTTTCCTTATCAATTTTGGTTTGACATAAACAAGGCATTTTCAACACATTTCTAAACAAGTTTTAATAACTATTATTATTAACTAATTTCTTTCATCTTTGCCATGATGACAGTAAATAAGATGCTAATATTCAGCTTAAAGCGCAATTTAAAGGCTTAACTTGGTTAATTAGATTAACTAGGCAAGTCACTGTATAACAAAGGTTTATTCTGTAGCAAATCAAACAATATATTTAAGTGGGCTAATAATATTATACCTTAAAAGACAAAATAAACACTGTGGGAGACACTTAAAGTAGTTATTAGGGGAGAAATTATTTCATATAATTCCACTCTCAATAAAAAAAGCAAACAAAAACTAGATGATTTAATTGATTCTATTAGAACAGTGGTTCTCAAACTGTGGTACGTGTACCAGTAGTGGTATGCAGGCTTGCTTCTATTGGTACGTGGAGGAATCGCTGAATAATTAAAGTTAAAAAATGAACACACTTTTAACCCTTTGATGCGTACGATAACACAAATGTGATCATTGATTTTTATTTTCAATTTTCAAATGTTATGCATTCTTTCATTTGTAGCTATTTTCCTCTCTGTATTTGTAACAGGTATAGTTTAATCACTTGCTTTTCTGACACACAAAGCCTTCTTTAATGCGCAGTAAGCAGATCTAAATTCTAATTTCTCCAATCAAACTATTTAGAATGTTTAAAGTGGCTGATAAATAATATTAATAGTAAATATTCATAATAATAAGAATTAATCTGCCTTGTTTTTGAACTGTGCAGGGCTGTAGCTGCTTAATTACGCCTACTACGCTACTGTATTTCAATACTGGTTATTATGGTGGTACTTGGAGAGACATTTTTTTCTGAGGTGGTGTGAAAAAAGTTTGAGGACCACTGTATTAGAAGATTAGATTGCCAATATTCCATATCTCCCTCACCTGAACTTTATAAGGAAAGGTTGAACCTTCAAGTTCAGTACAATCTGTTATCAACAAATAAAACTGAATGGTGTTTATTACGTTGCAAAGGATATATATATGAACATGGTGATAAAGCAGGACGACTTTTAGCCCACCAATTTAAATTTAAAGCTGCATCTCAAATCACACCCCAAATTAGCGATAGTAACAATGATTTAAGGGTCAATCCTATTGAAATTAATAACATTTTTAAGAACTACTTTTGCAACTTGTACACTTCTGAAAGCCCTAAATCTGATTCTGTAATGTTAGAATTTTTAGACAATTTAGATATACCCACCCTGAATCCTGAGCAGAAAACCTGTTTGGATAAGTACATACAAAAAGAAGAAATTCTAAATGCGATCTCGTTAATGCAGAATAAAAAAAACCCTGGCCCTGATGGCTACCCGATAGATTTTTATAACAAAGTTGCAGATAAATTAGCCCCTATTCTTCTTGATATGTTTATTGAATCTTTGGAAAAGGGTAGCTTGCCACAAACTTTAAATGAAGCGAACATTCTTTTGTTAAAACCTGGTAAAGATCCTGTAAAATGTAATTCTTACAGGCTAATTTTTCTCCTAAACTCCAATATCAAAATTCTGGCAAAAATCCTTGCTTTACGATTAGATAAAGTAATAGAAAATTTGATTTCAAAAGACCAAACAGGTTTTGTCAGAGGCCGACACTCTTTTAGTAATATTCGGAGACTGCTAGGGGTAATCCACTCATCTAAACTCTTCCAAGACTCTGTCCCTCACGTAGTCATTTCGTTAGATGCTAAAAAATCGTTTGATAGGGTGGAATGGAAATATTTATTCTCTGCGATGGAAAGATTTGGCTTCGGCACTGTTTCTTTCATTGATTAAATTATTATATTTTTCCCTCAATGCATCTGTAAATACAATGAGTGCGCTCAAAATCATTTCCACTATCGAAGGGCACAAAGCAAGGATGCCCTCTTAGCCCTTTACTTTTTACTTTAGCCATTGAGCCCCTATCCATAGCATTAAGATGCTCTAAGCATTTTACAGACATCAACAGTAGGGGCATAGAGAATAGATTATCCCTATATGCTGATGATATGCTGCTATACCTTTCGAAACCGATTAAAAGTATTCCACAGGTCATTGTAAAAAATCCAACTTACAAATTGTTAACTCAGTTTAAAATTGTAAGTTAGCTGGACATATTTTTGAGCTCAGAGTTGAATTTACTCATAAAAATGATTCAACTGCATGTTTGGAACTGTTTGTTCAATGAAAGTAAAAAATTGATTTAAAAAAAGTTGAGGGGACTTTAAATTTTGATTTCTCTATATCTTCAAAAAATAAAAAGTTGAGTTAACTTAAATTTTTAAAGCAACCGGCTGCAAAGAAATTTTGAGTTTATTAATCTTCAGTGTTGGAAGTTGAGCCAAATTATTCCGTAAAGAATAATTGACTTGTCGGCGCCAGTGGTGTAGTGGTTAGTGCGTTGTCACATGCACTCCAGTGTTCATGACGACCCAAATTCGATTCTCGCCTCGTGGTCCTATGCTGATCCTTCCCCTCTCTCTGCTCCCCATGTTTTCCTGTCAATACTCTATACTGCCCGGTCCATTAAAGTTGGAAACCCCGAAAAAATAATTATCAAAAAAAAGTGTAATTGACTTAAACCAGCCTTTTCGGTCAACTTAAAAAAATAATTTGGCTCAACTTCAACAACTGAAGTTCAATAAACTCAAAATTTCTTTGCAGCCGGTTGCTTTAAATTTTTAAGTTAACTCAACTTTTTATTTTTTACAGTGTAATTAAGATATTGAATGAATTCGGAACCTTCTCAGGTTATAAGTTAAATTTTTCAAAAAGTGTTTGTTTTCCCATAAACAATAAGGGTCTCCATATCTTAAATAAGGATACACCCTTTAAATTGTCTATATCAGATTTTAAATATTTAGGGATAAATATTACACAGGAATTCCCTAACCTTTACAAAGAAAACTTTGCTCCTTTAATTGAAAAATTTAAATTAGATCTCAAAAAATGGAACCTGTTGTTTCTTTCCCTTGCAGGAAGAATTGTGTAAAAATTAACATTTTACCAAGATTTATGCACTTGTTCCAGTGTATCCCAATCTTTTTATCTAAATCATTCATTCAGAATTTAGACAAACTGATCTCATCATGTGTATGGGGTGGAAAAACACCTAGAATTCGGAAGGAATTTCGCCAAAGACCAAAAACACAAGGTGGATTAGCACTTCCTAATTTCAGGTATTATTATTGGGCTGCAAATATCTCAAAAGTACTTTATTAGCTTCATAACCACAAGGATATCTGGTGTATTTCAGAATCGAACTCTTGCACTTCTTCATCCCTACCCGCTTTAGCCTTATCTAAACTGCCTCTTTGTATTTCACTGTATACTGAATGCCCAGTTGTAGTAAATAGCCTTAAGATTTGGTTCCAATTTAGACAATCTTTTGGTTTTAAAGCTTTCTCTATATGTAAGAATCACTTATTTCTTCCCGGTCAATTGGACTCAGTCTTTAGTCAATTGCAACAGGCAGGCCTTGTTAAATTCAGTGATCTTTTTATCAATGAAGTTTTTGCTCCATTCTCAACTCTGTCATCCAAATACACACTGCCAAGGTCTCATTTGTTTATATATTTTCGAATTCGACATCTAATACAAAATTATTGTCCCGCATATCCCTCCATTCCTTCTAAAACAGGATTGGATGCAGTACTAAATAAAAATAATAAAAAATATTAATCTAGATAAAATTCAAGCAGAATGGTCAAAGGATTTGGGAGTAAATATTTCAGAGGAGACCTGGAACGATGCATGACTGAGAGTAAATGGAACATCCTCCTGTACTCGCTTAAGTTTAATACAATTCAAGGTCCTCCACAGACTTTACTACAGCAAGGCTAGACTTTCCAAGATATACACAAATGTAAGTGATACATGTGAACGATGTCATTCTCCTAAAGCAGATTTGGCTCACATGTTTTGGACATGCCCCAGGCTGTTTGATTATTGGACAACTATATTTAAAATTCTGTCTGATGCATATAATAAAGCGTTAGGCCTAGTTTTGAAATGGCTGTTTTTGGAGCACTTGAACAAGGTACAGTCATGTCCAATTATAATCAAACTGCTTATGCCTTCGCATGTCTAATGGCTCGGGGAAGAATTTTGCTTGAATGGAAATCAAGTAAACCACCTTTAGTTTCAGTTTGGTTTAGTGATATGATGCTGTTTTTAAGATTGGAGAAAATTAAATACTCTTTTAGAGGATCTACTAAACATTTTTATACAGTATTGAATGCAATGATCTCATACTTTGAAAAAGGCATAACAATTCCCCCAAACTAATAGGAAAATTAAAAGGTCTTCGTCTAAAATGATAACGTAATCAAACTCAATGGGCAAACATTGATGTTAAATGCTTCCTCATTGTGCTATCAAAAATCTGTGACTATGTTAAATTTTAATTTATTTAATGTATTTATTTTACTTATTTTTATTTATTTAATTATTTATTTTATTACTTTCAATTATTCTTGTTTTGGAATGGGGAGGGAGGTTGTTCATTGGGGGGTGGGGGGTGAAATTTTTTTTTACAAAAAAAAACATCCAGATACCACTTTTTTACAAACCCATACGAGTATTTTAATTTGTGTACTTGCCGATACCGAGTACCGATACTTAATAGATTTTGTTTCAATAAACGTGCAATTCATTTGAAAGGAGTTTTTTTGCTTGTATAGCAAGGATGAACACAACGATCTTTAACAGAAAGCTGTTCCAAGCCAAAAATATATACACATTGTAGATAACCCTGCAAATCCATAGACCTTATCTATAAACTGTTAAGCATGGACATTTAAAGGAGAAGTTATCCTTGCGCTGACATGCGTCCATAACTTCACACATTACACAAAGTGTGTGCAGTGGACGTTACCTTATGGAGTCACTCTTTTGACATGAGTCCTGACGTTAATCCACGGGTCAGGAAATCAAAAGGTAGGCTACTTGATGTTTAACTATGGGTGGGTCGCGGGTAGATAAGATCAATAGCCATAAATACACATACTCTCAATTTAAAAATCGCGCAACCATCATCTCACAAAGTTTCTCTTCTGACCGAGTTTATTCTTCTGACATAATCTGGTATACTTTCAGTGCTGCAATGGATAATTTTTTAGATGCACTTCTTGCACTGGTGCGCCTTTTTTCTTAAGATGCACCAGAAAAAAAGTTTTACATTGTATACAATATTCATATATGCTATTAAAGATAAACAAGGCTATAATAAATATCCTTGTAAAATAAAAACTTTAATTGTAACCTTCAACATGCAATAAAGTGCCATAAAAAACCTAAAGCACACAATCTTTTGCATTTACAAGTAAATCTAAATATTATACTCGACCTATGCCTATCGAAAAAGCACTATATATTTAGAAATTACATTGATTAAACCAAATAACTATATTGAGCTAAATAACTAAATTAGGCTATATACTGTTTTATTATTATTATTATTATTAAAACTGCAATGCTGCGCCACTCACAAGCCAGAAAAAAAAGCAACCAACGCAGCAGCCGCAGTGATCACTTTTCCCAAAGCTCAGCTGTTCTTTTTTGCACTTAATTATTATGCGTTTAATGTTAAAAAATCCATAATGAATATGCCTTCAAGAGTTTAGGCCTATCCTATGTGTGTGCGTGTGTGTCTTTTATCACTGAAGCCACTCTCTTGCAAAACCGAAAGTTGCTCTGTCTGTCTGGAAATATTTAGGATTTTAATCGAATGTAAAGTTAAGCTGAGCTAATATTCAAAAATTGCAGTAAAGTAACTGTGAAAGGATATCTGTAAAAACGCAATCAGAGCCAATGTTATGTAGCCAAAGTTGTGTAACCTAATAATTATATTAATTCTAATAAAATTAAAACCAATATACAATTAATTGCATTTTTTGTTTGATAAAAATATATGGAAACGAAAAAAAAATTAAAGGGTGGCTAGTTTGTATTAATGTGTTTTAATATTCAGCTCTGACGAGGCGCTTTTATTTAGTTTGTCTTTAGATTTTTACATAATGTTTCGTTACTTTATATTTCTTTAATTTTTTTATTTTTTAGTTTATATATAAAACGAGTGCTAGTATGTTTAGCTGTGATCATTATGCAAGGATAATATTTCATATTTCGTTTATTCTTCAGTATAGCCTATAGATTCGTTAATAATGTATTTCATAAACTGAATGTTTATAGGACTAAGCTATTAATATATAATACATTAGTTAATACATTAAGACATTGAAGTCTGGTAGGACAACAAATCACATATACAGTATGTAGGCCTAGTGAATAACCATTGAGTGGTTTCAGTGCATGGTATCAGCATTTCATGTACGATACGAGTACCAGTATTTTACCCAAGTATCGACCTGATACCCGGTATTTGTATCGTTATCGGTGCATCCCTAGTTCCAACAAACATTCGCAAATTGTGTTCTCAAACTTGTAAGCCTGCAAATACACCTGCAGAGCTGTAGTTAGAGGCATAGTTCCTGGCAGTGTTCTATTCCCCGTTATCCCACCATGCCCTATTCATTTAGAACTTTAAACTTGGAATGATTTCAAAAGAAAATATTAAACTCGTATCTCTTCAGTGTAATTTGCTTTACAAGATTTTTACAGTTCAGTTTTAGTGATCTTCATTTTGACAGTTTGTAGTGCTATTTTAAACACAGCTGTATTTAGTCTTGACAAAAGCTATAGGTGACTATTATTGAAAAGCGTAATTTATGTTATGCCTCCAAAGCTAGTGAAAACAAAAATGTATAGCATACATTAATGCTTTTAATTTATAGTAGGTTTTTTATTAAGTGTCTGTATATGATGAGGGCCTGTTGGTTAGAACATTTCTGCAGTGGCTTGAATGTGTAAAATTGTAAAAACAGACTTTAAAAATAAACTAGACCCTAAAGTTCGTTGACGAACTTTGATGTTGGCTTGAGAAAGGAAGCCCAGCAGTTTCTAAGTTGTGCTAGGTAGTTGCCAGGGCATCGCTAGACCGTTGCGAGGGTGTTCTGAGTGGTTCCTAGGCAGTTGCTAGGGTCCACTGGGTTGTTAACTGACAAGCCTCATTTACATGTTTGATCAAATCCTAATACTTAGCAAGCATTTCTAGTGCGTTATAGCACTTAGCTAATTGTTATTAGCATAGCTAAACAATGCTGGCATGTGCAGCATACAAGAAATACCATTTGCTAGCATGAGTCAAACATAAAAAGTGTATGATATCTACTGAGAAATCATTTTAAAGGGATACATGCATAAATGGCTTGCCATAGACTGAACTTGTAAAAATGGCTTGCCATATCAACAACAGGAGGCGATTTGGTGTGGAGAGAGTGTATCATTCTTTCAAGGACACATAATTACTTGTATCAGATAAATATAGCGAATTAATGCTTACTAAAGCTACTGTCCTGTAATGACTAAACCAGTAGATGGCTCTGTTTGATTCTCTGCTTTTAGCTCATTTGAACTGTGAAATGACTGAATATTTTAGGCTATGCGTGTTTAAGATTAACCTGTGTCACAAACAATCCATCTACAGGAGCCATGTTAAGTGAAAATATGTTATTAATCTTCAATTACATTTTAGTTTCGTCCAGTGTTTGAAGTGGAAATAGAAAACTGGCGGTGGTAAAGGTACACTGGTTGATTCCAAGTCGCGAGATCATTAATGTTCATTAATGAGACTTTTCCGACACCCATCGCGCATGCAAACGCGTTCATGTTTCAACTCCTGCACGTGAATCATGACCTATAAACACTTAATTTAGCCTTTCATGGATTTTGAAATATTTAATCCTTTACAATCGTTACAATATGTTAATGTAACAGCCATTTAAACACGAGAAACATCAGGAAACTTTGGAATCTTTACAGCTCATGTGCGGACTCTGGATGTATTATACACAGACACAATTCCTCATCTATATGATACCTAAAAGAATACAGACGTTGCCATCTTTCCCACTGCATTCAGATCAGTTTTATTACGCATTATAGACTTACATTTCAACAAGGACATCTCTCTACCCGGCTGACGGCTCGCGCAATCTGGTCACGGGCACACGCGTTGTGTTCATGAAACACTCCATGTCATGACGTTTGCAAACATTCAATTCAGTCTTTTAATTTTAGAGAAGTTGGATTAACCTAATAAGCGATATGATATCAAAACATAAGATATTTCTCCTGGAGAGAGCGCACGTTTTTCCCATCTCTGTTCACTGATTGATTAAATGTCTTTGATTCACTATAACAAAGCAGTTCATGAGAGTCTTTTGTTCAGTCAATGAGCCGCTTTTTGTTCACTGATATATGCGCGAGTCTAAATGAATCAATATCTGATTAAACAAATCTCTCCAAAATCACGAAAGGCTTTGGGGGTCTCCAACAGCAGGCTGATATGCATGCATGGTCAAAAAACACTTTCATTGTCTTATAATATGCATTTATTTTTACCTCATTATCCCAGCGACTCCTTTATGAATCGCTCAGTGATTCATTTGTTCCAAAATTCCTCCTTAGCGCGATGCTAAACTGCGCTGATTGGACCGATGACCCAGTCTGTTGCGATTGGTCGACAGTGCTCAGCGCGAGAGAATGCCCACCACGGCTTATCAATATTGAAGCAGTCACAGTGTGTGCGTGAGCTAATCTGCTAACACTTGTTTTTATCGGGAGTCGCCCGTATTTCAGACACCTCACCCCCGAAGCTAACGCCCGATCTCCCAGCATATTCCCAGCTCTATTCTTAACCATAAGTAAAAACAGCGACACATTCAGTATTAGTGCACACAGTGGCAACAACTGAACCATTATGAAACAGCACCGTCGCACGTGTGTGTAGAAGAGCTGATGGTGGCCATGGCAATTTTAATCCGTAAATAAAGTGGCACGCGTCGCGTTTACAACGTGCTTTTAGACGCGATATGAGAATACAAGTTAACCAGATACACTACAAGCGGTTACAAGTTACAAAACACAGTTAAATGCATCATTTACAAGCTAGAGAAAACAATGAGGCAACCGTTTTAAATCGCACCTACTCACACTTGTTGGATAGCATGCCAGGAAATGTCCCGGTGCTCTGAATCCTCCATTGTAAGCACTCCTCGGAGGGAACACAGCACATGGCTGGGTTTAATGCTGAGGTATTTCTGCAGAAATAAGCCTCAACTACTGACTCAAAGTCTCATGTCTGGTTCATCTACACACTTCCAATATCCAGCCGAGCACAGTGCTCTTCTCTGTGTTGCCAGATGTAGCTGACTGATTTCAGCCCAAACCCTCTGCAGAAGGTTTTTACCTGCACAATCAAACTTAAAACCGCCCAATCTGGCAACTTTTTCTCACCGCTGTTGTTTGTGGGCAGGATTGGGGGTTTCGAATCTCCCGGGGCTGCGCGCGCGCGCACAGATGGGCGGGGCTTATGTTTTGTGTTCACGTCATGCCGAAATGGCTAAAGACTCGTAAGCAGGGCTACTCGATTAAGGAACTATGAGTCGACTCTTTTATAGATGAATCAATAGTTTTAAACACTGTGCACTTTCAGATTTAAGCCTTAGCTGGACATTTCACTTCACTTAGAGCTGTGTTACACACTGCATCCAAGCTCATTTTCAAAAACCCAAAATAGGGGCTCTTTAAACATTGTTCTGAAGTTCTGCATGTGAGCATCCGTTTGTCTTAGATTAAACTATTGCTTTCACATGCATTGCTTCGGATATATAGAGAATGAAAGAGAATGTCAAACTGAAAGAGAGTCTTTTTTGTGTCCTCCTTTACTAAAAACGAAACCTAAGGGATAACTTCATGTGGCCTATACTGCCCTCTCTTGGGCAGTCTCACAAACTAAGGGATAACTTGCTTCATTTGTGGTCCTATACTGCCCTCTCTTGGACACTCTCACACACTAAATGATAACTTGATTCATTTGTGGTCCTATACTGCCCTCTCTTGGACACTCTCACACACTTCATATCACTCTCCAGAAGGCACATTTAATATAAAAAATTATTTATAAGAATACTGTTATTTATGTTTACTCCAAATAAATATAGTAATACTTTGCAATGTTCAGCTCATCATTTGGCCAAATTTGGGGATTGTGCAATTTTTTTATATGCTAATAAAAAATATTTTATTATAAAATGTCATATTCACAATTTTTTTAATCAAAAACTATAAATCTTGTCAGCATGAGGGGATATATCAACAATCTTGCATACGGGAGGCACCGAGTGGCTAAATTTGGGCTTTATAGCATAAACGGCCTTGGGGGACATGCGTTTACTTTGCGGAATTTGCGGAAAATTTTTTAATCAAAAACTATAAATCGTATCGGCATGAGGAGATATGACAACAATTTCCCACGTGCAAGGCATGTTTTGTTCGAATTTGGGGCTTGTAGCATGAATGGCCTATGAGAAAATGAGCTTTCTTTGGGGAATAAAAAAAATTAATAATAAAAAAAAATAAAATAAATAAATAAATAAATAAATAATAATAATAATAATAATAATAATAATAATAATAATAATAATAATAAGTTTAAGTAGGATTACAGTATGTTGGCTTTCTCAAGCCAACATAATAAATAAATAAATAAATAAATAAATAGCATACAAAATTTTAATAAGAAGAACCATTATAATTAATAATAATAATAATAATAATAAAGTAGGATTGTTTCATTTCCTAATAATTAATAAATAATTTTTTTTTTAATTCTTAATAAATAGACTCATTATATATGTATTTATTTATGATTTTTTTTATATGAGATTAGAATACGTGTTCGCTTTTTGTAAGTGATTTTATGTGTTAGAATAGAATACGGCATATTCTCAACAACATTTGTAAAGGAAGCATTGGCCCTGTATGTGCCTTTTACATGTATTTAATTAATATGGAAAACGAGTTCATGTTTTTACCAAAACTAATATAGATTTTTTTTTAATGCGTGTGCATGTAAAACAATATAATTTGCACAAAAATATTATGGAGTTCTTCTCTAAAATTGTTACTCCACCCCGTTTAGTGCGTCATTTTGGAGTTTTTTTGTTTTAACTATCATGGTTCAAACAATGGACCTGCGACAGAGAAACTACGATTTTGGGAAACACTCGTCACTGCATGGTTCTTTTCCCAAACATTGCATCATACTATCATAGTTCAGCCATGAGTTATGTTGTTGTTTGGGAAAAGCACCCCAGGTTTGGAGCATGGATAGTTTTTGCACTAAAAACTGGGATTCTTGTTTGTTTGTTTTGTCTCATGTCGAAATCCCCATGAACTAAATGACTGTCACCTACATTTTTTAATTCTGTGAAGAGACAGACCTTTATATCATTAAATTGAATCAAACCAGAATTATTGCTTACTTTATTTCTAAGTACAAGCAACTTCTAACCCATTAACGGGCTTTGTCTTTTTTTATTTCATTATTAACCTGTGAACAAAATGAATTATTTCTCCCCTGTCCTGTTGTTTCTTACCATACTATTCTAATCTGCAGTCTTAATCATGAATATCCTAAATTGAAACAAACAGCTTCATAGTTTAATACTACTTATCGATTACTTTGATATAGTACAAGTTGAAAATGTTCTTGTAATATCTTTTTTGCAGAGGAATAAGTGACAAAGCATACATGGAACAATAAGATAAAATTTCAGGAAATATGTAACTAAGGAAAACTAACACAATAGTAAAAACTGCAAAACTGAAAACATCATTAATGAAATTACCTCTGGTGTCCAAGAACAGCCCGTGCTCCAAAAAACCTCTTCAGCTCCGTCTCTGAATTCAAATTCCTTTACAACCCAGAAGAAGACAATCTGACATAAAATATTGTATAAAAACATTTTAATTGCACAGAATTATGACATGCATGGACCTCACCTGTGTTCAACATACAGTACAGGTCGGCGTTCAGAAGTATTATTCTCAGCGCTCTGACAAGACAAGCCTTTGCTCTTCTCAGGAATCTCTAATATAGCATCTGTACAATCTTCAGTACCCAAATCATCCTGTCAATCATAACCAACAAGTTGATTTAATACACATAAAGCATGACAGACAGTCCAAATCATTTTCCCTGTGTCATTTCATTTTATTACACAGATCTTAATTTGTAAACTAATTTGTTTTCTTTTCTTTTCATATGGATTCTTTGGTTGTTACCAACATCAGGTGAACACAAGTCAACAGCACCTTTAGAAATATGTTTTCTGAGAAAAATAGTCACGTTCTTGTCTTGAAGATGATCTCTTTAATCATTGTAAAAACCATGTAACACAGACAATGAGTTGGAGTAAAGTTCTATATCTCTTCATTGTGTTTCTCTTAACAGTCTTATATTTTAAAGGGTGATATATGAAGAATTTATATTATTTATTTTTGTTAAATAAATATAGATTTTTTTTGTAATTGAAATCTTCAGTACTTAATGCAAAAACATGATTTCTGAAAACTACTCAAATCTCCAGCTTTAGTCATTTTCAAAAATCATGTGTTTTGCAGTTGTACTCTTCAATGCACAACAAAAAACATGATCTCTAAAAATTTGAGCTTTTTTTCGTTTTTATCTCTTTTTGCAAATAAACTGCTCATATTCATTCTTCTGCTGCCGTATAGACTGGAGTATTATTAAATATTAGTATCTCATATACTGTATTGTGCCATTTTGACATCTCTTCATTAACTGTACACTGTATCTGCAGATCATCTTCTGACATTTAAAACAGTCGAAGTGTTGTAGGAATCACCACTGTAGGACTTATTATAAGTTGTTTGTCTTATTTTATTGGCATCTACATGAGCAATCCATCTAAAACTACTATTATTTGTACAGTATACTCATTATTCCAAG
Source organism: Danio albolineatus (assembly GCA_903798035.1). Classification (NCBI taxonomy): domain Eukaryota; kingdom Metazoa; phylum Chordata; class Actinopteri; order Cypriniformes; family Danionidae; genus Danio; species Danio albolineatus. Next base: position 1,599,491 of record CAIGQQ010030653.1, read on the forward strand.
ATGATTTGAGTTCTTCTTTAACTGGAAGAGTCTCAGTTTACTCTCTTACTGAACACTAGTACGCAGTCTTTAGGTGGTTTTTATTTATAAAAGTTCCTCAGCATTTCCACCTGCAGCACTGAGAATGATCATATATATATTATATATTGTTGGTGCGTTGCTATTTTGAGGAACTAAAATAGACTATGCAATTGACCAGGTGAAAGCAGGTCTAAAGTCCAGTGCAGAGTGCGTAAGTTGTGCGCCTTAAATACACATTGCTTAATACACAAAGGAAGAATACACAAAGCAACACACAAATATCGTTACTTATGAAAAAGATTTAAAGAATTCAAATATTACAAAATTATTATTTTCTACATAATTATAAACACCACTGTCTCCATGCCTTCTTCAACTCTGGGTCTTTTTTCATTTTATTGACGACAATCTGCATCAGTATAATTTATTATGCATAAGTGTAGAACAAGTGTAGATTTGTCCCCCTGTGGGGTTTGGGAGACGTCTAGACTGTTTGTATATAACTCAGTTTTTGGACTACACTTCGTTATTACATATATATGTATGTATGTATGTATGTATGTATGCATTCGCACGCACGCACGCACACATATATATATATATATATATATATATATATATATATAT
>CAIGQQ010030653.1:1600538-1631170 GCA_903798035.1 Danio albolineatus
TATATATATATACACCTGTGTGTGTGTATGTATTTATAAGTTCCGTCCTTACACTTATTGCTGAATCCTTCTTTTTCTTCTTCTTCTTCTTCTTTTTGTTTGACTTCTCTTTCTGCAAAAGCATTAAACAGATCGTTAATACAGATTTTTAATGAAGAGCATTACACAGATAACAGCATAACTAAGATGTATCAATAGAATCAATATCAAGTCAATAATGATGGTGGTGAGCATACTGTCAAATGCATATACAAAATCTCTTAATACCTTCTCAGCATCTTTCCCCAGAGAAGCTTCTTGTTGTCCATCACTGTTTTTTTCTGCCTGTTCCACATCTGACAGACATGCTTCCACATCAGCCTCTCCTATCTGACATAAATAATACCACTGAAGATAATGCATGACCGTAACATCATTACATTGACAAACAGTATATTAACACACAACTATCTATGGTCATTTGGAACGCCATATTCCAAATTAAACTACCTCTGTAGTTCACATCGTTTTACCCCAAGTCACCATAGTCAACACATTTGTAGATCTCATCAGGCCAAATAACTTCCACACTTACAGGAAGACAGGAATTCTCATACACAAACCTTTTCTTTTTATAATGAAAGAGTGCATTTCTCATCTTGGCGATGCTCAAATAAAATTAAGGAAACAAGCTATTTATGGTTTTTTGATGAAACCTTAAAGCTGAAATCAAAGCACACATCGATTGAAATTAAGACATTTTGAAAAAGTACACATTTCAGTTTTAGTGTAAAAAGCAAGTTACCTTAAAAAATGGATAAAAACTTTTTTTCTGAACAAAATAGATTAAAATTTTCAAAAGTGGAAAAATAACCAGCATCTCTTGAAAGCAAAATTACATTTTAGATAGGCATGTAAAAAAAAGAGTAAAAAATTACCTGCAATAACTTGAAATAATGTCTTTTGTAATTGTACATCATTTTAAACAATGCAATGTCAAAAGTACAAAATAGCTCTGCATATTAATGTGATATAAGTTTTCAGAATTAAAGTTCAAATTAGTTCAGTTCAATGTGGTTTAACTTTCAATGCTGAAAGTAATTCAGTGATGCTTGACATGTTATAGGTGATTTAAATATAAATTAATAAAAACAACTATTGTTACTAATAAATTGTAAGGATTGGGGACTTCTGGGTTACAGCTCACAGAAAGAGACGTATCCAGGGGCTGCTCCGTGAAATTTCTTTCACCTTATGTGTAAATAGGAATAATAATAATAATAATAACAATAATAATAATAATAATAATAACAATAATAATAAATAGTTACATCTACATATCGCTTTTCCAGGCACTCATATCGCTTTAACACAATGAGGGGAATCTCCTCATCCACCACTAACAAATGTTTTTTACTTCTAACGATTCAAGCACACGTTGGCAACGACAAAGAATCTTAAAATGGCAAAAAAGAGACTAATTTCATCGTCAGCATGCATAAATCTAAACATTTTTCTAGTCCAGCTAAAGCTGATGACGACATTAAAACGGCTGTGACCATTTCGGAATTAAAACTGTTAGTTTTACAGGAGAAACTCTCCATGACAATATGAGAAGAAATTTCGACGTTGAGTTCAGAGCTTCTGGCTGAAGTTTGTACCTCTTCAGACCAACATCTCCAGTCACAGTGCTAAGATAACAGACATAGAACTGCAAGGTTAAAAAGCTGGGAAAGTTACAACAAATGTCAGTTGCAGACTCTAAGCAGACTCAATTATTGGTATAATTTTTGATTCTTGGTTATAATTTCATGATTGGGAGAACACACAGGTCAGGGCACACAGATCTTTTGCATTAAAAAGCAACCCGGTTCACCTCCAAGAACTATAATTGTTCAATTTTCTATTTCCAAATAAGACAGCAAATTCTACATCTTTTGAGAGACTGATTTTTCCTGACAAGACATGGTCAAGCCAGTCAAGTCAGAGCTGCACACCTCGGGTATTCAATTTAGGATGCTGTATCCTTGCCAACTCTCATTTTAATTTAAATCAAACATGTTTGACACTCCAGATGCTGTTTTGTAAATCTTCCATACTTTGGTTAAGGTTGGATCATTCTGGAGATCCATCCCTCATCGACCCGAGGACATAGCCAGGAGCGCAAATGATCGCCTTGCTGTTTTCAGTTTTATTAGTACAGGCTAATACTTTCAGTATATAAAGGACTTGTTTTTTCTGCTTCACAAACATACGTGTGCAGTACAATATATAGAGCTGTAGTTTGTAAGAAATATTTTATCAATATAATTTTTCCTATTTTCTCTAAGGTCACCAATTTTACCCCTTTTACAAGTCATAAGATCAGCCTTTGGTATCTCCAGAATGTGTCTGTAAAGGTCAGCTTAAAATATCCATCAGATAATTTATCATAGCATCCAGAATCTGCCCATTTTGGTGTCTGAATACATTGTAGCCGTTTTTGTAGCCTGTGGCTTTAAATGCAAATGAGCTGTTTCTCCCCACCCGTTCCCACATGCAGGTCTGCTTCTCATCATCCAATACGTCAGATAAACAGCACAGTGACAGAGACAGACTTGGACTCTTTATTTTAGGTATTTGTGGTAGTGCTTATTCAAGCCTTTCTGAAATGAGGAGTCTCACACAAATAACGTTTGCAGTACGTACACACACACTCACATACCTGTATATTAGCGTTTACTGACACCATGCGGCTGTGGTGATTATAGTGGTTAAAAATTACATAGCGATTTACTGTTTTAAAAACATAACCTTATAAAACTTATATAAATCAAAGAGAGTTGCAACAAATATTTTAAGTTAGAGAACTATAACGCCTGTCAATCAATTCGGTGGGTGGGGAAAACCACACTCTTACGTCACGTTGTGGTGGGTCTCAGAATGACTGGGATTTGGGTCCTACTTTAACATCAGGAATTTAAAAAAAAAGAGAAGTGTTGGGTTTATTTCACTTCAATATGACAGTGGACACACTATCCATACAGACAGTTCTGTTCAAACAGCTTACAAATGTTGATTTTCATCATAGGTGCCCTTTAATAATGTTACAGAGTTTCGATATGGAGTGAGTTAATGGGTAGTATTAAGCCTTTATATTTGAAAAGGGGAAGGAGGGGTGTTTTTTTTTATTCTCCTCCTGCAGAGGCTATGCCATTCATATACAATACCAGACTGGTAATACAGAGGCGAGATGGAATGTGAGGGGACTGAACAATGTTACCAAATGTATCAAAATATCATTGCACTAGGAAAATTTGAATACTCATATTGACTTAACAAGAAACTTACAAGAACAAAAATTTTATATAAAAAAACATGCTCTCTACAGACTGACCTGACTGTGTACTATCTCATTATGGGAGGTCAACTAAAACATCTAGATGTTATTTAAATCTGAAAGTGTACCATGTTTCAAACTTTTGATTCTAGTTGAAACAGAGTCAAATAAATGATTCGTATTTGTTCAGATCTTTTGTGTGCACGCATTGATGTCGATGTGAAACATTGCCAAATGCTAGATCCAGTAAAACGTGAAAGCACCTTTCCCTTCAAATACAATCAGAGTGCAGGGGATCATGAGACCTGAAGATTACAGTTACTGACAGACGTCCAGAAATGCAGCTGTGGGAAATAAAAGTTCATTTTCACTACAATAACACAGTACAGAGATAACAGTGTGCTGTAGGGCTACACAATATAACATTTGAGCATCGATATTTATGGTAGCAGATTCATTAATATGCACAGGCACTTTTCTTATACAAAACGAAACTATTCTAACAGAAACTAAAATGTAACAGACACATACAAAAACATTCATACAGGCTGTAAAGAGTAAAAAAAAAAAAAAAATTGAACAAAAAGAGCTTGAGTGTCATGTAAAAACATCAGATTTTGTAAGACCTCACCAAGCAAACCAAATGTAATCAATTTAACCCTTCAATGATGTGAACCCCTCAATGATGTGGCATATAATTTACACCAGTTCAGTATTAACAGAGTAACAGTAAAGCCTGATATACTTCTTAACACTTCTGCGTCCATCGCACGTGTATGCTCCGGTGCAGCCTTCACGCGGTCGTATACTCCTCACCGCCGTGGCCTACGCTGACGCGCACCTCTCCAAAACATTCAACAACATGTCGCAATTACATGTAGCACAAGCTCTGTGATTAGTCAGCTTTGTAGCGATGACGAGTATAGGCAGGGACGAGAGCCGCGCAATCCCGTTGAGCACATCTGCTGACTCCTGCCTCAGAATGAGTGAGTTTTAGCTACTTTTACATTAGGGTAGCGTTCAAAAAAAAAAAAAAAAAACACCAGTGAAGAAACATGACGCAGAGGAACATAAAAACCTACTGCCAGCTAGAGTTTTGGATGTGTTATTACAGAGCAATACAAACAGCACACAGAAATATAAATGCATGACTACACGCAATATATGCGCCGTGGCTCATGCCGATCACTCGATGCAGAAGTTAAACCAGGCTTAACGAACATGGGAGCGTTTGGCGGTGCTGTTATCCCATCTTGGTCACGGTCTGTGTCTGCACGCTGGACCTGAGGAGGAGCTGTCCTGAGCTGGAACGAGACTCTAGACTGTGGCAGACTGTTTCACTGTGCCACTGAGTAGTTTTGATGGGCCCCCTTAATGGTGCTGGACCAATGAGGTGTGTGCTTGGAGTGTAGGGCCGTGATGATCAGTTGGTTTTTAATATATGAGAATCAGGAAGGATTAAATTGTGTCTGGAAGAAAGGTTTGTTTTAACCATTTGATCTGGAGTTTACTTGGATATTGACATGGTCATGTTCTGATACAATTATCACGTCTGCATGAACTGATCCTCTGAACACCAGCAAAGGAGATTCGTAGTCTTTGTGGTAACTTCATGCCCCCCAGGGCTTCTGTCTCCTGCAGATTTGGATTATTTGATGTTGATTCAGTGTTGTGATCAAAGGGACTCTTAGGGCGTACTCACACTATGCTATCCGAACCGTGGACACTATGCTTATCCCGGATAATTTTAGAAGTGTGAGTGCGCTGAATCGGGCTCAGGCACGGTACAGTTGGCCGGCCATGGCGCGGTTGGAAGAGGTGTGCCTGAGCCCGGTTCGCTTGGGCGCGGTGCGCTTGTAGTGAGAGTGCAAAGCGTGCCTAAGCCCGAAAGAGGAGAGGTGACTTTTGGGGACTGTTTCATGTGGATTTATTAATCATTCTTACTGTTTAATGAACACAAACTGTCGAAGATTATTAAAGACACAAACCCCTCTCTACACGACAGCTGCACCTTTAGTAAACCTTCTAATTCCTGCAGCACGAGGACTTTATGATTGTTTATGAGCGTCAGCAGTGGGTGATCTGTTCGGCGGAATATTTGACTGTGTGTCACTGCATATAAACGACTAAAACAATATAATCATATAAAGAAATCTCCACTGAAATCTCTGAGAGCGCTTCTCTTACACTGAATAGCGCATCATCGATGATGTAAGCGTGCCCAAGCCCGAATGCAATGAGAGTGCAGGCCGTCAGGGGAGGCGGAAGGGGGGACAAGCGTGCTTTGGCCCGGTTAAAGGGAACTGTACATAGTGTGAGTACGCCCTTAGAGTAGACTCATTTACTGGTGTCTACATTGTTAAGTTACTACATTATGTTCAGTTTGGGTAAATAGTGTTTCTTCTTCGAATTTCTCCTTTAAATCGAGATACAAGATAAGGCACTACACTGATGAAATAATTGGCATAATAAACATTTACCTGACAATGAAATAATGTTTGGATGCTATCTGTTCACCTTGTAAATTCATTTGAGTAGATTATGCTGTAACCATGTTACTGAATCTTCTATGTCAGTTTATAATGGACTAAAGTCCAGTTGAGATGGAACATTGAGCACACTAAATGTATCTTTAGAGATCTGTGTAACTCTTGATATTGGTTTCAGTGTACAATAAGATGTTGTTCGACTAACCTATATAGGGTGCCTTACCCATGTTAAATAGTAATGTTTTTCTAATTAAGTATACATGGGGATTCACAAGCTTGATTAAACCAAAATTATGGGGAAACAATTATGGGGAAACATTAGTAAATTAGATTTATAATAATGGTCATTTTTAATAGGTCATTATTTTAAAGATTATATCTAACATCTAATGTGATTTCATTTTCTTCTTCTCACTTGTTATCTCATCTTTACAGTTTGGCCCATACACACACTGCAGACGGAGAGTGTATAAAACAGGTATTACTAGCTGACATCTTTAACAGCAGCACGCTATGATCAACAGAACCGCCAATGTAAATTCATCCATCATTCATCTATATTGTATAGAGGTGAGTAATGGTTAACAAAAGACTACCTGAAGCTCAAATTTAACGTCAGCTATTTATCCAAAAGTTCACAAGCAAATAGGCTATTTTGTCTTGCTACCATCCTCCCGATTAACAACCATGTAATAAGTTAGCTAAGGTTTAGCACGGGCAATATCATAGGGAAACAGGCTATTAGCTAAGGCTAATGTAACGGAGAAATAACAGCTGGATAGTGAAAATATTCCCTTCTCAATTTTGCAGTCATTTATTCAGAATATATAATGTTAATTGAAGCTATAATGACATGTACATATAGGCTAGCTATGGAAGTCAGTGGCTATCAGTGTTTCCTACATTCTTCAAAATATTTTATTATTTTGTTCAACGGGGAAAAAAATTCAAACAAAAATAATAGATTGAAAAAGGATAGTTCACCCAAAAATTAACATTTACTCACCCTCAAGTGGTTCCAAATCATTGTTTCTTTATTTTGTTAAACACTAAAGAATTAAAGATTTAAGAAAATATTTTAAAGAAAGCTATAAACCTGAAATCATTGATTTCCAGAGTAGGAAAAACAAATACCATAAAAGTCAATGGTTACAGGTTTCCTGCTTACTTCAAAATATTATTTTGTTCAACAGAAGAAAAAAAGTCAAATAGGTTTGAAACAAGCACAAAGTGAGTAAATGATGACAGAATGTTCAGTTTTGAAAGAACTGTCCTTTTAAGGGTGAGTATATGGTGAATTTAAGGTAAAATATCTTTTAATATATTTTAGTTTATAATGTACAATTATTATTATTTAATAAAAAGTGGCTTTTTTCCCCACTTGAGCCCCTGCCCCTTAAAAGGTCTCTGCACATCCCTGATCTCAAAGATACTGACCATCTGACTAGTAAGTCAAGTATAACATAAATAATAATAATAATAATAATAATAATTCCTTACATTTATATAGCGCTTTTCTGGGCACTCAAAGCGCTTTACACAATGGGGGGGGATCTCCTCATCCACCACCAGTGTGCAGCATCCACCTGGATGACGCGACGGCAGCCATTTTGCGCCAGATCGCACACCACACACCAGCTGATTGGTGGAGAGGAGACAGAGTGATGAAGCCAATTATGATATGGGGATGGTTAGGAGGCCATGATGGACAGAGGCCAGAGAGCAGATTTGGCCAGGATGCCGGGGTAAACCCCTCTTCTTTTTCGAAGGACATCCTGGGATTTTTAATGACCACAGAGAGTCAGGACCTCGGTTTAACGTCTCATCCGAAAGACGGCGCTCACTGTCAGTTCCTCGTATTATTGAGAAAGACGTAAATTGACTATGCAGTCTACAAAAAAATCTAGTGGGATCAAATCAGAAAACCAACAAATAAGAAAAATATTTAACTTTATTCACTTAATGGAAACCTGTCTTAAAACAAATGAGTATATTAGTTTATGAGATGAAGCCACTCCTTCAGGATATGTTTATAAGCATGAGTCTCTTCAGAATTGGTTATGGTGATGAAGTTGCAACAATCTTTGGTGATATTCCTAATGTTATTGAGAGATATGGACTTTTTTCAGTTGGTTAAAAGACAATTTATACATTTCATCAATGAGGATTTTGTAAAAAAATAAGGTAAAAACCTTGTCTTTACTCGTTCTCGTGAACCCAATCTTGTGTCTCGTCTCAAGCATAGGCGTAAATTCCGTGTCCCCTCCCATCCGAGGGTTGTCATATGTAAAGTGTCAGGTAAGTGTGTTGTGCTTTTATTGAAGGGATAATGACAGAATTTTTATTTGGATGAGCAATTTGTTTAATGTTTTTGGAGCTGTTGCTATTCAGCAGATGAACATCACAGGCTCACCAATTTACAGTATAATCTGACAATTTAACAAGTGTAACGTAAACGAGTTAGTTATTATGAGCATAGAAAACATCTTTTCCTGCATTTTTTTCTGCTTCAGGAGTCAGTCTGTTGACCGTACACACCATTAACAATGCAATAAATAGTTTTGAAGAAAAATCTGCTGTCATTGAACCTGAGAAAAACATTGAAAATAACCATAATGAAGCAGTCTCCATGCTACACTAATAACGATAGAAACAAAGCTTTTAACTGTGGTGACATGTCTTTATAAGTATAATTTGACTGTATTATTTGTGTCCCCTTCAAAAAATTGCTCATGAGAAATTATATATTTGTGTCCCCCCTACTGTTAAATAAAATTTACACCCATGGTCTCAAGGAGTAAGTACACTCATCACACCCCTATAGTAACTCATACCTGTACGTAAATATAAATTTAAGGTCATTAAGTAACGTACAATAATATTTTGTCAAGCTATTGAAAGGCTCTAAAATGTGCAAGGGTGAGTACCTCTGCAAACTAATAGAAAATAAACTTAATCCCAAGTTCTTATTTAACAAAGTTGCAAGACTAAAAAAAATAATAGATTGTCATCTGAACAAAACAACCCTTCGCAAATTAGTGATGAATTCATAAATGTTTTCACTGATAAAACAGAAGGCTTCATTCAAACAAAAGCATACACTAAACTTTCTGCATGATCTTATAGTCCAAATTCATTTAACACTCGACTATATAAAAATTATTTACAGTGATTCAAAATCATAGGTCGGAAAAAGTTAAATAAATTTAACAATTAGTCTAAATATGCTACATGTATATTACCATTCCAACAAAATTACTGAAAACAGTATGATAACCTTGGATAAAAATGTCATGTTTCGTTATTACTGCTCTTAAATGTATTATTATTTTTTTTATGTCTGGGTAAAAAAACAGAAACTTTTTCCCCCATCGAACACAATACATTCTATTTTGAGAAACATGTTAAATATTTTGGGACAGTAAACATGTCAGGCTACATAATTCAAGTGAATCCTTGACTTCTGCTGTCTTCATTTGTTTCAAAAACACAGATGTCTTTACCATTTACAACAGCATCTTTGGATATCTTTTCCGCAGGTGAAAGTGTTGTTCTAAAAAAAAAAGTTAATTTACACATACTTTAGGAATGGTATAGCAGAAAATATTGGCGGTTTTAAAACCTTGACTTTTCCAAACTGTGGTATACCTTGAAAACGGTTATAGTGCCATGCCTAACCTCTAGGGCAGGTTCCAAACCCTTTTAAGTGCCTCTTAGAATCCACAAGTTGATTCCAGTGACTTATCTAAATATAGGTCTATTTCAAATCTTCCATTTATGTCTAAAATATTAGAAAAAGTTGTGTCTGTCCAATTATATTTCATTCTACAAATGAATGACTTTGAAGAGTTTCAGTCAGGTTTCAGGCCTCACCATAGCACAGAAACTGCTCTAGTGAAGTAGCCAACGATCTTTGCTGCTGATTGAGGCTGCATCTCGCTATTAGTTTTACTTGACTTCAATGCTGCATGACACAACAGATCATTTTATTCTCATAGATTGTTTTAAAGAGCCCCTGTTATGCTCTAAGCAAAAGAAAACATCCAGCTCAATCAAAAGAATGAGTCAACTCAGAGTTGAATAAATGATTTTTCTTGTGTTCAAATCTTTTGCTTGCTCGTATCAATGTTGATATGAGACATCACCAAATATGAAGTGCCAGATTTGGTAAAATGTGAACGCGCCCTTCTCTTCAAGAACTGGTTGAGTGAGATGGATGTGACTGATCATGACCAAAATATAACTTTTTACAATGCACAATAGGTCCTCTTTAATTATATAGACATTCAGGGACAGCAGGGCTCAATAGTGCAACCATTTTACTCACAGTTGCTACTTAATATATAAGCAAGATCTAGTAAATTTATTTAGTTGCATGTGTGCAATTTTTTTCATAAACTTTACTGATAATTGCCATAATCACACAATGAAGACAAGGATGGTTATCTCTTTTCATCTTTTTATTCAAACACAAGCAGTGTATAGTTCAACTGAAGAAGCGGGTAAGTGGTATTATATATATATATATATATATATATATATATATATATATATATATATATATATGTGTAACGTATATATATTTTAGGGGGTATGTGTTTAGACAATTTTCAATCTGGTTTCAGAGCACATTACAGTACAGAGAGGGCCCTTATAAAGATAATCAATGATATCCGCCTAAATACAGATTCAGGCAAAAGTGCTGGTATTGCTCGATCTCAGTGCTGCATTCGACACTGTCGATCACAGCATACTTCTGAATAGGCTGGAAAACTGGGTTGAGCTGTCTGGGACTGTCCTCAAATGGTTCAGATCGTACCTTGAAGGGAAAGGTTACTATGTCAGTATACGTGACCATAGGTCGAGGTGGACAGCCATGACATGTGGAGGCCCACAAGGCTCAATTATGGCACCTCTCCTGTTCAACCTTTATATGCTCCCTCTGAACCAAATTTCCTACCACAGCTATGCTGATGACACTCAGACCTACATAGCCTTACTGCCTAATGACTACAGCCCCATTGACACTCTCTGCCAATGCATTGATGAAATTAACAATTGGATGTGCCAAAACTTTCTTCAGTTAAACAAAGAGAAAACTGAAGTAAATGCATACCTTGGCTCTAAGGGTCATACAACAAAAAATAAGGTCAAGAATCTTGGTGTGTCTCTGGATTCAGATCTCAGTTTCAACATTCATGTCAAAGCAGTCAGTAAATCAGCATACTATCATCTCAAAAACATTGCAAGAATAAGATGCTTTGTTTCCGGTGAAGACTTAGAGAAACTTGTTCATGCTTTTATCAGCAGCAGGGTGGATTACTGTAATGGGCTCCTCACTGTAAAAAATGATATCCAGCCACAGTAAATATGGCTCATTAAAATAAACATATTTCACTTAAAATATTTAGTTTTGGACATTGCTTAATTTTAAACTACAATTGTTACATAAAATATTGATTTCACTGTTTACTTTATTTAATAAAGAAAAACAACTAGCAATTTTTAGTAAAGTTAACAATAATTTGAGGTTTAGTCAATTGAACCCAATATTTTAGGATCCATCAGATACCACGTGACGCTGTACCACGTGAACTGACAGCGCGCAATTTGAAGTGTCCATTTTTGAAAATCAGATCGGGAGAAGGCTGTTCATCTTTTGGTAAGTAATTGCAAATGTAAGATTATTTTTTCTTTATGCCAGCTTCTAAATAATGCATGTTTAAATGTTTAGATGGCAATTCACAGTATACGAATGGACGCTTTTAATAAATGTGCCTGCTCACCAGACAACAGGCGTTAACCCTGATTTTAACGTACATTTAAAAGTTGCGTTCCTTTCATGAGGTAAATGTTTGTTAAATAATGGTGATTTTGACCTTGACCTTTTAGCGATGGGTGACATCGTATTGTTTGCAGTACTAACGTTACCAGTAAAACTGTGACCACGACAAGTTTCCCCGCGATAATAACAACAAAGCCTGTACAACCATTTCGTAACTGCTTTGTAGCAAAAGAGCCAAATCTTCAGCTGCAATGAGTGTAAATTGTGCTAAAACAGAAGGCTCAATGTAATATGTGAAGTAGGAGGCGAGCCAAAAGAGCCGAATCTTTAGAAAGAGCCGAATCTTTGGAAAGATTGCTAAAAGCTAGGGCTGGCTTGCGTTGTAAAGTTAGCGTGTTATTGTCATCACGAAGGTTTTTATAGACTCGGCTGTTTTAGACTTTAATCATGTTTTAATAAAACCTTTTGCGCGCGCACGCACGCACAGAAAGCCTGTCTCAGCGTGAATACCGAACTCGGATGTTCCGCGCTGCTTTTGAACTGTCGAATACACACGCACACTACGTGAAGGTAAACACACAATCATTTCCATAAAGTCGTTAAAGGTAAACATTAGTCACTGTGTATCAGTAGCTATCGTAAATCTATTTATTATGGGCCTTTGTGATCTAACGTTATAGCATGCAATACTGCTAACATGAATCAAACAGGACAGAAAACGAGTCACTGCTATTGACTGAGTAACTGACGACCTATAACTTCAGTTATAATACATAATGAAATTCAAAATTAAAGCATTTAATTTTTTTGTTATACTTATAACACATTATTAACAATAATGTATGTATACAATAGCTTAATTTTTCAATAACTGGCATGGATGATCTGATGATTCATTAACAAAATGAATATCAATTTGTCATGTAACTTGATTCTGTGTCTCATTTTTATTTAATAGTTATTCTGTGAATGAAACCGTGGATCACCCAACTAAGAGCTTTTACTATAATTTCTAAAGATAATGAGAAGGTTAGAGAAAAGGAGACCTCTTAAAACATTACAGATTAGATCATGACTCTTTGGTCAGACACTGTTCATAGCCATGTTGTGATTGTCATTCCAGATCTTCATTTTAGGAAACAGGAGGACAGCCCACCCATTGACCTGCTGATCCAAAGATTGCCTGCACATTTTCATTTAACTTAGGTATTTTATCTATAGTTTTGTCAAAAGTACTGACATCAGATCTGAAATGTAAAACGTGATGATACCAGCATTTACTGCTAGCATTTTGAGCAGATTATTAATGACCTTTGATTAGCTAGTGTTCACACACTCAACAGATATTTTTGTGATTTGATTATCAATCAATTACCGACAAATCTAAAATGATCACTGCATCACATTCTTCACCATGCTCATACACTGATCCACACAAGAGTGTTTGAAACCAGGTCTGTCAGCTTATCTATTATATGTGCTCCTGTTTGTAACTGTTAAAGTGCTTTTTACTGAGCTTAAAACACTTGAGCATGTGAACACAATGGTGAGAAATGCTGGTATACTCTCATTGTAAATTTCAGTACCACCTGATATTTGAAAACGTAAAAGTTTTATTGTAATGTTTTTTTGTTTGTTTGTTTGTTTTTGTGGGCAACACAGTGGTGCAGTAGGTAGTGCTGTCACCTCACAGCAAGAAGGTCGCTGGTTCGAGTCTCGGCTGGGTCAGTTGGTGTTTCTGTGTGGAGTTTGCATGTTCTCCCCATGTTCGCGTGGGTTTCCCCCGGGTGCTCTGGTTTCCCCGACAGTCCAAAGGCATGCGGTACAGGTGAATTGGGTAAGCTAAATTGTAGTGAATGAGTGTGTATGGATGTTTTTCAGATATGGGTTGCAGCGGAAGGACATCCGCTGCGTAAAACCTGTGCTGGATAAGTTGGCGGTTCATTCTGCTGTGGTGACCCCAGATTAATAAAGGGACTAAGCCGACAAGAAAATGAATGAATGAATGTTTTTGTATTGTTTTTTTTTTTTCGATTTAATTAAAAATTAAAGTTTACAATTTGTCAATTTTCTTTTCTTTAAGATCAAAGAAGAATTCAAAGGATTTACGACTGCTGATGTGGAGTCTACCTTCATTGAAAATTAAGCAATTACACAGAACACCTCTTCCTGCACTTCCTCCTTTTTGTGAAATAAATGGATGCAAAATCTGTGATGTGATGAAGTTGCTGGAGCAGGTATTGTTTACTGAAAATTCTGCTTGCCTGTTTTAGCATTTAAATCTTAGATGTTCACTGTCATAATGCAATACATTTTAAAAATATTACAATTTATATGTTTTTTTTCTATTTGCACTCACAGTGTGGACATTCGCTGGGAGGTGGTGATATGCTGTCTGATTGTGTACCTGTCTGAGAACTTTGGGAAGCGGATTACACATTACCTGGTTAGTGAATGTAGTTCATTTTGTTCACTTTCAAACGACTTGTAACAAGTTTTAATTGCAAACCTGAAAATACAATTGCGCATGTAAAATATCAATTTAGAAAGAGAAATATATATATTTTTTATATATTTGAGTGATTTTAGTCATCTTAAATAGAGTCCAACACAAAGTGAAAATTTCCTGTTTTTTAAATCACCCCAGCCAATCCAAGATGTGGGTAACTATTTTTGTTCTTCAGTAGAACAGTAAAGAATATTTGGAACTGAAGCACCTGTGGTCTTTGATAAAATGCAGGTTAGCAGATGAAAGTTAGTCAAAAAAGACCACAGTTTGAGTTAATTTTCTTTACTGTTCTACAGAAGAAAAGTTCTGACTTCCACATTCTGAATGTCCTTTAGTTTTTTTTTACTTTTTTCCCTCTTTGTTTTACTTGACTTTACTTGGCTGTGATTTTTCAATGTCAATTTATCCTACCCAAATCACCTATAGCGCATGTGTTTGGATTGTGGGGGAAACTGGAGCACCCAGAGGAAACCCACGCGAACACAGGAGAACATGCAAACTCCACACAGAAACACCAACTGACGCAGCTGGGGCTCGAACCAGAGACCTTCTTTCTGTGAGGCAATTGTGCTACCCACTGCGCCAACATGACGTCCAGTAATGTATATTTTCTTTTTTTACTATCTTTTTGTTTTGTTTTTTTGGTGCCCATTGAATATTTGACTAGCATAGCTTTGAGTTTCAACGCTACTTTTAAAAATACTCTTGAAACTCTTGAAAATTGTTTCTATTAAAGCAGTACATTTGTGAACATTTTTGCAAGTTTTTTGAACAAATGTTTTAAGAAATGTTTTAAGATGCATTTGTCTAATAAAGAAGTTCTTTACTTTAAATCTGTTATCTGTATAGCTACTTGTAAGTTAACTGATAAGTAACTTGTTATTTTAAAGTTAAAGAACTAAACATTTTCAATAAAATGAGCTTAAGATTTTATAATTGTGTAAACAGAACTTTTATGGTAGAAATAGCTTAAATTTTTAAACAAAAACTGCTTAAAATATTGTGTTAAACCAACCAATAAATTTGAGCAAAACCACTTGCTAGAATACTCAAATTAAGCATCTTCAACTAAAGATCTTAAGGTAATATTGCTTTAAATTTAATGTGAAAATTACTTAAAAAGAGGGATGCAAAAATGATGCACTATATTCTTAAGTAAATCTGGCACATTATTTTTTTCAGTGTGGCCTTCCCAAAAAGACAGTCAGCCAGTTGCAGCTCATTCCGAACGCTGTGGCCAGGATTCTGACCAGAACCAGGAAATCAGAGCACATCACACCTGATCTTTACACTGGCTCCCAGTTACATTCAGAATAGATTTTAAAGTATTACTACTTGTCTATAAATCAATAAATGGCCTAGGAGCTCAATACATTACAGATATGCTTACTGAATACAAACCTAATAGATCACTCAGATCTGTAGGATCATATACAGTAAACTAAAAATTCCAAGAGTTCAGTCAAACCAGGGTGAATCTGCTTTAAGCTAATACGCCCCTTGCTGCTGGAATCAGCTTCCAGAAATGATCAGATGTGCTCCAACATTAGGCACATTCAAATCAAGACTGAAAACACATCTGTTTAGCTGTGCCTTTACTGAATGAGCACTGTGCTACGTCCAACAGATCACACTATTGTGTCTTTCTTTTCTTTTTCATTCTTTCATAACTTACTTTAACACATTTTAATCTGTTTTTATCTGGGGGTTTTTATTATTTGTTTTTATTTTCTTATACTTAAATTTTATTTCTGTTTATGTAAAGCACTTTGAATTACCACTGTGTATGAAATGTGCTATATAAATAAACTTGCCTTGCCTTGCCTAGTGCTAAAAACCGAGCTTCTGCCTAGCCAAAGACGAGGAAAGAAGACGGAACTGTACAAGGCCAGGGAAATCACCAACAAGCAAAACAACTGCATTCGTACATTTTTCGTACATTCGTACATACATTTTTACATTTCATTCTTAGCCTTCAGTGTCCGCAGTTTAATTAACCATATTTAACTGTTTTTGCTGAAATCATTGCTGCAATTAAAAACAAGTAATGTGTACGATTCAGCGTGAACTTACATAACATAAAATGAGAACTGCAGAGCCCAGCATTTTTAATGCATCCTGAATGTTTACAAACCAGTAATTCGTTTTTAATTAAGTCCTCACTCCATTCAGCTCTTATTACGGCTGTTAGCCAAACACGTCTGCGGTTGATATTAAAAGCAGTGTGGTGTACGGTAAAATGTAGTTTTTTTATTTTTGGACTAAAATAAAAAATTTGAATTTGGCATCCTACCACACAACATGACATGTTTGCTTTTGCAACCTGTCTTTTTTTGCAACCAGTTTGCGCTGTTGAACCCATGTGACGTAGGTTGGTAATTCATCTATAGCAGTAGAACGCATTTTCAGACAAACCTATGTCTGAACTAGGGGTGTCAACATTAATTGTTTCTTCGATGCACCTCGATACAGACGCAAACAATTTAGTGTCTTTTCAGTAATAATCATAACCAGTTGATACATTCTGATATTATTTTGACACATATGCGTTTTATGGCGGTAACTTACTATGACGAGGGAGGAGGTCATGGGAAATTAAAACGCTTAAACTACTTAAGCAGATAACTGTGCATAATTCACCGCTTGTGAGTTTGCTGGACAGTCTTTCACTGACAGGGAAGTACATCAGAACCCAGCTAGGAAAAAATAAAGGCTGAAACTCTCTCTCTCTCATGCTCTGTGGCCCCTTTGACCTGCTGGTGTGTTCATGATGTAACGTTTTAAATCCCCTCTCGGCTGTTACAACAATAACGTTACTTGAGGATCCAGACGTGAGCTTGTTTGCAGAGCAAGTTTTCTCCAATACATTACAGTCTATAAAGGAGCTGATCACCGCGGCCATTTAACATCAGTGTCTGTGTTTGCTGAACAGCACCAGAGCCACGCTGACCATTAGAGGCAATCCAGTCTTTTCTGTTGTGCTCATGTTGATCTTTGTAAGTACTTTAGTTTTGTTTGATACATTCGCAAAGAGTGTTTTCTTTGAGCAGGTAAATATAAAGGTCCAGTACATGTATCTTACTGCTTGTATTAAAAGGACAAAATTGTATTACAAATAATATATAAATATACATACATTTATAAATTATTGATTTTAATACAAGAATTAGGGATGCTCATAATAACCGGTTAACAGTTAACAGGGCCAATCACACCAAGCGTGTTTTTTTGCATTGAGAGGTGCATCTATTGAATAGTTTACGAACAGCTACAAGGATTTTGTGTGCTTCTTATGCACTCTGCATTTTTGCTGTTTTGCGCTTGCAGCTGAAAAAAAAAAAAAATCAACTCTGGGCAGAAAAAGCATGTTACATAGGTCGTGTCTATTTCATTCTCTGTTGAGGTGACAGCAGTGTTTGTGTTGTCTAGATGACAAAGGATAACTTTTAAAGATGGAGGAGAGACTAGTGGTTGTAGTTGATTCAGTCGTTGCCTAGTGACAAAACACACCGCGCTTCTTTTTTTCTTGTCTACAAAAAAGGCAATGTGGTGCTCCTTGTGTTTTTAGAACACAAAAGCACATTCTGTGTGATCGGCCCCTAAATGTGCAACACATATTTGTTATCTCATGGGATGGTGCCACATGCAACCACACGTGCCTACAGACGTATTTTGCCAAAGAAGAAAAATGAAAGTAGGATATTCCTGGTCACAGTTTCACACAGACGATTTAATGTCAAACCAGCGCTGCTGCTGATTGTATCAGTCCTGGATCCTCGACATAAACACCTGTTTATTTGGATGATTGGAGAAAGAAGCCGCAAACAAAACTTTCTGAAATACGCTCTGCTTTAGAAACAAGCTGGCCACAAGCCAGAGCTTGGGGATTTTCTCTCATCAGAGCACGCTCCGGCACCACTCATAAACACATAGGCTATGATTTTAATGATTTATGGCCCATTTCCACTGAGTGGTACAGTACGGTACAGGTCACCTTTATCAGGCTTGCGTTTCCACTGCTAAAAGCAATGGTACTCTTTTGCTGGGCGTGGTGAACGACAGAAAGTTTCAGTCGATGTCTAAAATGTCTACAGTAAAGCTGTACGGGTCTTTCACATATGATATGAGAAGCACTTCTTACAAAACAAATTAATACACATAAATTCTTGTGTATAAATGTTAATTACTAATCTTTCCATCAACATGATTTGATTATAACTGCCAGATCAATTATGTGATATATCCTACTGTAACTACATAAAATAAATAAATAAATGAATAAATAAAAGCAACATATATGAACATATACAGACTCTTACAGTCTCCGATATGATACCAATTACAGAAAAACTACACACAGGATACATTTAGTCATTATGGGTTCAAAAACAACATGTAACATTTACAGTCAGTGCAAACCTCTCATCTGTGTCTTTAATCTTCATCAGCACATGTAACCTCTGATAGAGAGTATTTCCATCACTCCGAGTTTATAATAGTCCAAAAGGTGATTATAATAGTTATAACAGTTTGTTCATGTTTGCTGAAAAAATAATTTGCTCCTTTGTTTTTTCTCATGTCAGTTTCACGTTTGTTAATTTCTGACAGGATCAGATGTCAGAAGCACTTTAATAATCACACGCACGTTATGCCGGTACCTTTGTTTTCATTTTGGCTTGTTGCAGGAAAAAGTGACGTATCGCTGTAAACCAATAACGTTCAGCTGCACATCTAGCTCCGCTCTTTGGTACCCTTTTGCCAAGCTTTGCAAAGGGTACCCAAAACATGGTACGGTACGGTTATCTTTTAGGTACCTTTTGACAGTGGAAAAGACCGTAAAAGGCGTACCAAACCGAAATGTACCATACCACTCAGATGAAACCATTAGTGTCGTGGTTGCCAAAATGGGGGTCAGAATCCCCTGGGGGGTTGGGGGACAATGACAGGAGGTTTGGTGATTTACATAAACGAATACATTTTATTAAACTATCAGATTTACTATATTTTAACCATAATCCACAGACAATAAAAATAGTAGTTGAGAATTAGTGATTGAGAATCATCTCTGACTGGTGGTCTCCAAAATTAAACCAAGAATAGACTTAAAATGAAAACATTGTGCCCACCGTTCTCTATAGTTGAGGTTAATATTAAATGAAACAAATTAATAAATGACTATAAAAAATATATAGTTATTAGAATGCTTCACTTTTTTGAGCGCTGTTGGAAACACTGCATGTGCGTGAAGATGTTCTGTTGTTAATATGTTTGCATGTTAAAATAAATCAGTATTTTAAAATGCAATAGTTATGGTGTTGACAAAAATAGACACTGCAATTCTTTTTTTTTTTTCACCAAATAATAATTTAATATTAATCTGGCCAGTTGACGGTTATTATTTGGTTAATGAGCAGCAGTTGTTGGTTGGCAAAATTAACCGAAATTAAAGTCCCTAACAAGAATTATTGTGTTGCTAAGTAAATCCTTGTTCCTGGAGGGCGAACCTGTACATGATAGATGTCCAGCGTTTTTCAGCCTCTGGCACCTAGACTGCAGCTCTGCACAAGAGGTTTGGCCTGAGGAGAAATGGTCGTGCCAAACTGAGCCTGGATTCTATTTTCCTTCACTTTCATCAATTGGTGAAGTTTGTTCCTCGCCGCTGTCGCCACTGGCTTGCATGGTTTGGTAATTGTGGAGCTGTTTGGACTCTCAGCAGTAAAAAATTAAACCACACTGAACTGAACTGAACTAAACTGAACTGAACTTAAACTCTGAAAACTAGACTGACACTGCTTCAATTTAATATAATCTTCTATGTTAAGCTGCTTTGACACAATTTACATTGCAAAAGTGCTACAGAAATAAAGATTAATGTAAGTGAATCAAAATATCAAATTGTTTATGGAAAGCATCATCAATGCACCAAGATATCGAATTGAACCAAACCGATGGCATGATAATCGTAACCGTGAGACCAGTGTAGGTTTACACCCCTAGTCTGAACGGTACAGAGAACCAGCTCATTTGCATTTAAAGTCACAGGCTGCAAAAACAACTACAATTTCCTCTTACCCCCAAAATTATGTTTTCAGCAGTGTATAATAAATGATCTGATGGGTATTTTGAGCTGAAACACGAAGAGACAATCCAGGGACACCAAAGACTTATCTTACATCTTGTAAAAGGGGTTAAATAGAAGAAATTTATTCCTGGTCTTTTTTATAACTATTATTATTATTATTATTATTATTATTATTATTACTATTGATATTATTGCAGTGCATACTTTAAACATTAATAATAACGAGAAGTATTATTTAATTTAACTTTTATAATTTGCATAACAAGAATGATTCATTTACTAAATAATTATAATATCAAAAAGCTTAATATCTTAATCTTATTATTATAGTTATAATAAATATGACTTATTTGTTATTAGTATTTCTTTTTCTATTACGGTTGCCATTATGTATTTTTTAACTGACACAACTAAGTGTAGCCTTACCAAAAAAATCGCACAAGCCATAATTAATTCAGTATCACCATATCGAAGTAATGTCATTTGATCATGTCACTACATTGTGATAATAAAATATGTTAAATGTTACCGGTTCAAAAAAGTTGCTGAAGTTCCTCTGTTTATGGGTTGTTTGTTCGGCTATCGTCATCTTCTCCTCTTCATCTCTGTCATCTTCCTTAATAAGCTTGTGCGCTTGTAAGACGGCCTGAGCGCGTTGTTCGCCCTTTAGCCTACGTAGAGCGCGACTCGACATATTGGACGTCAGCACAATTACTCAACAACCACGAACCTAGTCCATAAGACCCAACGCACTCGTCTCACAAACTTGCATTGAAGCAAAAAGCCTTATTAGTTCTCCACCCTTTCCTGCTCTCCTTCTTCATTTGGCTAAACGGCGAGTTGCGATCTTACACTCAATGGATCACTGCCACCTACTGCGATGGAGTATGTAGAGATCTTCCTCTTCATTTTCATTGCAAATGACCACAAAATAAATATTATTTGCAGAATTGGCCTACGCCATCAGGAAATATTACAAGTAGAATTGAAAAAAAAATCAGAATAATACAAATAAAATAAAATAAATAATATGAATATTTTTTTATTTACATTTATATACCATATTCCAGTACTGTTTAAATTCATTGATAAAATGAAGAAAAGAATTGGCTTAACACACAACCACTTCACATATAAAACTTTCCCTTATAACCAGTAATAGAATAATATAAGTTTTATCCTTTTATATATCATAATTATTCACATATATCATTATATAATATCAATCCAGAATACATTTCTATGAATGCAATGAAAAAAAATGTCACAATTTGTTTCTTTTTCACTACAACAAATAAGATAAGAGTAGTCCATCTTTAATTTAAAATCCTTCAATATACGTTTCACTGGATAAATTCTATGCAATGTTAAAGAAGACATAACCCTGGTCCTTTGTTATTAACAAAGAATTTATCAACCATTCTCCAAGCCTTACACAAATTTAAGACTGAAAATGACCAGAAACAAATATCTAGCTGTTGAATATAACATCATTTACTAAATTTCTATTTCTAATCTAGCTATAATTGCCATTTTAATTTTGTCAACAATCTGTGTATGATAACATGTCTCCTACTATTAATCAACTGACTAACAAAAATTTTATTATTTTAAAACCAATTATTTAAGAAATATATTTATATTTACATAAAAAATTATTCCAAATGTAATATATTAAAGTGTAAAGATATGCTTAGACCGATGTCCACTCAACAAGAGCTCGTTGATGAAATCTTGCCAATTTTACTTTTATCTTATTTTCAATTTCTGTCAATACAATGATTAGCCTACACTTTTAAAAAAATCAAGACCACCAACCACCATTTTTTTTCTCTAAAAAACAAAATGACAAAATTGCAAATATTTAGTTTTTCTGTTTATTCTATTGGTACAAAAACAAAAGTTCAACTGTTATGTTTTCAACTCAAAAGGGAAAACAAACTTTTTTTTAATTGCTCAAAAATAAATAAATAAATAAATAAATAAATAAATAAATAAATAAATAAAAAACTATACAATCCGATTTTCAAGTGTGGGCAGCCATGAAATGCCCCTATCTGCAGAATGGTCAACTAAATAGGCTATGTAGTATCACTTTCTTAGCCAGGCCAGTTTTTTTTAAATAATGCAAATTTCTATTACAAAGTGATTTTACAAAGTCTCTATTTGTTTTAACATAAATGCATTTATCTCTAGGCCATAGGAGTCAAACTCAATTCCTGTAGCGCAGCAGCTCTGCACAGTTTAGTTCCATCCCTAATTAAACACACCTGCTCAAACTAATTAGTGCTTTAGGCTTGTTTGAAAAACACTAATAGGTAAGTTGAAGCAGGGTTGAAACTAAACTCTGCAGGGCAGCGGCCCTCCAGGAATTAAGTTTGACACCCCTGATATTTAGTAAACACCTTTGAAAATAAAATAGCTTGCTCACACTTAACCATTTCATAGTCAGCAATGGAGAGAAAGACCACATGTGGAGTGCACACAGACAGGTAGTGGCCTAAATGCAAGAACATGTATGATTGCATGTGTGTGTGTCAGTCAAGCAACACTGAAACCAGACTTTGAGCTAATTCGCTTACAGTAATGTTTTATATTATGAATTATTAAACAGAATAAGTATTTGCAGGTTGTTGCGTAGCAATACTGATTTTTGATAAGCTTGTATTTATTGCATATGTATGGAGGTGGGCCAGCATGATCGTGTTTTACTAGTGGCAGTTAGCTTGCTCTGGCCTTATCTATGCTTGCTACAACAAACTTTTACTTCCGATTTGGCAATTGCCCACATTTAGCGGTAGCCTGTGAAAAAATTGATCTTGCTATCCTTTTGGTTATTTAAATGCATGCAAATACAACCCCAAATCAAAAAAAGTTCATTAAAAATTTATTGATTTCTAAATTTATTTTGACTTGTATTTCATTGCAGACAACACAACAAGCATTATTGAATGTTTTCCTTATAATTTTTTATTTATTTTTATTTTTTGTTCTTTTGTTTTCTTTCTTTTTTTTCTTTCTTTCTTTTAAATTCACACGTATTCCAATTTTGGTTCTTGCAGCATCAGATTTCGTCATCAGATGGCGCCGCGGATGACTCTCTCAGTGCGGAGCTCTGCAGTTTTTGCCCTGTTAATGTTTGTTTTTCCTGTTTTGTGTACATCCAACGTGATCAGTTATACCAGGGATGAGCTGCTGAACATTCTGCAGTGCACACCAATTAATTACCAGCCGGTTTTTAATTTCTCTGGGGTTTTGCGGAGCATTGTCGGCGGCGGCGCAGCGGCTCTATGGAAACGATACAAGTATGTGTGGGAAGAACCTTGATACATGTATATGTGGGAAGAGAGCCGACGCGCTCATCAGGAATAGACAACGTGGCTTTAGAACGACGCTGCCTAGAATTCATCTGGCGAATCTCTGCTCTCTTCCTAACAAAATGGAGGAATTACTTCTGCTCACACGCAAAAATAAGGATTTTAACAACTCTGCTGCGCTGTGTTTCACGGAAACCTGGCTAAACAAAGCCATTCCAGACAGCGCATTACAACTACCGGACTTTCAGCTGTTCAGAGCAGATTGTGATACAGAGGCAACGGGGAAAACGCGCGGTGGTGGGACATTAGAGATGCGCTGATAGGCTTTTATTTTATCCACAACCGCATGACAAAACTCATCATCCATCCGCACCAACATTTTTAATCCAAACGTGCAAGCCAAATCCAGCATTAATTGACGACGCTTTGAAGTGACGCTAAACGATACGAGGACGTGTCTTTTCACTTGATTCGATTACTCGGTCCTCAAGTCTTTTCCTCTATCCTTCCCTCGCATGCCGTAGGGGTGGAGCTAAGACACGAAGAAAGAAAGCAAGGAAAGGAAACGAGGATGCACAAATAAGAAATGAGAAGCACCCCATAAAGCTCTCAGAATATTAGCAGTGAACTCAGTCTCAACTCGGCGCACAGGGACAAAAATAAATAAATAATCTAAATTAAATGCACTGTACAGTACAATTTTTTTATTGTAGCCCTTATAGAAAACGCATTTTGACACATCATTTCAACATGCTGCTATTTAGCCTACTACTAAATGCTACTACTAATTTCACTTTATCATAGCAAATAGATAGAATAGTAAGTCATTTACATTATAGCCTAATAATGTTCACATTTGTAGTTGTCCAATAGCAACCCCAAAAACTTACCTGCTTGCCTTGCACATCTAATTAATGGGCACAGTTTTTCGACTATTTATTTATTTATTTATTTATTTATTTATTTTTATTATTTATTTATTTTTTTGCTGTGGATGTTATTGAGCTTGTAGAAATCGGAAACAACACCAATTCTGCGACACAGATGAACCTTTATTGATATCTCTATCAGACAATGCCTATTTTATATGCCAAAAGAAACAACAGGCCCTAAAAAAATATTAAAATAAATAACTTAATGTAGGCATAGGCTATAGTCACATGCTTTGGCAAACAGTTGAAAAAAATAAAAAATAAAAACGTCATATCGTAGCTAAGCCTTATAGGCTCAGTCACCCCCACAATTAGAAATTAGAAAAATAAATATGCCATCCCTCTTTGAGCGAACATAAAGTCTGACCAGGCTAAATTGCCTGTATGAAAAGTCTATGCCCCAATAACCCATGGACTTAGGATCATCCCGATAAACCTGAAGCATAATGAAATACTACGCCATCACAACTGCAACAAGGAAATTCTGGCAAAATAACCTTAAGCCTCGGATCGTAAAAGTGAGGCCAAACAACTACGTAACACACAACATGTCTAGAATAGAATAGGCTAAACAATATGAACGTAAAATTATCAGCTGACCGAACTCAAAAGTTTATATTAAGCATAGGCTATGTGTAGCCTAGATAGCATAGGCTAATTGGTTTAATATGCCTGATCTTAGGTCTAGTTTGAATTTTTCTTGGCACTATGCAGGAATAAAATAACATCTACAGTGTCAGGATTCAGACGAGAGCGCCTAGCCTCTATAACGCGCCCTGCTGCACTGAAGGAGCACTCGCTCGCAGCACTTGTTGCTGGAATGCATAGAATTCTCTTGGCAAGGTGCTGTAGTGGTGGGACTGGCCTTGTTTCTCCCAAAAGGAAAGTAGATTTTCCTCTGCTGATCCGTCTATATGGAAGTTTGTAGAGGAATACTTCTGTACTTCATCCAGAATTAGTGTATCCAATTCCTTCTCCGATTCTGTGAAGTCAGTCCTAGACTTTTTTGTTGTTTTTAATTCTCCATTTTTGAGTTTGCCACGTACCTCCTTCGCCAGCGTTGCCATGTCTGATAATAACAAGCAGTCGTTTTGCATAGACTCGACTAGCCATATTACTGCCTGATGAAAATTTGACTATTTCAAAGTGTGCTCGATTTTTTTTGGATGTAGGTATAGTCAGATCATATTTAACAATTTATACATATTTTTTTTATTTGATTGGTACAACCGCCACCCGTCCGATCAGCGGAGTCCGCGGCTGTAACCGCCAACCGCGCATCTCTATGGGACATGCTTTTACATCAACAGAAGGTGGTGTACGGATGTAACTGTGTTAAAGAAGATATGCTGTCCTGATGTGGAAGTGCTTTTCATTAACTGTAAGCCGTTCTACTCGCAGCGGGAGTTTTCCTCGTTCATTCTGATCTGTGTTTACATCCTACCGCAAGCACACGTGAGTACTGCTCTTTTGCTGCTGGCTGATCTAATCACAGAGACAGAACAAAAACACCCAGACTCTGTTTTTATCATTCTTGGTGACTTTAATCAGGCAAAACTCACACATGAGCTGCCTAAATTCAAACAACACATTACATGCCCCACCAGAGACAATAACATTCTGGACCATTGCTAAACAACAATAAAAGATGCATATCGCTCCGTGGCCAGAGCAGCTCTAGGACTCTCCGATCACTGCCTGGTTCATCTTATACCAACTTACAGGCAAAAACTTAAAACTACTAAGCCAGTATTAAGGACTGCTGAGAGATGGACCAACGACACAAGAGCAGGTCTTACAAGCCTGTTTTGAATGCACTGACTGGAGTGTTTTTGAAGTTGCAGCCACCGACCTGGACGAGCTCACAGAGACTGTAACATCAGTTTCTGTGAGGAGTTATGCATCCCTACCAGGACCTACTTATTATTTAACAATGATAAACCATGGTTCACATCAAAACTTAGACAGCTTTGTCAGGTCAAAGAGGATGCCTACAGGAGCGGGGACAGGATTTTGTACAATCAGGCCAGGAACACACTGACAAGGGAGATTGGTATGGCTAAAAAGAACTATGGCAAAAAGCTGGAAAACCAGTTTTCTGCTAACGACTCTGCATTAGTGTGGAAAGGCCTGAGATGCATCACAAATTACAAGACACCTTCCCCTAGTATCGATGGCAACAAACATCTTGCAAACGAGCTGAACATGTTCTATTGTAGATTTGACACCTTCGACCAGACACCCCACACCTGCCCTGACCATCTTTCTACACAGCCATCAACACCTCCAGCCACACCCGCCCTGACCACCTCTCTACACAGCCATCAACACCTCCAGCCATCTCCCTCTCCCCCCCTGAACTTCAGATCAGTGTGGATAATCCTGTGGATAATTCAACCTGCCACAGGAGCTGCTCGTGCAGTTCTACTCAGCTGTCATCCAATCCATCCTCTGCACTTAAATCACCGCCTGGTTCAGCTCAGCAGCCAAATCTGACTTTCGTAGACTACAGTGAATAGTCCGGACTGCTGAATGAATAACTGGCACTACCCTTCCTACACTTCAATAACTGTACTCTTCCAGAGTGAGTAAAAGGGCTCGCAAAATCACCCTGGACACCTCGCACCCAGCACACTTCCTGTTTGAACTGTTACCATCTGGCCAGTGCTACAGAGCACCGAGCACAAAAACAGTCAGACAAAGGAAAAGTTTCTTTCCTCAGGCCATCTACCTCATGAACAGTTAAATATTTTCCTATTGTGCAATAAACATGCAATACTTTCTCATACGCTCTTGTACACAGCACCTTATAACAATATACAATGCAATACTTCTTACGCATCTGTACACGGCACCTTATAACAATATACATTGCAATACTTCTTACGAATTTGTACACAGCACCTTATAACCTGTATATTTATAACAAATCTGTACATAACATTTTAAACATCCAGATCTTGTTAGACTGACTGCATCTCTGTTTAATGTCTATCGTCTTTTTAAAAAAAATATTTATTCTGTGTTGTCACTTGTCATGTATGGATGTCGACAAATGTATATTATGTAATGTATGATACGAACCTTGAAAAAATATATTGAATAAAAAACATGTACAAACAATTTCAGACTGACTTATTTCAGCAGTATTAACATGTTATACATTTACAAAGTGCATGAGTCAAATACAGCCTATTGCTCTCCCTTAAGATATTTATATTAAGGTAAAGTTGGTTTTATATTCGCACATTCGTTTATTTAACTGTCCCTATATTGTTTACCACGCTAATTTGAATATTCAGTCAGAATTAGCATGCAAGTGTGACTTCAAAACAACATTAGCACTATCTGATTGACTGTAAACAATGGTGTACTTTGCTAATCACTGGCTCTTATTATGATTTCGCTATTTAGAATTTGCAAGGAATACTTTTCTAAAATTATATTATTAAGGAGAATGTCTGAATATCTGAATATAAAACCAACTTTACCTCTATGATATTCATCCATGTACGTACAGAAATAATACAGGTCCATGTTCCCTCTCATCAAATATTTATTACATCGCACACTTATTATACATTTACATAAACATGTATTATTATATACGTTACCACCCTTATATCTCGTAACGGTTTAAAACTAAGAGCCTACGCTATGATGAAAATACATTACGCACAAATGTAAACAGCCTTTCCTAAACGTTCCTAATCATATGGATCGTCACCCACCTTCGTAATTAAAAATGTAATTTCTGTGGAAAAACGTATATCCTTTATTAAGTTTAGAGTGTGGAGCGATAGAATGTCGGTCCACAAGGCAATAAACATCCACTGTAAATGTTGGCACAGTTTTCAAAGAGGTAGTGAAAATTAGCTCATCTGACTCTGACTCTTTTGCTCCGGCCAGAAGTACGAATACGCAACTGTCGCTCTACCGGATGTGCATTTGACCGTCAGTGAAAAAGGCCTATTGTAAGGTGATAGGTTGGAGCAAGAACAAGCAGCGATTGGTCAGCACCACGTGGCCGGTATCTGATTGGTTTAAGTAGAAGGTAGGCAGAGTCCATCTATTTGTGGATCAGTGTTCGTCTTGACGTTAGAAATGTTTCAAAATCCACAAATGCACAGCGCGATCCACAAATGCACAGAGAGCTACCCACAAATACCCACAGTGATCTACAAATGCACAGAGAGCTACCCACAAATGCACACTAATCTACAAATGCACAGGACGCAATTCACATATAAATGTCAGGCAAATTTGTATTTGTAGAATAAAAAAAATGTGTGAGTATGTTTTTTATTTGCAAGTCTAATTTTACTTACTTGTGAATGTAATTAATGTTTGTGGAACTTTAAGATTTATTTGTGGATCTCATTGTATTTATTTGTGAATATGCTTGGTATTTGTCAATCGCTTCACATTTATTTGTGGATTGTATTATATTTGTTTGGAATTACGAAACAATTCTGGCTCCATATCAGAGCCTCCAAAATAGATAACCATGAATTGAAAGGGTAGTGTAATATTAAGTATGTTTTCTCCATGTGCTTCTACCCAAAATTGTTTTATTACTGGACATTCCCAGAAAATGTGCCAGTGATTAGGTTCCTGAGACCCACACTTAGTGTCCTTTCCTGTGGCGTATGCCCTTTGTTTTGGCGTAATGAAAAATCTTTTTAGATATTTCCATCCAAATTCTCTCCACATATGTGAGTTAGTAAATTTTGATGTAATTCTACATATGTCCAACCATTTTTCCTCTGGAATAATGAGATTACTTTCCTTTTCCTATTTTTCTTTAACATATTCCGTTGTGTGGGGTTTATTTGATCTAAATTCTTTATAAACTTTAGTAATTATACCTTTACTTCCACTGTCTTTGTAGGCATCTGTAAATATTTTTAGTATGGAGTCATCCAGGTCTATTTTATTTTTAATATTGTTTTCAAAGTGGCTTCTGTGGTGGAAATTAATTTATATACATTATAAAGGTCTGTTCTTTTATTCTTCCATGGATGTACTGTTTACATTTTGGTGATTTAACAAGCTATGTTCAGGTGGTAGTTAAGACTGAAATATAGACAGTCAATGGTTAAATGTGTGAGTTGATTTAACTTTGATTCATTCTGAATGTCATTCATGACCTTGTGAGCTTAGCAAGCAAGATAAAAAGAGAACACACTCTGTTTCAGTGTCTCACTGAACTTTAAAAGACACTTTGGGTAAGAATTTGTCTTCTTGACCACTGAGAGAGCCTCCTTAAAGAAAATAGCCACTACACTTCGTAATTGAAGGTATCTATAAAAATTATAGACCCGGATTTATCCAGGTTATATTTTTTCTTCAGACTTTCAAAGTCTTTCAAAAGGCCTTTCTCTGTGAGTGAATAGAACGTTAATATTCCTTTAGAAATCCAGGATTTAAATCTATAGTCCATTTTATTTGGTTTGAATTCAGAGTCATAAGCACACCATTGAATTATTTGTAGTTTATCATTCAGTGTATATTCTTCCTTTATAATGTTCCAAATTTTTAATTGGGCTTTAATCCATAAATTTTGTGTTTTTTCTATGTATCCCCCCAGGTTTTTATGTGCCAATATCGCTTGTATTGGGGGATCATTCATTAGCATAATTTCAATGTCTTTCCATTTAGCTTGATATGTTGGGTTACATAGGTTAACCAGATATTTAGTCTGGGCTGCATAAAAATGATCTTTAAAATAGGGTACTGTTTTTAATTTAATCCTCGTTTTTTTCCCCTGCCATATGAATCTGGAAAGCGTCTCATTCAATTCTGACCAACGTGTTTGGGGTATTTCTATTGGAGAGCTTGAAATAAAAAGAGATATCGAGGAAGGACATTAATTCTTATTGCATCAATTCTTTGACTAAAGCTAAGAAAAGAAATGGCATTCCATTCGTGTATATCATTTTTAACATTTATTAGTAGAGGATCATAATTTACTTTTGCTAATGTTGAAATCTCTTTTGTTAAATGAATTCCTAAATATTTCAGTGATTTTTGATCCCATTTCAGATTAAATTTGTCTTTAATAGTTACTGGGGGTGTATATTTAAAAGATAAGGTCTGTGTTTTTTGTATTGTAAGGTCCAGCCAGATAGTCCAAACGGCGGTGTCTACTGCTGGATGAAGGCTCAATTGCGTGTTCTTTCTTTCCAGGGCACAATGTTGATTTACTTCAAGTTAAACT
>CAIGQQ010030653.1:1631180-1671036 GCA_903798035.1 Danio albolineatus
AGTTAGCTAGTACCAGTTTAAAGAAGGTTTTGTAGCTGTTCTTTGATTAAATTAATCTAACGAACACAATAATTCATCAGTACCATTCAAGAACTTTATAGCCATTCTTTAATGAAATTAATCTAGCTCCATTAGTACTTTTACTCTTATTTACTCATTTGTTGTGAATCTATGCTACTTTACGCCGGCAGTAATGCATCATAGATTCACTAGCCTGATTAATAATTAGCGGTTATTCCTACAATCATCTACGTACACTTAGTTAAAACTCAAACGATAATCAGGGGTTAAATCAGTAGCCTATGGCCCTAATTTTCCATGATTAAGACAATCATGTACAACTTAATTATGATTGAGATATTTAACCAGAGGTAGTAATCAGTACCATCTAAGACTTAATAGTTCGTTAGTACCTTTTAAAGAAAACGTTATAGTTATTCTTCAATGAAATTATTCTAACTCTATTACATTTCGTCTTAGTGAAATTACTCTGACTAGTCAGTACCATCCAAGATTTAATAATTAATCTTAGTGAAATTATTCTGACTCACCATAGTGACCTGCGACGAATAACATAATTAAAGTCAAACAACAAGTTGGAATTTCTAGGATCTCCATCTAACATGTTATGTTTAGTCTATCATGGAGTCTAGCACATTCTTAACTTATCTGAGTAAATAATTTCAGAGTAACAAGAATACGTTCAAATATAACAATTTATTAGTCAGGTAAGTGTGTATTATGCCAATTCATTCAGTCAATTCATAAACGATCAATACAAAACATCAAATTCTCAAAGATAGATCCAAGATCAAAAGATGCATACCTGACAAATCCTGAACCCCCGGTCACACCCTTAGCAGTGGTGCAAAAAATACTTGAAGTCATATGATTATTATTTGGTTATGGCTATTTCTGAGGGAATGAGACCATTGTACCAGTCGCACTGAGACATTTCAAATGATATCAAACATGATAGATATAGTCACTTGCATGGATACAGAGCAGTTCATACTTTGAGATGGTCATTTTGTGTGAGTTCAGTGAAGAGAGGGTGAGATGCATGGAGGGAGGAGAAGGGTGTGAGGAATTTGGGTGAAGCGTAGGTCCCATTGTTCTTTCTCAGCTGGGTGTGGTGCTTTCCAGTCTTGTCTCTCTCTCTCTCTTAAATCAGGCATATTTTTATAAATCTTACAGTATATTTAATTCATAACCTGCGTAGGAATCAAATTTCTCGAGTAAATTCATTAGTTCAGGAAGTGAAGTTGTGGGTGTGCTTAAATAAATCAAAATACCATCTGCATATAATGCCAGTTTGTGAATATCTCCATTTATGTTTATACCTTTAATATTTTTAGTTTGTCTTATCTATTGTGCCAAATGTTCCATATATAGAGCAAATAACAATAGTGAGATTGGGCATCCTTGTCTTGTCCCACGTTGTAATGTTATGGTGTCTATGAGGTGTCCATTTATTTTAATCTGGGCTACTGGTTTGTTGTAAATTGTACGAATGCCTTTAATAAAGTTTTCATGTATGCCAAATTTTTCAAGAGCTTTATATAAAAAGATCAATTTACAGAATCAAAAGCCTTCTCCAAATCAAGACTGATTAAAAGAGCTTACATTTTGTTCTGATATATATGATTTAGTATATGTAAGGATTGTCTAATATTATCATGGGTTTGTCTTTGCGAGATAAAACCTGTCTGATTTTTATGTATTAACTGTAGAAGAATTTTTTCCAGTCTTTTGGCGAGAATGCTTGTGTATAATTTATAATCAACATTTAAGATCGAGATTGGCCTATATGAACCGCATTTGAATTTATCTTTCCCCTCCTTTGGTATAACGGAGATTACTGCTTCATTCCACGATGGGGGCATCTTACCCTCTTTTATAGTAGTATTGCATGCTTGGAGTAGGCTTGGAGTTAAGTTTGATCAAAAAGTTTTAAACCATTCTGATGAAAAACCGTCACGGCCAGGTGACTTATTTAATTTAAGATTAGAAATAGCATTGACTTATTCAATTTCAGTTATTTCAGCAGTTAGTTTTTGATTTTGTTCTTCTGTCACAACTGGTAGATTGATAGAATTGAGAAATTGTTCTTTTTGTTGGTCGTTCTTTAAATGTGGCTGTGTATACACAAGAGCTCATAATAGTTTTTAAAAGTCTTTTGTATTTCATTTTGTTTATGTTGTATATTTTTAGAATTCAAATCCCTTATTTTGACCTCTCAATTTGTTGTTTTTGCATCCTTCTTGCTTACAATTTAGTGCACTTTTGACCAGATTCATAATATTTTTGTTTTGTAAATTTAATCTTTCTTTCGATTTCTTGTGCATATATTACTGTAAATTTCTTTCGTTTCTAGTTTTCTTTATTTTAGTCATTAAATCAGATTTTTTTCCTTCTTATGTTGTAATTCTAGATCTTTCAGTTCTTCATTAAGGTTTGTTAATTTTAATCGTTTTTGTTTCTTTTCTTGGGCACATAGAGATATTGTGATGGTTCCAGTGTAATACCCTTTTGCTCCACTAGGCGGTACTGTTCTGTTAATTTTATCAATATTAAAAGAAGTGACCTTTCACCTAAACACCAGCCATTTTTAATCATTCAGTCGACGCTGACAGCCACATGGTTTCTCAGACCTTCATCTCTCTGTTCATTTGTAATTTCTTATAGAAGCTTTGTCTGTAAGTACCAAGATATTTCATGAGGATTTTGGTTGTTAATTTTCTGAATTGCTTAAGCTTCTACTTGTACTGACTTCGGGAAGCTTTTTTTGAGTTGTGCATCACCGGCCGCCTATCCAGATCTCCGTTCATCTCCCCAGTCCCGTCGTTTAAGCAGCGGTTGCCATGTGGATAGTTGGTAGTCTGTCGTTGCCTCAGTCGCATTCTGGTACAGTTGAGTGCCATCCTCATGGATAACACGCATCCTGGCCGTTTATCTGGAATTTCATTTGCTTCTCCTTTAATACTTTCTTGACTTCGGCATACTCTCCTCGTTTTTTAAGCACCTCTAAGGGGAAGTCGTGGTCTACGAAGAAACGAGTGTCATTAAAATACACCTTTTTTCTCTGCCAGGCCCTTCGAAGCACTTCTTCCTTCGTCCGGTAGCTAGAAAATTTCACTACTATTGAACGTGACTTTGCCTCCGGGTTACTGAGTTTCGGTTGTAACACTCGATGTGCTCGTTCAGTTCCAAGTTCGAGGTCCCGGGGTAAGTCCAGTGCATTTTTCAGCAAGTTATTTAGAAACTCGATCATGTCTGTGCCTTCCCTGTCTTCAGGTATACCGTAGATTCTTAGATTATCTCTGCGTGCCCGTCCTTCCTGATCGAGCACTCTGGCTTCTAGATTAGCTTGACGCTGTATGAGGCGTTTGATTAGGGTCAATGCTAATTGTAGCGTGGTTTCAGTCTCTTCAATTCTTTCTTCAGCCTCTTCCAGTCTATCATTAGTTCTTTTTAGTTCCTGTTCGAATTCATCAAACTGCTCCATATTATCCTTTCTGAATTCTCGAAGTTCAATGAGAATACACCGCAGACTGATGTCGGGGCCCTCTTCACCATGAGGTGATGGTGTCCAGGAACGGCTTCTGTTTGTTTGACTTGTTTCAGGGTTGTTTTCTGATACATTCGACATCATCCTCTCGGTGTCGCAACCGGAAGTCCACTTTATGTTGTTTTTTTTTTTTTTCTATCATAAAGTTATGTTAGCAAGATGATGGACAACAGAGACAAACTCTTTTGTGTTTTGTAATTTTAATAAAACAATGTTAGAAATAAATATGCATACATTTAGTCAGGGTATTTGTAGCAGCCCTTCAGCTTCAATAAAGGAGGCATAGAGTTTTTGACGGGTGCATTTTAAATGTTTACTTGGATGCAATAAAGTTCGTAACAGAAATCTTCATTGTCTCAGTTCTTGGTTACATACAAGCATCAATTCTCATCTTTATCGGGTTGGTGTTCTCATAACACATACTTCCTTGCACATAACATCATAATATCGTGTAGCACTGTAGCATCAAAAGCACTGTAAAACTACAAAGAAAAAACAAACAAATAGCATAGAAAAATAAACTCAACATTCCAAATAAATAAAACAATAAACAAACATACCTCGCTCTGCTTTCCGAAGGGATACTAAGCTATAAAAGCTCAAGACATTCTTCCGAGCTGTACCTGTTAGCTTGTGAACAAACGTGAATTGCTCTTACTCTACTTTGTCTCACTTAAATCCTGTCGGTCTAGATCGCCCTCCTGTGGGGACTCCAATTACAACAGCAAGCAAAGCAAGTAAATTAAATCATGGCAGTTACAGTATTGATACATGGGTTTTATCTTAAACGATATTACAGAATTAAAAAATATATATATTTTATTTAGATAACGGATACACATTAAACCATTTACATGGCTATTTACCTAATATGTAAGTTATCAAATATGACAATTTTTTTTTTTTTTAAATGAGCATTTGTAAGGAATGCGTAGCTTAAAACCAATCTAATATTTTCTTTTTGTGCGGCGTAGTAAAATAATGTTCTAACCTCTGTTTTTTTTCCAGAACACCGTTTTCAGGACGTATTGTTTTATAAATATCAAAAAAACAGTGAGAAAGACAGGCAGTTCAATGCTCAGAAAAAGAAAAGCAGGAATGTGCATGTGGTTGCTCAGAATTCAGATGAAGGCTACTTTAGCATATAACAATTTTGTTGTTAACATATGATATTGCATTGATTAGCGTATTAATTTGCATGTTTTATAAGCCATAAAAATGAAAGCTACAGTATGATGGAGTTATCATTATGCAAAAATTAAGAAAATCATTGGAATTGATTCGTGGATTATGTGGACTATTTTAAAATATATATTTTATAAGAACTAGGGATGCTCATTTTTGGTTTGATTTTGGCAATCGACAACTGGTGCTCATTAACCGAATATTAACCGTTAACATGAAATTATTATTTAATAAAAAAAAAAATTGACATGTCTATTTTAGATGACACAATAAATATTGCGTTTTAAAATACTAATTTAAACATGCGGACAGCAGCATACAGAAGATAACAAAGCAGCTTGATGCACCTGCAGTGTTTCCAACAGCAGAAAAAAAAAGAATAATCTAAATAAAAAGAATAAAATAGTCCTGCCCTAGATATTTTTCACTTAAATGACCAATTTAGACACACAAGAACCGAAACGTTAAAAAAAAAAAAAAAATCTGCTCGGAGTAAACCGGAAGGATTTTGTTTTTTTTTTCGTTTTTAAGCTCTGGTCTGAAGGAGCAAAAATACAACATATGGGCTCTAATGTTGTAGTTAGGTCATCACTCGTATCACAAGTCTTATCTCTCCAGCTCTGGCCCCCCATGACAAACTAATTCAATAGCCCTGCTGTCAAGTTTAAACATTGCTGAATAACGAGTGTCAAAATACAACAAGTAGATAAAAATAAAAATAAAAAAAAAACAATAATAACAACATTATTATACATTATTTAGCGAGGTTTAAACTGTACAGTAATTTTATATTAGATAAGGTTGCAAAGATTTGTTTTTCATTTGATACAGTTTTTGTCACAGTCACACAAGGAAGACAAAGAGGGATAACTCTAAGGGTATTTATTGTACAGGTAAGTGGTATAGCAATAGGAGAGTGATCTTACGCACAGATCAGAGTGGTAAGTTTCAGATCTCAGACAAAACACCAAATACAAATTCAGTCACTTCCCTGAAGCAGGTTTGTTTGCCTCCACAGGAGAATCAGGACATCCACGGAAGAGCACAGGACAGATAAGCAGGGGCGCCGCTAAGGGGGGGAAAGTTAGGACGATTCTAAGGGCCCGTTCACTCTAGGGGGCCCACAGAGATCTGCTTTATAATTAATAACAGTACTATAATGTAATATAATTATGAATGTATCTCTAAATTACAAGTAAAACACTTTATTCGAAATAAAAAATAAAAATACGGCTTATATCTGCCCTTCGTGTCTGTTACAACTGTCACTGTCAAATTGCACCCCCCTCCTTTCGCTGAATGGTTCAGTCCGTCAGTAGCGGAAAGAGAGTTGATGCTTTGAGTGCAATCGTCAGGTAAACTGTCAAAGCAGCCATGTCCTCGAGGTTAACATCAGCTACGTCCCAAATCACATACTTATGCACTATTCTACACCATTTTTTTAGTATAAATAGTGTAAGTAGTGCGTTCACACTGAAAACTCTAACAATAATGCACTTTATTTGCTCGGATGATGCACTCATTCAGCCGGTAAACAGAAGTGTGTAATGATGGACACTTCACACACTCAACAAACGCAGCTTTGAGCACGTAACAGAAGAGGCGGAGCTATCACGCGCACATGTTGGATAACTTGATTTATTTTGGATTGTGAGAGCAGTATTCTCCTGTGAGAGTGATTATAGCGCCTCCCGATGGTGAATGCGTTTACACACATGCCAGGTAGGCTATTATTTGGTATTTTGGTCATTTATTTCATTAGCTGCATCCCAAATGACACACTATACACTAAATCAATAAGACACAAAATTATACTACAATGAGACCCATAAATAAGAAATGTTCTTTTGTTTAAACTGAGCATTACTTAAATGGCAAAACCCTGGCCTTCTTGCCGGCAAATAATAATAAAAAATAAAACAAATTTTTATTAACAGAGGGCAAAATCCAGCACACTGCAAACCAAATAAACACAACATTAATAAATTTGAAACGGTCTGTTGATTAACCTGACAGTAACTTAAATTCCAAGTGCCAAACGCCTGGCCTTCTTGCTTGCAAAATCCTCAATCAAAGTGTATTGCACATCGTATGAGACACTATTGCAGTACAGTTATTTAAATAGTTACACACTGGTGTTTTGTGTGTTTAGAAATGTAAAATTTTCAGTGAATATTTGATTACTGTTCTTTTTTTGTACTACATTTACATTTGAACAATAAATCATCCGCTAGCTTCAGTCATGGCCGTTCTCTTACTAAATACTGATAAGTAGTGGACAAAATCAATAATTAAATGCATACGTTAGTATAACTACATTGCAGACAAAGAGTTTGGATAGCTAGGTTGGTAGTAGGGGGCCCATCCTCATATTTTTTCATGGGGCCCAAAATTGCTAGCGGCGCCCCTGCAGATAAGGATAGCCGATGAGGAGAACCATCTGACTTCGATTTAAGCCGAGGACTGACTGGAATAGGGGGAGTCTATATAGGGCGTGATGATTGCTGGTGCAGGTGAGTGTAATCAGAATTCAGGTGAGAGTGCTCATGTGTGATGAGAGGTGGCTGGTGAAGGAGAGCGATGATTGGAGCAGTGGGATCAAGATGGTGAGGGAGGATGGTGATTGGTGCAGCAGGAATGAGCCGGGGATGTGACAGTTTGATTATGTACAATAAAGTCAGAATTATTAGCCCCGCTTTGATTTTTTTCTTCTTTTTTAAATATTTCCCAAATGATCTTTAATTCCAAATTCCCAAATGATTTGTTCTATTTCGGCTAGAATAAAAACATTTTTGCAATTTTTTAAAAACCATTTTTAGGCAAAAAATTGTTAACCCCTTTAAGCTATTTTTTTTCAATAGTCTACAGAACAAACCATCATTATACAATAACTTGCCTAATTACCTTATGTAATGTGGAGAGTGACACTGACAACGGCGGTGAGGATCCAATTGCAGGATCTAATATCTAATTGCAGGATCTAATATCCAATTGCAGGATCTAATATAAAGTCAGTACAGCAGTGGTCATCAGGGCAAACAGATGTGTAGAGGTAAAGTCATAGTCGTTAAACAGGCTTAAGGTCAAAAAGGCTGGTAGCAGGCAAGGATAAACAAAAAGCAAAGCTAGGGTCGAAACACAGAAAAACAGGAACAAAGGAAACGCGTTGTAATGTCACTACAGTAAACAATACTCAGCGATGAGTGTGCTGCTTATAAAGCGTGTGTAATCAGTCTTTGACAGTCCTCCGGTGGTGTGTGTGCAATCAATCGTGATATGGAGCAGGAGTGTGTGTGTGCTGCATGACTGGAAACTTAGTCCGTTTACAAGCAGATCTTGTCACGTAATGAACAGTGGTGGAAAGAGTACTGAAAAATCATACTCGAGTAAAAGTACCACCACTTGCCCTAAAATGTAGGGAAAGTAAAGTAAAAGTATCGGTTCTAGATACTACTCAAAGCATGAGTAAAAAGTAGCCCTTATAAAAGTACTCAAGAGTAGTGAGTAGTGAGTATTACACTGAAATTGTTCCACCTTATATCTTTCAAATTTAAAATGTAGCTTCTCAGTACCATTTTTAAGGGTGATTATAAGTATTAAGACATACAATTTCTTTTTTTCTCCAACAGTTTTATTTCTGACTGCGAGCACTGAAAATCCTGGAATGTTATGTTGAAAAATAACAATAATAGTAATAAAAAAGCAATAATCAGTTATGATTTGTTCAGTTATAATTTTCCTTTCTACAAAATTATTCTTGCAGGCCAGTTTAACAAGAAAAATAAAATAAAGTAAAAACGTTAAAAGTAAACATAAAAGTTGAGCCTGTAGCACAAATTAGAAGATTTAAACAAATAAGTACAACATGGGTTAACTGACAAGTCTCCCAAATATGAATGCAGACTTGCCATTTTAAATGCAGAGGTCAAAATAAAAAACTAAATCTTAAATGTGTTGTTCAATTTTACAATGAGCTGGTTCTCAAAATTTGTACTGTCCAGCCTTGCTCGTTTTGGTGTAAACAGTTGCCCAGCACAACTAAAAAGGCGCTCACATGCTGCAGAAGCGGGCAGGGGTGTGTTTAGTTTGAGGCTTAGTTTTTTCACCAAAGGAAATGAGTGAAGCAATCTCATCTCTTCTGAGGCACAAGCCAAGTAACCATCCAATTCAGATACAGTTGGGGATGGAACAGTCTTAATGGAAGAAAAAAAGTCAAACTTTGGCATGTTTACTGGCGTGTTTTGCACCAACTACTTGTGGCTGTCATAGATATTTTACCCCTAACCCTTACCCTCTTAATTTAACAAAAAGCTGTCAAAAATATTTGTTATATCTTACCTGCTTTTATGACATGCGTCTTGTCTGTCCATGACGTTTTGAATTTTGGAAGAAGAATCGCAGCACTGATGAGTTCTGTATCTTCCATTAACTCCCCGAAGCGCTTTTGTAGACCTTTCTGGAGAGCATGAATAAGGGGAAGACATACCTTGACTGAAGTCTCAATCTTTTTGAGCTTGGATTCAAGAAGGTAGATGGTGGGAAGAAGCCACCCCATCTGAATGTTTGTTTCAGACTGAAGAATGTTCAAGGCCATGGACACAGGCTTCATCACAATGCAGTATTCAGAGAGGTAAGACATTTCAGCAGGATTTAGCCTATTTCCAGAAAAAAATCTGAAATCAAAATCCCAGAAATACCTCATGGATTACAATAAAAACCATAGGAGATTGAGCAAACAGACTTATATTTTGATTTTAAATGCTGCACAAACATTCCGAAGGGATGCTTCTCCCTGCTCCTTTAGGATCCGTATTATCCTCTCTGCAGAATTGTACACGAGTTCCATCTTGTGTTGTTTGGTTGAATAAACTGTAGTTTACATTCTTCTTGGACGATCTCAGCATTGATGGCAGACCTGCTGGTTTTATTGTATAATGCCTGGCATTTCGCAAATGTTGAATGTGTAAGCTTTTTGTATACCTCACTGCTGTCCTCTGCCTTGGAAGCATCCACAGTAGCCACCAAATTAAGAAGATGACATGCGCAACGCTGATGCTTGGTTAGATGATACTCTAACCCAGTGTTCGTGTTTAGGATAGAACAGGTGTCCTGAACCTCAACTTCTTGTCCATCTTCTTCACTCTCCAGAATCACTGTCTCCGAATCAACATCAATCAACTCTTCCTGACTCTTTTCCCCATACACCTTAAAAGCTTTAATAAAATTTGACCCACTATCAGTTGTTGTTCTGACAATTTTTTCTGAGATGCTGTATTCTGAGTGGATGTCATCGAGGGTTCCTGCAAGCAAATCAAATGTATAGGATCCTTTTAAGCGCCTAAAAGCAATGGAAGCAGACCTCCTTTTGAGTGTAGATTCATCAATCCAGTGTGCGGTTACACCGATGTAACCCTGTCGTGCAGTCCAGCAATCAGTAGTGGTACCTATATAGCTGACCTTTGCCATCTCAGCAATGATGTTTTCTTTAACGGAGTGGCTGTTTGCACTAAGTGTAAATAGCCCGCGTTGTTGGCAGAGGCTATTTACACTAGCTCCGCCCACGCTAGGTTTAACCAAGGTTAAAGCTGTCGCGACGTGCCTCAATCGGGGTCAAATGCTGGTCAAATTAAGGCGCGGATATTTGAATTTTGTGCGAGCGGAATCATGGGATCGATCAGACGTTGGATGCGGTGAAGCGAATCGGAGCGGAGGAACGCTCAACCTGCTAATTTCTTGGTAAGTTCTGTTTTTAACTTTATTGCATTTTTTAAAAGTTCTATTATATGTTTTTTAACGACCATGGATGTTACAAGCAGTATTATGTGTTTAGTTGGTTATTTCCACATCATGTAGAATGGTGTGTCTTGTTTTGTAACATTATGCTAATAATAGGGATGATAAGAATCATGATTTGCATTACTGAATTGGCATATCGCTGCGATATACCATTAAAAAAGCTATTAATGTAACAAGATGTGTTCTACCTGTATTACTTACGAACACACGATATTGTATGTAACGTAAAATTGATTTTTCAAGTGCATTTTTCTAATCTCCACTGCTGCCATGCTTCCTATTCTAAGTTTTGGGCATGTGACCATCTGATTTTTGAGCAAAATTAAATTTATATTAAGTTATTATAACTCTAAGATCGATTGTGTGCTGCATCCTTATTACTTTTTGCTTTGCTTTCCTGGTGAAAAACAGCATGCTGGTGATGTAGATGCAGGTTTGCTCGTTTTGAGAACAGCATATAAACATGCCTTACCAGCACATGCTGTTTTTTACATTTTATTTTTATTTATTTATTTATCTTTTACACGCACTTTAATCAATGTGCATAAATTTGGCTTGAGGTTGAAGTTTTGAGATTCACATATTTAGTGAGTGTCTCTAAATTTCAGCATTTGTGCACAATTAAAACAGGAACAGTATGAGATTTCCTAAAACCAAGTTTAAAGTGATCATATTAGTGTCAGGTCTAACTTGCATCTTTTTATATTTTGGATATTTAAGGAAAAAACTAAACTAAAATGCTATTTTTTCACTACCAATGGTAATAACTGGTGTTGATGTTTAATTGTTTTTCAGGAAATTAAGAATATACTGTTAAGTATCAGTGTATTGTTAGTTCCAGTTTACCTTTGAATGTATGGAATACTTGGGAAAATTTACAACTGAAAATATTAACATTGCATATTGTGATTTTAGGTCTATTAAATTATTGGACGTGTCCAAAAAAATTCTTTTTTTAACACCGAACTGATTTCTGAGTTTAAAAGTTATTGTTTAAGTTATTTGTAATATGAGTTAACTATTGTTTATCAATTAAAGTATATATTTTCAACCTTTTCACTTATTAATTCAGTTTATTTCCTCAATAATTAATTTATTACTTTGATGCTGCTATGCATATACATTTATATTGCCTATTATTTGTAAATGTTCCAGTATGAGTAAAACAAATGTATATTAAAATCTTTTTATGTTACCTGGTAAGAAAGTAATCTATAAATGCATCATTAATTATTGACTGATCCATTATTATCTTAAAATAATGTCATACCGCCACCTACTGGGTGATTTTAATTTAATATCTGTACTACTTTTTATTCAATATTAAGTTAACAATTTTATAATCTAATACTGAATAAAACTGTGTACTGATTGTACTGTAATAACTATTGACCTTGTTTCTTTTTGTTTAGGTTGTTCATGCTTATCTGCACATCCTGGCCTCAAAATCAGAGACTAAAGTGTTTGTCTTTTAGTGTTTCCTTGTGCAATTTTGGAGGAAAAGAGACTATAAAACATGGGTATATGATAATGCATATATATCTTTATTGTTTTTTTCTCTTTTCCATCTATAATCACTTTGGATATACAAATCTTTTTTTAAATAACTTTTATTTCACAGGAGCAATTTCAGGATTTCCAATGGGCTTTACTACCAGTATGCAGGTTCAGTCACCGGTTCTAAGTTGCTTTCAACATTCCAGAGCACAAAGTCTTTCTACCTAATTCACCCAAGAGTACAGCAAAGCAACGTGGATTCCTGTTCCATTGGTGGTATGTATTATATGCTATACTGTGTTCAAGATTTTGTAGTGTATATTGGTTCGGCATCTGGGTTTTCAATCAGGCTTTAAGACCTCTTTTTCTTTCTAACAGCAATTTCACAACAACATGAGCTTGTTTTTAAATAGAAATCCAGGAGGACTGGACATCGAGTTCAATTTATGTCATGCTACAAACTGCTGGGTCAAGTTGTGGTGTTTTTCTGCAAATGGTCAGTTGCCAAATAATTGAAGATACCATGCAGAGTTAAGCTTTTTATTATTATTTTTTAAATTTATTTTGTTATTGTTTTTTTTTTTTAGGGCAACACAGTGGGTAGCACGTTCACCTCACAGCAAGAAGGTTTCTGGTTCGAGCCTCGGCTGGGTCAGTTGGCATTTCTTTGTGGAGTTTGCATGTTCTCCCCGTGTTGGCATGGGTTTCCTCCGGGTGCTCTGGTTTTCCCCCACAGTCCAAAGACGTGCGCTATAGTTGAATTGTGTAAGCTAAATTGGCCGTAGTGTATGTGAGTGTGTGCAAGAGTGTGTATGGGTGTTTCCCAGTGTTGGGCTGTGGCTGGAAGGGCATCCACTGCGTAAGACATGTACTAAATAGGTTGACGGTTCATTCCGCTGTGGTGACCTCTGATTAATAAAGGGACTAAGCCGAAAAGAGAATGAATGAATTAATATTTTACTTTAAAATTGAATTCAAG
Source organism: Danio albolineatus (assembly GCA_903798035.1). Taxonomy (NCBI): domain Eukaryota; kingdom Metazoa; phylum Chordata; class Actinopteri; order Cypriniformes; family Danionidae; genus Danio; species Danio albolineatus. Next base: position 1,644,209 of record CAIGQQ010030653.1, read on the forward strand.
GTGTGTAGCTGTTTTGGCTCATCTCAGAAGAAATGGACAGTTCATCCAGCAATGCAAATGTGCTGTTATTTACTCATCCTCAGGCCGCAAGCTGTAGTTTACCTTGTACTCCAGTGGGACAGTAAAACATATTTTTACCCATGGTTCTTGGGGATTCATATGATACAAGTTGATGGTCAAAGCCAAATTAATCACCTACACCTTTGATGGTCTAAGAGTGAGTAAATTAACTAATTAACTAGGTAAACTGTGTTTATAAAATTGTTTTCTCATAAACATAAAATTTCACTTTTCTCTATACTTCAGGTGTTCAGTAGACGTTTAGTGTTAGTCTAGTTGTAATGGTAGTCTACACTGCATGTCTAGACATCTCTTTAGAAAATGTGATCACAGATAATTGTAGGGGTCCAAGCTACATTAAATAGACCGATAAGGGATTTATTAGCTCATTTCAATGAATCGGATCTTGAGGATTCGAATCATTGATTCGACTCAATAGAGTCAGATTGAATCAGATTAAAAGACTCACACTTTATCTACCATTCGCCCAGCGAATAGAAGATATCGCATGTCACCAATCTTGTTTATATTATTTACGTGGCCAACGATAATAACACAACACAGTATTGGGTTAACTTTTAGCAAGGTAACAAAATCTACAGCTCGAGACAATGACTGATAAGCACATAAACAAGAACACAGTTCGTACAAAATGAGAACAAAGATTTATTGAGCTACACTACGATACATGAAACTAACTACGTAATAAGCAAACAACAAACAAACGCACACACACATTCACACATACACACAGAGGCAGTTCAGAGGATGCAAAATGAGTTGACAACAGTCCCAAATCAATTCTAGTACTTCTGACTAGATCTTAGAATCACACCTGAGAAATCACAAAAGCAGAGATTCGGCTTATCTTTAACTGCTTAAGATTTATCAGCACCAGATCAGTTAGAGACAACGTTAATTCGTGTTACTTGCGATTTTGCTGAAGTCTTGAATCTTGAATTTCCCTCGCTGGCCGACTTGGCCTCGGGAAGCACGTTGGTCCTGACTGGGTGGTGACTCGTTTCGGTGACGTCTTTCAGTTCACTCCCTCGTGATTGGCTGTTGTTCTGGGTAACCGGGGTGAAAGTTTCTGACGAGTGTCGGTTTGCGGAAGCTCGTGCGGTCTCGGCTGGGTCGAAACTTGCACGGAAAGTTCTTGGTGACCCAATCGCGTGGCGGAGTGGTGTCCGTGCAGACGAGAGGGGGCAGAGTGCACAGCTGGCAGGAGCGAGCTTGATGCAAAAAGCAAAGATTTTACGGTTGCAGGGCGGTTTTAAGCAACCTGGTCTGGTCCATCCCTGTGGCTCCATCTTCCAATGAGCAGTGACCATGAGGAGCGTGTACACGCCCCACATCATGTAGTAAAAGGTCAATCATTAACAGAGAATGCATGTGGGTTTCTTGTGGTAAAATCCCTTGTAAGTTTGTAACTCTTATATCAAATGTTACAAAATGAATATTACTTCGTACTAGAAACTTTTCCTTTACATCACAGTATTGCAAATGCCACTAGCTACAATTTAATACCAAACACTAAACATTTCAGAAACACACAGAACTTTTATCTGTTATAAGGGTTAAAACATCGCATTGATTAACCTGTTTGGTTGGAATACACAACATGTGAGGAAAACCTATAGCATATCATTCAAAAGATGCATCTGCTTTCGTTTCGATATTTCAAGAGATTGAAGACAATTTCATGTATGGATTAAAAATCCAGAGATCTCTGGTCTCTCTCTGGGCAGTAAACTGGGCAGTGTCCTCGGGGCATGCACATGATCAGTGAGTCATTAAAACAGTCTCGTGACACGAAGCCCGCCGAAATTTCTGTAAAACGCCTTTGTTTTAGACTTAATAATTAACGAAGTTAGCCGAAGGGTCTTCCGAACATCTGGCACAAGTAAGATTCGAAATAAGGATCCTCTGTTCTGTTATGTGAGGCACGGTGTGCCTAATTTGCAGGCCTGATTCGGACGAGTTTTAAAAGTTCTGCACATCTTCTGCAGTGAGTTCTTACATAATATACAGGTGCATCTCAATATATTAGAATGACAACAAAAAGATGATTACTTTCAGTAATTCAATTTAAAAAAGTGAAACACATTTATTATAAAGATTCATTGCACAGAGACTGATTTATTTCAAGTGTTTATTTCTTTTAATTTTGATCATTGTGGCTTACAGCTAATGAAAACTCAAATCAGTATCTCAGAAAATTTGAATATTACTTAAGACCAATAAAAAAGGATTTGTAACACAAATGTTGGACTACTGAAATGTATGAACAAGTACAGCAATCAGTTCTTGTGTTTATGATTTACTTCAGTGAGTTTGCTGGCCAATCAAATACAGGCACAGCATGATCCTTAAACCAGGTATTAGTACTTTTTGCAGTGTGGACAGGTGTCCAAGTCCTGCTGGAAAAGTCAAACCTTTATGGAGATGCTAATTTGATTTTCCAGCAGGACTTGGCACCTGTCCACACTGCAAAAAGAATGTGTTTTAAGGCTCTTATGAAAGAAACTGTTGTGCATTGTGAAAGATATGAGACACCAAATTCAACAACACAGAAGAGCTGAAGGCCACTATTAGCGAAACCAGGGCTTCATCAGCAGTGCCACCAACTGTCATAATGCTGGAGTAATTCATTCTAAATAGTCCTGAAAAAGTATTGAGTGCTGTACATATTCATAGCGCAAGATTTCTATTTTAAATCCTCTTTTAATGGTTTTAAGTAATATTAGTTTTCTGAGATTTTATTAGCTGTAAGCCACAATCATCAAAATAAAAAGAAGTAAACAAATACATCAGTCTATGTGTAATAAATCTATTTATGAGTTTTACTTCTTTTATTGAATAACTGAAATTACAACCTTTTTTGATGACATTGTACAGTAATTTATTGAGATGCACTTATAAATTGATGAAAACTTTATTATATACTTTATATATGTAGAGCTGCGCATCGATGGATTACTCTTCAGTGTTTGGACTCTCAACAGTGAATATTAAACCACACTGAACTGAACTCCAACACTAAAAACTGGACTTACACTGTTTCAGTTTACTATAACCTTCTACAGTATGTGAAGGTGCTTTGGCACAATCTACATTGTAAAAGCGCTATACAAATAAAGGTGAATTGAAATTGAATTGAATTATATTATACAACTTGATATTATATTTTGACCATTTTCTTGTTAAAGTAACGTTCCACTTATGTTGTTGTACAATCTATTGTAGTACTAGTGTACAAACATTTTTCATCACATCATTAGGCAAGCCTTCATCTTGTCATCAAAGATCACTGTTTTTCGTGTTGTTGGAAATTCCTAGCTCTCCACTGAAACAGGAGCAGGAACATGTTACAATGTTGTTGGTAGTTTTAATGCAACATAATATGTAGAGACAACTAATTAACAAATAAATCCATTGTTTTTCCCAGAATACAGAGCGCTTGTAACAGAAGAAAATAAATAAATTCACCAAACAGAAAGACATGTGTTAAAATACAGTATGTCACAAAAGTGAGTACACCCCTCACATTTCTGCAAATATTTATTTATATCTTTTCATAGGACAACACTGCAGAAATGACTCTTTGACACAATGAAAAGGAGTCAGTGTAAAGTTAGTTTAGCAGTGTAAATTTAGTGTCCCCTCAAAATAACTAAAAATACAGCCAATAATAGCTGAACCCCTGGCAACAAAAGTGAGTACACCCCTAAGTGAAAATGTACAAATTGAGCACAATTAGACATTTTCCTTCCCCTGTGGCATGTGACTCATTAGTTTTACACTGTCTCAGGTGTTTCCAGATAGCAGGCGAGTTAAATTTGGTATAAAAGCTCTTCCACTCTCTCAACCTGGCCACTGAAAGTTCAACATGGCATCTCATGACAAACAACTCTCAGAAGACCTGAAAAAACAAATTGTTACTTTGCATAAAGCCTAGGCTATAAGAAGATAGCCAACACTCTGAAACTGTGCTGCAGCCAAGGCCATTCAATGCATTAAGTGGACAGGTTCTTCTCAGAACACGCCTCGCCATGGTCAGCCAAGGAAGCTGAGTGCACGTTCTGAGCGTCACATCCAAAGATTGTCTTTGAAAAAAGACGGATAAGTGCTTCCAGCATTGCTTCAGGTATTGAGGGGATGGGGGGTCAGCCTGTCAGTGCTTAGACCGTACGCCGCACGCTGCACCAAATTGGTCTGCATGGTTGTCCTCAAAGAAAGCCTCTTCTAAAGATGCACAAGAAAGCTCGCAAACAATTTGCCGCAGACATTCAAACTAAGGACCAGGATTACTGGTACCATGTCCGTGTCCTATGCCCTTCTTCCGGAAACTGGGCCATAAAGCAGTGTTTCAGGATGATAATGACCCCAAATACACCTCACTGGCTTTCTAAAGGGACTCAGGGTAAAGGTGATGGACTGGCCAACCATGTCTCCAGACCTAAACCCCTTAAAACACCTCTGGGGCATCCTGAAAAGGAAGGTGGAGGAGCACAAGGTGTCAAATGTGGAAGAGGAGTGGAAGAGGATTCCAGTGGCAACCTGTGAAGCTCTGGTCAACTCCATGTCCAACAGAATTAAAGCCTGCTGGAGAATGAAGGTGGCCACACAAAATATTAACTTTTAATTTTTTTTCTAAGGGGTGTACTCACTTTTATTGCCAGGGGTTCAGCTATTATTGGCCGTGTTTTTAGTTTTTTTGAGGGGACACTAAATTTACACTGCTAAACTAACTTTACACTGACTCCTTTTCATTGTGTCAAAGAGTCACTTCTGCAGTGTTGTCCTATGAAAAGATATAAATAAATATTTGCAGAAATGTGAGGGGTGTACTCACTTTTGTGACATACTGTACATTAAACACAAACTTAATGGAAGATTGGAAAGTGCATAAGTGAGTTTTTCATGTTAATGTTGTTTTAGCCTAATTTGTAGAGACAGCTACAAGTTATCCATTCATATGTTTATTATTGTTTTGTTTGTTTTTTGATTGTTTTCCAGAATTGAGAGGCCTTGCAGCAGACGATGATGCTTTTCATGACAAGAATGACACAAAATAAATAAATAAATTGTGCTTATTTTAAAATGTGTCATGTTTGTTTCTATAATTTATAATGTTTCTATACATTTTAGAACAAATAATATAATCCTAGCATTGTTATATCTATAGATGTCTTCAAGGATTGAAAATTATCCTACAGTAATTGATTCTGCACTTTTTTCACTGATTAGTATATTTTGTTTGTTTAGTAGATAGGTGTAGTGCAACATTTAGGTGTACCTTCTTTCAGCTCTTAGAGCAAATATATCCCTTTTATTAATACAGTATAAATATCAAACATTTACCTTCTACTTACATTTTGTTTAAATGGCATATACTGCTAATACTTATGTAAATAGCATCTACCATATATTAACACTTAAGTGTACTGTAAACAGCATTTACTGTTTATTAGTGTAAATACAATCTTTTAACTCTAATTGAAAACCAATAATTAAAATTGTTTACACTAAGATTTGCTAAATAAACTGCTTAATTTTTTAGTTTAAATAGCATCGTACTTTTAGTAACACTGCAGTAGTGTCTACCTTTGTCAGGGCCAGTAAACAGAGAGAAACCCAAAAGCAGGTGAAGACAAAACATTTATTATGGAAGGCAAAAAATCAGGCAGATTAGTCCACAAGTAAAAAATGGCAAAATTACTACAAAAAGGTTCCTCTAGGGGCAATGTCTTCGTCTCAGAGAAGAAGAGATACAAAAACTCAGTTCATCAAGTGGAAAACAAAAAGCTCTTCAGCAAGCAGTCATCTCGGTCTAATAGAAAAAGCTAAATTATTCAGTCCAAAAAAATGAATACAAAAATGGCAAAAAGAAAATACTTGCAGACTTTGCTGGAGTAGTTGGGGTGAGAACGACTGGAAATATCCAGAAACAAATATAGACCAGCCGGTATATAACAGAGGCAGGTTTAATGGTTAGAACCAGGCCATTGTCCAGGATGTCATAAATTTAGGCAGCACCAGAGCAAAGACTTCGGGCAAGCCAGGGCCTACACAGAAAGGCTGGGAAGATAGGGAGTGAGTCCTGGAGCCAAACAGAAAAAGGTTAACAACATACAATTCACCTATATTTGATGTTGCAGGGTCAGACGCAAACAACAATCTGGCACAGAACAGCACAAACAAGGAGAATAAATAGGGGAGCTGATGAGGAGAAAATTAGCAAAGACAGGTGAAACCAATCAACTAAATGAATGAGAACAAGGGGGTGGAGAGAAACAATCAGGAGCACAAAAGGAACATGTAGCTAATATAACCAAAACAGATAGAGCCAGCAGATCAGCCAGGAATCCTGACAGTACCCCCCCTCCAGGATCGCCACTGGGCGATCCCAAGGGAGGAGACTGTCGGCTGTGAAACTCCTCAATCAACGACTGGTCCAAAATATTGCGAGCCGGGACCCAACATCTCTCCTCCGCACCATATCCCTCCCAATCTACAAGGTACTGGAATCCACGTCCTCTACGCCTGCATTCTAACAATCGCCTAACTGTGAACGCTGGAGAGCCCTCAATGAGACGGGGGGAGAGGGGGGAACAGGAGGAACAGTAGGATTAAGAGAGCTATGAAAAACAGGTTTAATACGGGATACATGAAATACCGGATGGACACGACGGAGGGACATTGGAAGCCTGAGACGTACCGCCGCCGGACTGAGGACCTTGACAATAGGGTATGGTCCAATGAACCGCGGAGCCAGTTTACGAGCTGGCACCTTAAGTGGCAGGTCATTTGTGGAAAGCCACACCCTCTGCCCACAAACATACCTAGGAGCCGGAGTCCGACGACGGTTAGCGAAGGTTCTAACACGTTTTTCAGCATGAAGGAGGGCTTCTCTAGCCCTTCTCCAAGTGCGACGGCACCTCTGGATAAGAGCCTGGACAGAGGGAACCACAGCCTCAGGCTCCTGTGAAGAAAAGAGAGGTGGTTGGTAACCCATGCAGCACTGAAATGGAGAGAGGCCAGTAGAAGAATTAGGCAGAGAATTGTGGGCATATTCGGCCCAGGTAAGCTGCTGGCTCCAGGAGGAGGGGTTGTTAGAGACAAGACAACGAAGCATCTGCTCTAGGGCCTGGTTGGCCCGCTCGGACTGCCCATTGGTCTGAGGATGGAAGCCTGACGACAGACTGGTGGAAGCACCAATCTGCCGGCAGAACTCCCTCCAGAAATTAGAAATGAACTGGGGCCCCCTGTCAGAGACCACATCCACCGGAAGGCCATGTATCCGGAAGACGTGGTCTACCACCACCAGTGCCGTCTCCTTAGCAGAGGGGAGCTTAGGGAGGGGTATGAAATGGACCGCCTTGGAAAAGCGATCCACCACTGTAAGAACAACAGGATTACCATTAGAAAGGGGAAGGCCGGTTGTAAAATCCAGGCATATATGGGACCAAGGGCGGGTAGGGATGGGAAGGGGTTGAAGCAGACCAACGGGAGGCTTATTGGATGACTTATTCTGAGACCGAGCAGGCAGCAACAAACAGACTGACCTCTTTAGCCATGAAAGGCCACCAAAACCGCTGACATACAGATGCCAACGTCCTCCTTACTCCTGGGTGGCAAGTGAGTTTAGATGAGTGGCTCCACTGTAGGACAGAAGAACGAAGCAATTTGGGAACAAACAATAGATTCGCTGGGCATCCCTCTGGAACCCTAGTGCCCAAAAGAGCTTCTCTGACCTGTGATTCAATGTCCCAGACAACAGCCGCCACCACCCGCCCAGGAGGGATAATAGGCTTAGGTGTGAGGCTGTCCCCTGGGCCATCGAACTGCCGGGAAAGAGCATCTGGCTTTACATTTTTGGAGCCCGGACGATAAGATAAAATAAAAATAAAGCGCCCAAAAAATAATGCCCAGCGAGCCTGTCGTGAATTTAATCTCTTGGCTGAACGAACATACTCAAGATTCTTATGATCTGTCCAGACCAAGAATGGCTCTGAAGTCCCCTCCAACCAGTGGCGCCACTCATCCAAAGCCAACTTAACCGCCAACAACTCCCTGTTGCCTATATCGTAGTTCCGTTCAGCTGGGGACAAACGATGGGAGAAGTATGCACAGGGGTGCACCTTACCACCTTGCTGGGGACCGCTGTGAAAGGACCGCCCCAACCCCAACCTCCAAGGCATCCACCTCCACAATAAACTGCCTCTCAGGATCTGGGAAAGAAAGAACAGGAGCAGAAGAAAAGCAGGTTTTAAGCCTTTCAAAAGCAGTCTGAGCCTGAGAAGACCACTGAAAGGGAGTCTTTGTGGAGGTGAGAGCCGTCAAGGATGCAGCAATTTGACTATAGTTGCGGACAAAACGACGATAAAAATTAGAAAAGCCTAAGAAACGCTGCAGAGCCTTGCGAGAATCAGGAGTCGGCCAGTTGGAGACGGCCCTTACCTTGGCTGGATCTACACGGATACCCTCTGCAGAGACAATGAACCCCAGGAACGGAACCGACCTAGTGTGGAACAAGCACTTCTCAGCCTTGACGTACAGCTGATTCTCCAGCAGCCGTTGCAACACCTGTCTGACGTGCTGGATGTGCTCCTGAAGAGAATGGGAAAAGATCAATATGTCGTCTAGGTATACAAATACAAACTTGTTCACCATATCTCTCAGCACGTCATTGACCAGGGTCTGGAAGACAGCCGGGGCATTGGTCAGCCCAAAGGGCATTACCCGGTACTCGAAGTGCCCAGTGGGAGTGTTGAAGGCTGTCTTCCACTCATCCCCCTCCCGTATGCGGACCAGATGGTAAGCGTTGCGGAGGTCTAACCTCATGAAGAATTCTGCACCCTGCAACAACTCAAAGACTGAAGACATTAAAGGTAACGGGTACTTGTTTTTAATTGTAATATCATTCAGCCCTCGATAATCGATGCAGGGTCGCAGGGACCCATCCTTCTTCTCCACAAAGAAAAACCCCGCACCCGCTGGGGAGGAGGAGGGTCGGATGAGGCCGGCTGCCAGAGAATCGTTGATGTACATATCCATAGCTACGCGCTCAGGACCCGAGAGGGAGTACAACCTGCCCCGAGGAGGCGAAGTTCCCGGGAGCAGATTGATGGCACAATCATAAGGTCGGTGCGGTGGGAGAGATATGGCCCGAGACTTGCTAAAGACCAGACGAAGATCATGGTAGATCACCGGAACGCCAGACAGATCAGCCGCCTCCACCTGAGAAACAGAAAGCACAGAGCCAGGAGACAAGGCAGCACCCAAACAATGTTTAAGACAAAAAGGACTCCAGGACAGGACAGAATTCTTGGCCCATTCAATATGAGGATTGTGTTTTATCAGCCAGGGGTGTCCTAACACAATAGAATTACAGGGGGACTCTAGCTGATAAAACACAATCTCCTCACGGTGGTTGCCAGAAATAATGAGACTTATTGGAACAGTAGTGAGAGAAATGAGGGCAAGATGTGACCCATTTAAGGCTCGAGCAGTCAAGGGAATCTGTAAGGGAGATGTAGGAAGCCCCCATTTGGCAGCCAGAGCAGAGTCCATAAAATTCCCCTCCGCTCCAGAGTCGACCAAAACAGCACATGGGTGATGGGAGTTACCCCACTGGACAGTGGCAGGAAGGAGTGTGCGTGCCGTGGGGGGCACTAGTACCCCAGCAGATCAGCCAGGAATCCTGACAACCTTCTATAAACACAGTGTAAATGCCATATATATTCTATAAGCACTGAGTGCAAATAGCATCTACCATACCTTTTGTTGCTATATTGTGTAAATAGCATCTGATGCTATTTGAACTCCGTGTAAATTGCATCTCTTGCTATTTGCATTTAGTGTAAATGGCATCTCTTGTTATTTGCTTTTAGTGTAAATAGCATCTCTTGCTATTTGCACTGAGTGTAAATAGCATCTCTTGCTATTTGCACTAAGTGTAAATAGCATCTCTTGCTATTTGCACTTAGTGTAAATAGCATCGCTTAGTGCAAATAGCCGCTGCCTTTTTTTAACCTTTGTGGCTGCATCCTCAATTCTCAGCTTCACAGTTGGTCTGGACATAACTGTACAGCTAGGCTGCATAGTATGTATCAGATTTTTGAATGTTGGACGTTCAACTATGGTAAACGGCTGAAGGCTTTCACAGACAACCTCAACTACAAGCCTGTCAATTGTGGACTGAGAAACCTGCCTGCATGACATGGAATAGTCTTTAATCTTCATCTGTGTTACAGCTGAATCACACTTCTGTTCTTCCAAGCTTTTTCTTTTTAAGATGTTCTTTGTACTGCTTCAACTTCAATGGATGTTTTCGCTGTTTAAAAAAAAAGAAAAAAAAAGTAACTGACAATGTAACCACTTATAGAAAATATTGCCTGCATCATTTAAAAACAAACATGACTTAAATATAAAACAGATAAGCACATCCCCATTTGAAATTGAATGTTTTAAATAAATTCTCAGCAAAAATAGAAAATATATTTTGGTTCATTTAAACAAAACTATTTTATTAAACAGTTATAATAATTAAGAGTTTGGTCACATAACTTTAGTAATTTAAAGATAATACATTTAAAATACAAATTAGGTGTATGTACAAACAACAAAATTTAAACAATCATTTTTCCTATATATTAACATTTATTTTTTTATTAACATTCACTGGAGTGTAATTTGTTTTGCACTGTAATCTTAAACAATTTTGTTAGTTTTAATTCAGAACTGACTGCTGTTATGTATATAAACCTATGTTATTGTTTAGAATCCTATAGAAAGTTTAAATTTAAAAGAAACCTGTTAAGGGTGTGCTGGGTATTGGAAATGCTCAAATAGTTTAAGTCAGAATTATTAGCCCCCTGTTAAAACGTAACTAGTTTTAATATATTTCCCAAGTGTTAAACAAAGACAATATTTTATAACATATTTAGTAATTAAAAACATAATAGTATTAATAAACCATGTCTAATAACTTTTTTTTTTTTTGCCATGACTATAAAAATGTTTACAATTTACTAGTATTCAGCTTAAAGTGCAATTTCAAGGCTAACTAGGTTTACAAGGCAAGTTTTTGGACAACAGTGATTTGTTATGCAGATAATAAAAAAATATATGTTTTAATGCGCTAATAAATTTGACCCTAAAACATGTTTATAATAACTTTAAACTACATTACAGCCAAAATAAAAGAAATAAAACTTCCTTCAGAAAAAAAAATTACATTACTGTGGAAATGTACTTGCTCTTAAACTTCACTTAGGAAATATATTTTTAAAAATAATAAATATAAATAAAAAATCACAAGAGAACTAATTATTTTGCCATCCACCGTACATATTTACGTTATATTTATTCTCAACCAATAACAAGCTGGCAGAAAGCAAGTTGATCAGGAGCTAAATCTGTGTGAAATATAGCTGTGGCAAAGTTATGAACCTGCACAAATGTGCGAATGAACGAATCACTCTCTGAGAGGACTTGTTCTCGAGTCACATAAAAGATTCGTTCAAAACGAACGAATCGTTCAAGAATGACCCATCATCACTGATAACATGCAGTTTGTGCATACATTTGAAAACGTGACATCCCTAAGTGCAATAACAGTATTAATGCAATTTGCAGATTTCGATAAAACAGTAGTCATACTCATCAGTGACAATCTATAGTCTTTAGTTTGCTGCGTGTAAGTTAATGATTTTGCGTCATCTTCAAAGGGCTTCCAAATTATACATTTGCAGCATTTATGAAGCGTCGAAGCTGTATTACGCCCCCGGAGGTTTACATTTATTGAAGCATTTAACATATTGGAACATACGCAAAACTTACCTCAATGTGATTCTTCAAATTAGATGTAGAACTCTTGAAGGCTGAGATTTTAACTTGTCTTGGCAGACAAAGTTGACAAAACATGATGACACAATTGCCCTTCTTTTCCTTAACTTCAAAAAACTTCTTCAAGTACGGCCAGGGATGCTGAATTCCTGTATTTGTGCTGACGCACAGTAATGCTTCCACAACAGTTTCTCTATCCTCCATGATTGATCTACAAAATTGGCGCTAGCCAGGTGTCTCGAGGTCTGTCTGAGCGCGTTGTTTTATGCTCGATTTGATTGGACAAGAATCACGGGACTGAGCAAATCACCATAGAGAAATAAAAAAATAATTTAAAATAAAGTAGTGAGGGCAGGTTAAAGAAAAATAGCGCAGTTAAATTACCGATACTGCACTAAAAATGTACTAAATTAAAAGTAAAAGTATGCATTTTTAAACTACTCATTAAATTACAATTTCTGGGCAAAACTACTCAATTACAGTAATTTGAGTATTTGTAATTCGTTACTTTACACCACTGGTAATGAATGATACAGAGATGGATCCAAGTGCAAGTAAACAGTTTAATGACAAAAGTCAAAATGTGATAACACAGGACAGATCCGACTGGAACGAAGGCACAAGACTGGATGATCGGACAGACAACGGACGGAATCCAGCGGACACTGCAGCAGTCCTGGGCATAGACAAAGGTGAGTGAAAACACGTAACAAACTGACAAAGAAACATAGAAACGGTGTCCATATATAGACTTAGTAATCACACTCAGCTGGTGACTAATCAGAATGGCTGAGTGACATCATGACATGTGACCAGCCCAGAAACACCAAAACAATAAACATGTGAACGATCAAAACAAGACAACCCCCACGTGAAAACAGACAATCCGGAGAGAGCACAAAACTGCAACCGTGACAGTACCCCCTCCCCTAGGAGCACCTCCTGGTGCTCCCAGAAGAGCTTACCTGGCGGTTGTAATCATCGATAAGAGAGTGATCCAGTATGTCGCTAGCAGGAACCCAACTTTTCTCCTCTGGACCATAACCTTCCCAGTCCACCAAGTACTGAAATCCTCGCCCCCTCCGTCTCGAGTCCAGAATGCACTTAACCGAATAAACGGTCTCTCCATCTATGAGACGCGGCGGGGGAGGGACCGACGAGGGCGGATTAATGGCCACATGAAAAACGGGCTTTAATTTGGAAACATGAAAAACAGGATGAATTCTCCTGTACGCTGGAGGAAGTTTGAGGCGGACTGCCACCAGACTAATGATCTTGATGACAGTGAATGGGCCAATAAATTTAGGTGCAAGTTTATTACATACGGATCGCAAAGGAATATTTTTGGTTGAAAGACACACTTTTTCACCGACGACATAAACGGGAGGCTTCGACCGGTGGCGATCGGCTTTAGCCTTGGTGCGCGCACCCACTTGGAGGAGGGTCTGTCTGGCCCTGTTCCAAGTGCGCCGGCACCTCTGGACAAAGGCGTGAGCGGAGGGAACCGCGATTTCGGATTCCAGACTGGGAAAAACAGGTGGCTGGTAACCTAAGCTACACTGATACGGAGACAGGCCCGTGGCTGACACTGGTAATGAATTGTGTGCGTACTCCACCCATGGGAGCTGCTGGCTCCAAGTAGCGGGATTCTGGGAAACCAAACAACGCAACATACGCTCTAGATCTTGGTTGGCCCTTTTTGTTTTTTCCGTTACTCTGAGGATGGAAACCAGAAGAAAGACTTACAGTCGCCCCCAATAAACGACAAAATTCTCTCCAAAATTTAGAGATGAACTGAGGCCCCCTGTCAGAAACCACGTCCGTCGCGAGGCCATGAATGCGAAACACGTGATTTATGACAGCTTCCGCTGTCTCTCTGGCTGAAGGTAATTTGGGCAGAGGAATGAAATGAGTAGCCTTCGAGAACCGGTCCACCACGGTCAAAAACGGCAGTATTGCCATCAAATGGCAGGAGACCTGTGACAAAATCTAGCGAAATGTGCGACCAGGGTCTCGAAGGTACTGACAGAGGCTGTAGGAGCCCAGCAGGCGGGCTATTGGTCTTAGAAACAGCGCAAACAGAATAGGCCAAAACAAACTCTCGTATGTTCCGTGCCATAGCTGGCCACCAGAATCACTGTTTAACTAGAAATAAGGTTCGACTCACCCCTGGATGACAAGCCACTTTGGAAGAGTGTCCCCATCGAATGACGTCAGACCGAGTCGCCTCCGGCACAAACAAACAACTGGGTGGGCATCCGGGCGAGGGCGTTACCCCTTCCAAGGCAGTGCGAACCTTGCTCTCAATCTCCCATGTCACAGCAGAAATACAAATTCTCTGAGGGATGATGGTGTTGGAATATTTAACCTATTCCATGCGTGTTCAATAAAAAAGGTCTGGAGAGGTTTTTCTTCAATGCCAAACATCATAACAATTTATTGGATACAAATGAATAATTCGATTCACAGAATTCTGTTATCCTCAATGCAATGCAAAGTTACATTCAGGAGGTGCGCAACCCAGTTCATTTTCTGACTCCAACTTTTATAGGCAGACGATATCAACAGGTGGAGTTTAGTGAAATCCGTCACTTGTCAATCATTCTCCAGTCCTCCATTGGCCACAAACAATCATACTTCCTCTATCTGCAACCTTTGATCAGATAAGACATGGTCTGCAACATTTTGTCTTCACACCCCTAAGAACATAAAGCTATGTGTGATCTTTCCAGTGAATGACAGGAAATCTCTAATTCTGCAAAAATGCCTCATTAATATGCAAACTTATCAGACTCAACACAAGATGCCCATTTAATATTCTACTTCAAGCAATACCAATACAACTGTGCAATGAACAAAAAATATACAAAAATAATAAACAATATATTCTTTTTTTCCCAACAAAATCCACCTATTCGGCTCCTCTCTGGAGCCGACAACATCCTCAGATAACCAATCCCAAGAAAAAACTAAACAAACAAACAAAAAAAAATTTAAAAAACTTTTTTTTTATTTGAAGCTACTTTAGATAATCCGTATTCTCAGCTATTTATTAATCTCTATGTTCTATTCCTTTGTTGGTATTTCTTTTCGCTACTAATTATTTTCTACGTCCTTCCTATTCAACTAGTTGCACATACAATTTTTTTTAATATACTTTTATAAACTGACTACAAATCACATGATGTACTTGTTAGTTCCTTTCAGCTGTATTTTTGACTTCTTCATCATTAATCCTTAATATTTTCTTTTTAATGATTCCTTCATTTGGTTATATGTGAAAGAAAATTTGTTTTCTTCAACTCTCTTATTCTCGTTTCAATTCTTCTTGCAATATACTTTTAGTAGTACTTACAACTACTAATCTTTAACCGATGATGTGAGTTCAAGTCATTTTTTTTTCAATCTCTTCTTTAAGAGTAAATTACTTTTCTGATTCAAATCTTTTCCAGTTTTTTAATATTAAATCTTAATTTGAATGATTCATGATAAGATGATGCCTTTAGTAAATCTTTCCTTAAATACAAAAATCCATCAACTTTTCTAATTATTTCTTCAGTTACCAAGAGCTGTCTCTCCTTCTTTAGTCACCACCATGCATTGTAATTCTTCCTATTTTCTGTTCATGCCCTGTATCAGTAAACCTATGAAAATAAACAACAATAGTTAAATATCATTTCAACCTTATACATTTGAAGATTCATTGTACATTCTCCTCTAAGCCCTTTTCTTTGTTATTATTTACATGACGCTAATTTCTGTCTCTGTCATATTATCTGTCATCATATGGTCTCAGATGGTTCTTGACAGCCCCTTGCCTTTTACTTTAGTGTATGATCTCCAGACTTTCTTAGCAGTTTGCTGTGGTCTGCTTGGGAGGAGCCCACATTTCTGAGGCAGACTACTGATCTTTCACAGTGTCCCTCCATATTCTGATGCTCTAGGGAGAAGTAGGCACATGGGTGTAGTAGTGGAGGCGTACCATGATACTGAGAGAGTACCGCCCCGACTCCAGTGGTGGATGCGTCTACTTCCAGCATGAATGGAAGATCAGGATCTGGATGAGTCAGGAGTGGGGCCTTTGTGAATTCCTGCTTGAGGTAACGGAAGGCTGCGGCTGCTTCACTGGACCAGAGGATCTTCTTGGGTTTGTTCTCAAGCAAGTTGGTGAGAGGAGTGGTGATTATACTGTAATTCTTGATGAACCGTCTGTAGAAATTGGCAAATCCGAGAAATCGTTGGAGCTCTTTGATGGAGGTGGGTTCTGGCCAGGAAACTACGGAGTGGATCTTCCCCTCGTCCATACGGACACCTGATTGGTCTGTATTATATCCAAGGAACTGGACAGACGGTTGATGGAAGGAGCATTTTTCAGCTTTCTGTTGGCGATGTTCGGCCTCACTCCGGGAGTAGATGAGGATATCATCAATATACATTATCACAAATCGATGAAGGAACTCCCAGAGTACTTCGTGGATGAAATGTTGGAATACGGAGGGGGCGTTAACCAGGCCATAAGGCATGACCTGGTATTCATAGTGACCAGTAGGGGTCACGAAAGCCGTCTTCCACTGGTCCCCCTCTCGTATCCTTACCAGATTGTAGGCGCTGCGGAGGTCCAACTTGGTGATTATTTTGGCTGCTCTCAACTGTTCCAAGGCTGCTGGTACAAGGGGAAGTGGATAGCGGAACTTGACTGTACTGTTATTAAGAACTCTATAATCAATACACGGCCGCAGCCCTCCGTTCTTTTTTGGCCACGAAGAAGAAACTTGACGCTGCGGGTGATTTAGAGTGACGAATATACCCCTGACTCAGAGCCTCCTGTATATATTCCTCCATGGCCTTTGTCTCCGGAAGCGATAGCGGATAGATCTTCCCTCTAGGCAACTGGGCATTTGGAACTAGGTCAATCGCACAGTCCCATGGCCGATGCGGAGGTAGCTGGGAAGCTCTCTTGGGGCAGAATAAGTCTTGAAATGAAGAGATATTAATAGATTGCTTATCGAGAGGACTCTCGACGGACGTCACATACAGAGAAAAGGGCTTACAACTTTGAAGAGGAAGATCGGGAAAACAGGTTGGTGAACATCCATCACCCCATTTCTTGATTTCTCCGGTGCCCCAAGAGATGATGGGATCATGCTTCACCAGCCACGGGCGCCCTAGGATGACTTCCATATTAGCTCCCTCCAGAACCAGGAATTGAGTGTTCTCTTGATGAAACAGACCAACTTGGAGCTGTACGGATTCACATTGTCGGTGAATACGTGCCGATGAATGAATGTTCTGAGTTATGGGTTGAATCTGGTAGACGTGGGTGGACGCTTCCGTGCGGAGTTGGAGCTGGCGACAGAGGGAATTGGAGATGAAATCGGAGGAGTGCTTGTGGAAGGGGTCCAGGATCTTATTGATAGGTTCTGAGACAATCAGAGCATCGAAGTGAGTGTTGAATGAATTTCTCTAGACCCATCGTGTCGTCTAAGGCGGCTAGTTGCACTCGTAGTGTGGGTTCCAAGCCGAGCCGGTAGGTAGTGAGAAGAGATCGCTCATTCCATCCACTAGCAGCCACCAAGGTTCGAAAACGGAGAGCATAATCCGTGTGATGGACAGTAGCTGTGTGCTCATTAAAACTCAGGTGATCGTGCTCTATGTGATTGCGTGACGTGGGAGCCTGACCGATCCGTGACAGGTGGGCCATTTTATCCCTTTACCCAAACTGCCAAGGAAACTGCTCAGGTGGTGGTTGACCATGTCTTCCTAATCCATGGCCTTCCGGTTGATGTGGTTTCCGACAGAGGGCCTCAATTTGTCTCCTGGTTTTGGATAGAACTCAGCAGACAGATTGGGGTATCTATGAGTCTGTCTTCGGGTTTTTTACCCCAGACCAATAGGCAGACTGAACAAACCAACCAGGATCTCGAGAGAACTCTCGGCTGCCTGGTGTCACAGAATATGGGTTCCTG
The DNA here is from genome assembly GCA_903798035.1 of Danio albolineatus. Taxonomy (NCBI): domain Eukaryota; kingdom Metazoa; phylum Chordata; class Actinopteri; order Cypriniformes; family Danionidae; genus Danio; species Danio albolineatus. The sequence goes on from CAIGQQ010030653.1 coordinate 1,662,088, forward strand.
GAGTCAGCAGCTGTCTTAGGTCGAAATTGCCCAAAACTCATTGTCAGTAGCTTCTACTGTTTTGTCCTCTTTCCAATGACTACGTTTACATGGACATCAGTAATCAAATTTTTTTTTCCTTAATCTGATACAGAAAAAAATTTGATTAAGGTGTTTATATGTGTCACTATCAGAGGAAGGAGAGGGAAACAGATGTGGAACACAGTATATATTTATTACTGTAACATCTCAGAACAATATCAGGTTCAGGCAAAGGCAGTCTTTGGAAAGGGGGAATCCAAACAGAGGCTAGCAAGTATAGTCACTTCCCTGAATGGAGGATGATGATCAAGACAAGTGACAGAGCAGATGCGGAGCAGATGCAGAGCACAGGAGGGTATCGAGGAGAGGTTTCAGGAAGGCAATGGTGATCGTGTCCATGTGTGATACTTGACCGTTGCTGACTGAGTGAAGGGAGCTTATGAAGGGAGTGTGGATTGGAAACAGGTGGTGGCTGGAGGATGGTCTAGGTGATTGTGAAGGCTCTGAGGATGTGTGACGGACTGGGGACGTGACAATATGAGTTACATTTTGAACGTTCCTTCCATGATACCGTATTACATGTTATAGCAAATAATTTGATTAACATTATTGCTATTCGCGTTTTCTCTGGAGTGTCATGTAATTTCTGGCATTTAATCTTACATTTTTTGACACAGTTTTAGTTTTATTCAGGAACATTTCATTCATGAGTGAAAAACTGAGGCATTGGATTCACGGACTGGTTGAAGTTGCTTTAAAAAAGTTGTTATATAGAAATTTGATACCGCATGCCAAATGGAAAGACAAAAAACCTCCACATGTTGTCTGTGGTCCTTCACTGACTCGGTACTGTAGGCAGGGGCGCCGCTAAGGGGGGGGGAAGTTAAAACGATTCTAAGGGCCCATGCACTCTAGGGGGATATTATAATTAATAGCAGTACTATAATGTAAAATTAATTTTTAATGTATCTCTAAATTACAAGTAAAACAATTTATTAGAAATAAAAAAAAACGGCTTATATCTGCCTCTCGTGTCTGTCACTGTCAAATTGCACCCCCCTCCTTTCACTGTATGGTTCAGTCTGTCAGTAGCGGGAAGAGAGTTAATGCTTTGTTGAGTGCGATCATCAGGTAAGCTGTCAGAGCAGCGATGTCCTCGAGGTTAACAAAGATTAAATCCGGTCATCAAAAACAAAAAAAAAAGGCTACAAAAAGCAGAGAGAGAGAGAAAAAAGGATGACAGTTGCTATCACAGTTTTTTGAAAAGAAAGGTAACGTTATGTCTATTCACAGAGCTTTCTTTTTGCGGTAATGATAGCGCCGCTATTTTAATTTACTTTGCTAATGATAAGCTCTATATATACGCCCTCACCCGCTCTTCCCTACGAAGTTCCCCAAACTCATCTCCCAGTTGAAGAAGCAGGTAACTGAGATCCTGCCTTTAAAAATAGCATGTGCATTGCAGTCTGCGTTTAAGTATTATTTTCACTATGATATTAACTTAATTGTTGACGTGGCCACTATTAAATGACTGCTATTTATCCACAATGTTGATTATTCATTCATTCATTTTTTTTTCGGCTTAGTCCTTTTATTAATCCGGGGTCGCCACAGCGGAATGAACCGCCAACTTATCCAGCATTTGTTTTATGCAGCGGATGCCCTTCCAGCCACAACCCATCTCTGGGAAACACATCCATACATTCACACACATACACTATGGACAATTTAGCTTACCCAATTTACCTGTACCGCATGTCTTTGGACTGTGGGGGAAACCGAAGCACCCGGAGGAAACCCACGCAACCACGGGGAGAACATGCAAACTCCACACAGAAATGCCAACTGACCCAGCCGGGGATCAAACCAGCGACCTTCTTGCTGTGAGGCGAACGTGCTACTCACTATGCCACCGTGGCGCCCAATGTTGATTATGTAGAATGATATTAGTTATAACAGCAAAGCAAACATAAAACTGAAAGACAAAAAATTATCAAGTGAGGTTTCCTTGAAAGATAATGATCTATTTAATTTTTTTTGGCCAGTGGACCATTTCTAGTAATATAACTGATTAGTCAAACTCATACCATATCAGCAGAACAGTGTAAAACAATATCTCAATGTCCATGCAGACAAGTTTTGAATTATTTATGTATGTTTTAAATGTATGTAGATGAGGGGAAGGGGGGCTGGGAGAGCATATTATGTATTATGTCATAGCCAGGATGCTCCTCAAGCCAGTCTTTTGAGCCTAGATTGTTAGAGCCCATAGTGAATGGTGTAATTTAAATGTAATAAATCTGCAGAATTATGTCTGGATTACTTTACTGCATGTACTCAGTTACACAAGCACGTGTGTAAACACACACACACACATACAGATATACACACATACAGATATTAGCCCCCCTTTTAATTTTTTTTCTTTTTTAAATATTTCCCAAATGATGTACAGAGCAAATTTTCACAGTATGTCTGATATATTTTTTCTTCTGGAGAAAGTCTTATTTGTTGTATTTTGGCTAGAATAAAAGCAGTTTTAATTTTTTTAAAAACCATTTTAAGGTCAAAATCATAAGCCCCTTTAAGCAATTTTCTTCCTGATAGTCTACAGAACAAACCACTGTACAATAACTTGCCTAATTACCCTAACCTGCCTAGTTAAGCCTTTAAATGTCACTTTAAGCTGTATAGAAGTGTCTTGAAAAACATCTAGTAAAATATTATTCACTGTCATCATGACAAAGATAAAAGAAATCAGTTATTAGACATGAGTTATTAAAACTATTATGTTTAGAAATGTGTTAAAAAAAATCTCCACTCCGTTAAACAGAAATTGGGGAAAAATAAACAGGGCTAATAATTCTGACTTCAACTGTATGTATATATGCACATAAAAATGTAAAATTTTCAGTGAATATTTTATTACTGTTCCTTTTTTTGTACTACGTTTACATTTGAACAATAAATCATCTGCTAGCTACCTTCATGGTCGTTCTCTTACTAAATACTGATAAGTAGTAGACAAAATCAATAATAAAATGCATACGTCAGTATAACTACATCGCGGATAAAGAGTTTGGATAGCTAGCTTGGTAGTAGGGGGCCCGTCCTTATAATTTTTCATGGGGCCCAAAATTGCTAGCGGCGCCCCTGACTGTAGGTGCAGTGAATAGTGTCAAGCAGCCATGTGTGTATGGAATATCCTTTTGCAAAATGCGGTGAAAAGTTCTACATGATGGTAATAGTTTGATTTAGGTGAATATATGTCTGTACTGCACTTCAATAATTCGGCTAAAATCGACATACTCCATATGTCTTAATTCGATTTCTGGTTAGTTTAATTATGACCTTAATCGGATTAAATTAATCAAAAATCACTTTTTACATGGTAAACTCTTGATCAGAGTATTGTCTTAATCATAGCAAAAATGGATTATTGGTGTCCATGTAAACATACTCATTGTTTTGTTGGTTACCAACCAAGCGTGCCGCATGCCTCCATTTGAGTGATGTCTCAGCCATTAGATCGTCTCCTGGGGGCTGGCTGCAGTACAAGTCATAAAGCCCTCCTCCCGCATGTTAACCAACAAGACTTGAGGTACTATATGGTTTTGGTCAATTGAGGCACTGGTTATCATGCTGATAGTGGTTCAGATCTTCATTTTTGTAAACAATATGCTTTTAGCCAGTAATTTAATGCTATAAAAATGTGGCGTGTCATCGTGACTGACATTTGTGCAGACCGTTGAAGCTTTGGGAGAAGATTGAAGTACCAATGTTAAATTTCTGTGTTATTTACAATGATAAAATGAGTTGTTCAGCAGTATACTATACTGACCTACAGGATCTGATGGATCACTGTTTTTTGGGTTAAATGTGGGCTTTTGTTTGCTGATACACTCCGAACATTAGTCATTTCAGGGAAAACAGGTGATTGTTAGCAGTAATTCTTTTAATGGGTCTAAAATAACAATTAGGAAGACAAAACTAAGGTTAGCCTATGTCCACATTGATCTCCTGTAATGTTAATTGAACTTGATTTACAACATGTCTCTGACATTTTAGTTTCAGTTATTAAGGTAATCTACTGAATTTGCTGTTTCAAAAATATTAAATATTCTAGAAACTGAATCTTATATAACAAATAGAGCTGTACATGTTATATATTATTTATGTACATAATTTACCATTGGCTTTTTATTTTAAAACACCTAATAAACATTAAAATGATTGTAAATTTGTCTTGGCTAGATTTATAAGGCATTGAATAAACCAAATGAAAATGGAGACAAAGAAAAAAATTCAATAATATACAAGCGATGTTGCAGCAGCTGACAGACATCAGTTGATGTATTAATGCAAAGTTTATTGTACAAATTGCGGAAAAGCTCATTCATGCTTTCATGACGTCTCGATTAGATTACTGTAATGCATTACTAGGCGGCTGCCATGTTGGCTTGATTAACAAACTTCAGCTAGTTCAAAATGCAGCTGCTAGAGTGCTTTCTAGAACAAAGAAATATGATCATATTACTCCAGTTCTTTCAGCATTGCATTGGCTCCCTATTAAATATCGTATAAATTTTAAAATCTTACTGACTACCTACAAAGCCCTGAATGGCTTGGCTCCCCAGTATTTGCGGGAGCTCCTGATTTATTATAGCCCATCACGTCCTCTACGCTCAAATAATTCTGGACAATTGATTATTCCCAGAATATCAAAATCAACTGTAGGTGGTAGATCTTTCTCTTATCTGGCACCTAAACTCTGGAACAGCCTTTCTAGCACAGTTCGGGAAGCAGACACACTCTGTCAGTTTAAAACTAGATTAAAGACACATCTCTTTACATTAGCATACACATAAAACACAAATGCTTTGGAATCCAAATCGTCTAAAGGATTGTTAGTCTGCATTATTTAGGGCAACCGGAGCTGGGAACACTTCCCAAAAGACATTATAATTTGAACGGCATCTGTGCTCATGTTAGTCTGTTTTTTATTATTCCCGAGGTTTCCATAATCCTGGACCAGGCCGTATCCTGAACAGCTGCTCTGGTGGTCATGGAGGAGTGGAGAGCATGAGACCGATCCCTGTAAGACGATCCCTGTGACAGACGAGTCCTCGCATTGTTCCCGAAGGGCCAGCCTGTTCACCAGCCGGTGAACCACCTGTGGTCTCTCCGTGATGGATGTCCAGCGTTCTCCAGCCCCGGCACCATAGACTGCAGCTCTGCACAAGACGTCTGGCCATAGGAGAAATGGTCGTGCCCAACTGAGCCTGGTTTCTCTCGAGGTTTTTTAATTCTTCACTTTCGCCAATTGGTGAAGTTTTTTCCTCGCCACTGTCGCCTCTGGCTTGCATGGTTCGGGACTTGTAGGGCTGCGCACCGTTGGATTACTCTTCATTGTTTGGACTCTCAGCAGTGATTATTAAACCACGCTGAAATGAACTAAACTGAACTTCAACACTGAAAACTGGACTGACTCTGTTTCAATTTTTTATAATGCATGTGAAGCTGCTTTGACACAATCTACATTGTAATAGCGCTATACAAATAAAGATGAATTGAATTGAATTGAATTGATAAGGATTATTTCATATAGTGATGGCATGTGCAAATGTGCAAATATCCTGTTGATATTTAGAAATATTGATATTTTTTTAATGAATCGTATATTATGAAATGTTTTCAAATGTAAGCGCTTATTATTTAGAGAGCATACTGGCGGTTGCCAACACCTGGAGGAGGGCAAGAGAGGCCTTGGCCCAGGCTTCCAGATGGATCATCCTTTTGTTTGTGGTCAAAGGGTTTGGCTATCCTCGAAGGATTTGCCTCTCCAGGTGCCTTCTCGTAAGCTGGCACCCAGGTTCATTGGTTCATATCGAGTCACTAAGGTCATCAGTGTGGTGGCAGTACAGGTCAAGCTTCCTTGCACTCTTGGTCAGGTTAACACTGTTTTTCATGTATCCAGGGTCAAGCCTCAACCCCATTGTTTCTTCCCCAGCCCCCCTTTCCCTCGTCTAGTGGATGGTGTTCCGGTCTATATGGTGAAAAGGCTCCTTAATGCGAGAGGCCAGGGCCAGGGTTTTCAGTACCTAGACTGGAAGGGCTACAGTGCAGAGGAGGTCTTAGATTCTGGCCCGCATATTCTGGAGCAGTTGTTGATTGAGCAATTTCATCTTCAAGGCCTTGTAAGGCTTTCACAGAACTGCTTATCCATTTTTGTCTGCCACTGTCTAAATGAACTTTTCTATTAAGATTTTGTTTTTTTTGTATTTTTGTTTTTGGTTTCCTTGTAAAATGTATAAATCTGTTTCACCTGCATACTAAACCTGTGGTTGTTCCCTGACACCTTTTGCATGTTTAATACATTTTTTTAAATTAAAATGTATTCTTTATGTCGCACAGTAGTTCAGTGGTTAAAATCTCCTTAAAGCAAGAAAGTCGATGGTTTGAGTCCCAACTGGGCCAGTTGGCATTTCTGTGTGAAGTTTGCATGTTCTACCTATATGTTCATGTAGGTTTCCTCTTGGTGCTCCAGACATGCGCTATAGGTGAGTTGGATAAACTAAAATGTCCGTAGTGTGTGTATGAATGTGAGAGTGTATGGGCGTTTTCCAGTGCTGAGTTACGGCCAGAAGGGCATCCGCTGCGTAAAACATATATCGTAATAGTTGGCAGTTCATGCACTATAAGCAAATTGAATAAACTAATTTGGCTGTAGTGTACGTGTGTGTGTGTATGGTTTTTTCCCAGTAGCTACTGGGTTACAGCTGGAAGGGCATCCGCAGCTTAGTCCTTTTATTAATCTGGGGTCGCCACAGCAGAATGAACCACCAACTTATCCAGCATATGTTTTATGCTGCGGATGCCCTTCCAGCTGCAACCCATCACTGGGAAACATCCATACACTCTCATTCACACACATACACTATGGGGAATTTGGCTTACCCAATTCACATGTACCACATTTTTTTGGACTTGTGGGGGAAACCGGAGCACCCGGAGGAAACCCATGGCAACACTGGGAGAACATGCAAACTCCAACAGAAATGCCAACTGACCCAGCCGGGGCTCGAACCAGTGACCTTCTTGCTGTGAGGTGTTTATGCTACCCACTGCGCCACCGTGACGCCACATACGAGAATTCATTCATGCATTCATTTTCTTGTCGGCTTAGTCCCTTTATTGATTCGGGGTCGCCACAGCGGAATGAACCGCCAACTTATCCAGCATTTGTTTTACGCAGCGGATGCCCTTCCAGCTGCAACCCATCTCTGGGAAACATCCATACATTCTCATTCACACACATACACTATGGACAATTTAGCTTACTCAATTCACCTGTACCGCATATATTTGGAAACCCATGCGAACACGGAGAACATGCAAACTCCACACAGAAATGCCAACTGACCCAGCTGACCCAGCCGAGGCTCGAACCAGCGACCTTCTTGCTGTGAGGCGTTTATGCTACCCACTGCGCCACCGTGAAACCACATGCGAGAATAGTTCCTCTAATGGCCCGTTTCCACTGAGTGGTACGGTACGGTACGGTTCGGTACGCTTTTAAGGCCGTTTCCACTGTCTAAAAGCGTACCGAACCGAACCGTACCGTACCACTTTTTAGTCACCCTTTGCAATGGGTCCCAAGCGTACCAAAGGGTGACGAAAAGGCGGAGCTAGACGCGCATCTGAACGCCATTGGCTTACAGAGATACGTCATTTGCTCACGCAACAAGCAGAATGAAAACAAAGGACCCGCCATGTTTGATACACAGCCGAGAGACAATGCTCCGAAATAATATCAGCATATAATAACGAGCCATGGTCGACCCGAGCTTAAACAAACATTGTCGTCGTCTTGAACGGCCACAAAGCCGAGAGAAGAGCAGATTGTTATGGGTTACGAGCCCAGAAGCGCGAGGTCGAGTGCTTTCGCTTTGTCGCTTGCGATCGCGTGCGCGTCAATATTTGAAATAACAAAGATCTTAACCTGGATTATTATAAACTGGGAATGACTGAGTTACTCTCTGACGAGAGAATAATGACGGAGAGGCTACATGTACTGGTGAAGATAAAAGACACAGATGAGAGGTTTGCACAGACGGGGCTCTATTTCGTATTGTTTTTGAACCTAAATAAGGCATACATGTCTGCTGTATGTAGTTTTTCTGTAATTTGGTAACATCGGAGACTGTGTGGGGCTGGATGTGTTCATATATGCTGCATTTATTTATTTATTTGATATAATCCCGGACCGTAGGCTATTTCGCATCATTGATCTGCAGTTATAATCAGATCATGTTCAGTCAGCAATGACATTTATACACCAGTGTTTATGTGTATAATAAAGCATCTGTTTTGTGAGAAGTGCTTCTCGTATGATTTGTGAACGACCCATAAAGCTTTACTGTAGACATGTCCTCGAGCGAAAATGACGTCGACAAACTTTCTGTCGTACACCACGCCCACCAAAAGAGTACCCTTCAGCAGTGGAAACGCAAGCCTGATAAAGGTGACCCGTACCGACCTGTACCGTACCGTACTGTACCACTCAGTGGAAACGGGCCATTAAATACAGACTAAGCCGAAGGCGAATGAATGAATGCATTCTCCACATCCAATGTGTATTCTCTGTGTGTTTATGTGTTTGCTACAAAACAAACATGAAATCATCATAGGAGAGCTGTGTTTTCTGATTTTGTTTACGACATACTGTACGTCTCTCTATGGCCTCTGAATAGGATATCATTTTAATGTTGAGTGTCCTCTTTCCACTGATACCAAAATCTCAATTTTGAAATTTGGGTCACTTAGCCTCATTTTTTCTGGATGGGGTCTCATATAACCTGCAGCCAAAATGTTATGGTTTATTAGATTGAAAGTGCAATATGTAGGTCTAATTTTAGTTTTATATAT